>CAJNDT010005993.1:0-380000 GCA_905221615.1 Symbiodinium sp. CCMP2592
CAACGCATAGTCGTGACGGGGCGCAATCACCAAGGTGATGTTGATATCGATCGAGTCCCTGCATATGCTACGCTTGTATGGCAGAATCCTCAAACACTGATGTTTGATGCAGTTTTTTGGAATCCTCCTCAAAGTGAAAAACATGAATTCAAGTTGAAAAGACAAGAGAGGCCTTTTTATTCTTAGGTTACTGGGTATCCTAGCCTATATACTTTAAGCCGTATTTCATAATTAAGGGGTATTGGGCTCTCTGGGCAACAGAGTTTAGGGTGTAAGGTTTAGAGTTCAGGGGCTTATGCTTTAGGGATGGTTTGGGCGTCTTATGGGTCTTCTGTTTCAGGGTTTGTAGGAGGTCCTGTTGGGCGTGGGGCTTAGGGTTCCAGGTCGTGCAGGGCTCTCCCTCACTACCCTGACCCCAAGTCACCCTAAACGCAACTACCCCAATACTAAGGACCATAAGGGCTCTATACCTCAAACCCCTAAATCCTAAACCCCAGGCGCCAAACCCTAATCCGCAAAACCCCAAACCCCAAAGCGCCACGCACTCACTGAGCCCTGCCCTGAACTCCTGAACCGGACAGGACGTACTCCGCGAACCCTTCCTAGCGAGAAAGCACGCGATGCGACGGACAGGCGGGGCACCGAATGGTGAGGATTTAGGGTTTAGGGTCTGCTGAGTGCCTACATGTGCTCCAGGGGTGTTCGGCATTCGGAATTTCGAAAGGATTCCGGAATTCAGATGCAGTGTGTATGTGCCTCAATCCAATCCCTGAACCCTAAACTCTAAACCCTAAACCCTAAACCCCAAGGGCAATGATTGTCACCTACTGACCGCTTCATCCTGAGTCGGCCCTCACCCTAAACTTAGGGACCCCCAAAAAGGACATAAGCATAAGCATGTTATAGGGATATCCCTACCTTAATGGGCCTCATTATAAGGGGGTGTATATGGGATATCACTATCCTAACTTTTGCTTATTATGTGCTTTTGTGGGGCCCTATAAACCCCAAACCGCTAAACTGGTAAACCGGAAAAACGAAAACCAAGGTCCCTGGTGCCCCAAACCCTAAACCCTTAAGTCCGAAATGACAAATCCAAAACGTTAAACCCGTATGCCCAGAAAACGACACCATAAGCGGCTTCTCCCTGCGCTCATAGATGCACAGTGGATTACAGTAGTACTGTTCCGTAGAAACAGCACCCGCTGTGAGGTAGCGCGCGAGCTTGGTAGAATGGACACCATAGACCTTAGATTTAGCATTCTGGACTAATTCTAGACCCAATTCCCGACAGCCGGCTCCGAACCCCAAATGCGAAGGCATCCTCGGCCCTGATTCAGAACCCCAAGCCCTAAAAACCGCAATCCCCAGTTCAAATTCACACCCAAAGCCCGGAATGCCCATACAGCCCTAAACCACTGCACCGCTACACCCAAAACCCCACTGAATCCACACCCGACTGTCAACCTGTCATATGAAGCCTACAACACACTTGTATCAAACCTTGAAATCCTTTGCTGGTTTAAACCCCTTGCAGAATGTATCCTGTAAAAGACCCAAAACCCTTCTCAAGCATATAAGCCCTACAAAAAAAGATGCTACACTCCAATGAACAAAGCCCACGATTTAGGGTTTAGGGTTTAGCGGCCCTCAACCCTCAACCCTAAACCCTAAACCCTCAACCCTAAACCCTAAACCCTCAACCCTAAACCCTAAACCCTAAACCCTCAACCCTAAACCCTAAACCCTCAACCCTAAACCCTAAACCCTCAACCCTAAACCCTAAACCCTCAACCCCTAGACTCCTGGCCCTTAACCCTAATGTAGGAACCTTATGAAGAAACCCTGGGCCTATAACCTCCAAAACAGTAGGAGTCATACAAGGGACCCTAAAAAAGGCCCAAGGTTTCTTAATCAGGTTCCTACATCAAATCCACCAAAACCCTTATCGTACCCTTATGGTACCCTGTAATGATAATGGAACCTCTTATAAAACCCTAGTAAAGGCCTAAGGTTCCTATATTTAACCCACGGAGCCCTAAACCCTAAACCCCTAAACCCCTAAACCCTTAAACCCTAAACCCTAAACCCACGGAGGCTTTCTCGCCCACTGGGCCTGGTCCAGAATCTGCAGCGAAACGGCTGCTACTACCGGGCCCAGATGCAGATCGGATGCTCGCCTTTTTTGGGTTCCTTCGGGTTTAAGGTTTTCAGGGTTTAGGGCTTAGGGTTTAGGGTTTAGAGTTTAGAGTTCAGGGTTTAGGTTTTAGAGTTTAGGTTTTAGAGTTTAGGGTTTAGAGTTTAGGATTTAGAGTTTAGGGTTTAGAATTTGTGGTTTAGGGTTTAGAGTTTAAAGTTTGAGGATTTAGGGTTGCGAGTTTCGGGTAAGCAAGGCGATTCAATGGCGTTGCTTAGGCGCCGTATTTGGTTTTAGGGGTCAGAATCCTTATACTAGGGATCCCTAAAGTAGGCCCTCAACCCCTAAACCCTAAACCATGGCCTCTGCAGCACAAGACGGTCTTTGTTGGCGCCGTACCTGAAAATACCATGCTCTACTTGGAGGTTCATGGGTATTTATAAGTGGAATTACAACTAGGATAACTATATACCTACAAGCCCTGTTAGCTCGAAACGCAACCGAAACTGAGAAACGCTAGCAAGGTACAGAGCACTAGCACCCCAAACTATGCTGACAAAGTAAAGCAGAACATAAAACAAAGCATATTTCGTGCCTGAGGCCCTACACCTGAAGCCTATAAACCCAGGTAAGCCAAATAAACACTAAGCCTTAAAACGTTCAAGACGAATCACCATGCCCCGGGCCCGCAAACCAGAAGCCCTAAACCAACTAGAACATCTGACACCTTCAATCTACACCCTCAACCAAAACCTACCAAGGATATCTCCGACTCGTTTCCCGTGCCTTGGCTCTGGGTTTTGGATGGCAGTGTTTTTAGGGGTTAGGATGGTATGTGGTAGCTTTAGATTACAATGATGAGGAGATGTGAGATTGTTGGGTACTTGGATATCCCGTCTTTGAGTCTGTGTTTGTATTTCTTCCGGCCTGTTGACTTTGGCTTATGGGAGGCTTCTTAGAAGCAGGGGATACCTCGATTAGGCGTCCTTATCGTTTCTTTTGGGGGCCATGCTTCAAGGGTCAGGCTTGGAAAGTAGACGGAGCTATCATGCTCAAGGAGTTGGCTTCGGAATACCATGGCGGCTTTAGGGTTTACCTAGAGTCTCCATTGAAGTTCCCTTTTTTGGTTTAGCCAACATAGTTAGGATCCTAATTAATTGGTAACTCCAAACAGGAACTACAACTAATGGAGACTCCAGGTAGTTTCTGTTGTAAAGGTCTAGGATTAGCAATAACAGTATTCCCTGGGCTTCCGCAAGGCATTTGTAGTAAAACCTACCGCCGCAACAGAACTCGAATCGAAGTGTTCAGGCCTCTGTATTCTCATAGGGATCCTTAGGGGTGTACGGGGACGGGGGGGTAGGGGGCCTTAAGGCCCATAATAAGGACTAATAAGGCCTATTTAAAGAAATATAGTCCCCTACACCCCTCCCCCCTACACCCCTAAGGATCCCTATGATATTCTACATGATGGAAGACTCCAGATCCCCACCCAGCAAGCCCGGGTTCTAAGCCGCAAACCCTGAACCCTAAAACTTACACCCCGAGTCCTAACACCAAGTTCCCAAACTTCAACCCTAAACCCTAAGCTCAAGGTTGGCAGTTCTAACTGTTAAAGGAAGAGGGGTATCTCTGCGACTTCACAGGGTCAGCGCTTCTTTAAACTAGAGAGCAAGAGAAACAGATGCTGTTTGCACGAAGATCCAACACCCAGAGGCAGAGGGTCCAAGTACCCAAATAGTAGGGTTTTCGGTCCCCAAAATCCATACTCTGAATGGTCTTTGGACCTTGAAACCCTACTATTTGGGTACTTGGACCCTTAGGGACACAGAACTTCAGTATTTAGCGTTTATCTGAAACACTTGGACTTCTCTGTGGGAGCTCCTTCTTGTTGTCAAGAGACCAACATCGCCCCTAGTGCCTCTTTTTGAATCCTCTAAACCCCAAGCCATGAACCCCACGCCCTCAGCCCTAAACCGTACCCGTAGTCTCCATTGTAGTTAGTTCCTTTTCGAATTCGGTGGTACCAATTCGGATCCTAATTATATAACATGCTGCAGAAGCTTGAAGCCCTCGATTTGCTTTATAGCCTAGAGGCTCAGACCTTCACCCTTTATCCGGATACCTAGTTTTATGGTTAGGATCTGTTGCAGGAAAAGTATCCGGAGGGTCCAAGTACCCGAATAGTAGGGTTTCAAAGTCCAAAAACCATTAAGGGTATGGATTTTAGGACCTGGAACACTTTTCTATTTGGGTACTTGGACCTTCTTGGGGTAGATACCCTAACCCTAAGGCTCAAAATGGCCCAAAAACCGTACATAATATGGTCTTCAGGCCCAAAAGCCTTAAAATATGAGTCCTTGGCCTTGGAGCCTTAGGGTAAGAATGGGGTGGGGTATGAACCCACAGGTAGGGCCCCCCTGTACAAGCCAGGCTCTTGGAGGAGCCCCACGCCAGCAGAACCCGTGCGGCAGTGTCTCCAGGCTAGGGCTTTGGGGTTTGAGGGCTTATGGCTCAGAGTTTTGGAGGTTTGAATTATGGATAGCGGCTTGGAGGGATTTGTAAGATGTTTGGGTTTAAACCAATGTTATAGCGCACGGGGGGTTTGTATATGGCTTAGATGTGAGGGCCTGCATAATTAGTAGTGCTGTTCCTTCGGATTCCTTCATGTAGTTATAGAAAAATTAACCCGCCAATACATACTTCTTTGCCAGAGAACTGTCAAGATTCTCAGACTAGATAACTCCCTCTGACTGGTGCAGAGCGTCTCCCGAACCCTACCTTAACCCGGAATAACCCACCGTTTTAAGGACTTATATAAGGAACTCATACTAAGGAACCCCAAAAAGGTAGGTTCTTTAGGGTCCAGGTAAACCCTAAGCCGAACCCTAAACCCTTAAGCCCCGGAAGCCCTAAGCCGTCTCCTGAAGGCCTTGCGGGATCTCTTGTCCCAGGCGCATCAGCTGCCGGGTTTGTCGGACTTAGGGTTCGGTTTAGGGGTTTAGGGGTTTAGGGGTTTAGGGTTTAGGGGTTTAGGGGGTTTAGGGGTTTAGGGGTTTAGGGGTTTAGGGTTTAGGGGTGTGTCGATGCTCCGCGCACACCACCACGCGAGACGTGTGTTGTGGTGTGCGCCTAGGTTCAACGCTCTCGCCCTACCCGCCCACCCAGTCTATGACCTTTGTCGGGTTTAGGGTTTTTTTCAAGGTTTGTGGCTTGGTCTGGCGGTGGCCCAAAACCAGGCCAAGCAGGGCAGTGGGCGGGGCAGGACAGGGCAGCAGGGCAGAGCAGGGCAGGGCACGGCAGGGGAGCAGGGAGAGCAGGACTGGGGGCAGGGCAGGCAGGGCAGGGAAGGACGGGCCCCTGGGACAACTGTCCCGGGAGGGTCCTGGGACAACTGTCCCGGGGGTGGCCCGGGACAAGCGGAGGGTGGGGCGAAACAGTCCCTGGTCCAAGACCTGCCACAGCCAGGCCAGGGAGGAGGGCCCAGGCCGGCCCACCCAGGCAGGCGCATAGGCTAAATCCTAAATCCTAAACCCTAAATCCTACATCCTAAAGCCTAAATCCTAAACCCTAAATCCTAAATCTTAAATCCTAAAAACTAAACCATAGATCCTAAATCCTGAATCCTAAATCCTAAATCCTAAATCCTAAACCCTAAATCCTAAATCCTAAATCCTAAGGGATGGGGCCCTCCGAGCTTGGAGGTTTAGGGTCATATAGTTCTGATTGGCTAGCATGCCTGTCGCATGCGCCAGCACCTGAGCCGGTGCTGGGGCTCCTTCGCTGCGCCTGTCGCGCCAGCTACGGAGCCAGCCTCACTGACGCTTCGGCACGCTCGCTGCTGCTATTCGCAGCGCCCGCAGCTCGCTTCAGTTTAGGGGTTTAGGGTTTAGGGGTTTAGGGGGTTTAGGGGTTTAGGGGTTTAGGGGTTTAGGGGTTTAGGGGTTTAGGGGTTTAGGGGTTTAGGGGTTTAGGGTTTAGGGGTTTAGGGGTTTAGGGTTTAAGGGTTTAGGGGGTTTAGGGGTTTAGGGTTTAGGGGTTTAGGGGGTTTAGGGGTTTAGGGGTTTAGGGGTTTAGGGGTTTAGGGGTTTAGGGGTTTAGGGGTTAGGGGTTTAGGGGTTAAGGGTTTAGGGGTTTAGGGGGTTTAGGGGTTTAGGGTTTAGGGGTTGAGGGGGTTAGGGGTTTAGGGGTTTAGGGGTTAAGTTTAGGGGTTTAGGGGTTTAGGGGTTTAGGGGTTTGGGGTTTGGGGGTTTAGGGTTGGGATTTATTAGGGATCCCAAAAGCACATAATCATAAGCATGTTCTGGGGATATCCCTACCTTATTGGGCTTCATTATAAGGGGACTTATATGGGATATATCCCTATCCTAATTCTTGCTTATGTGTTTTTTTGATGCCCTTAATTTAGGGTTCCGATGCGGGTACTACAAGCTACTCCAAAGTCGCAACGTTTTCGGGCCAAGGGGTCATGAGTCGTAGAGGGGCTCAATTATAGGGGTTTGTCAGGGTTCTATAAGAGTCCTTTGGGTTTAGGGTTCCTTGCAAAGGGGTTAGTTGAGAGTTAGTTCCAAAGTAGAGGAACTCTGCAGTAATTCTTATGCGCCCCCTGTTCTCTGGGGACCCTAAACCCTAAACACATTTTTCTCCGGGGTTTAGGCTCGAGGGCCAGCGTCTGTCTGGGCGTTTTTGGTATTCACCGGTGGAGCGGTCGGGGAGTCTCCTAACATAGAGGAGCCCGACTACTACCTATAGTCTCGATTGTTTTTCTTTTTTGGTTTAACCAAGTATATAATATGTTAAGGATCCCGTCAGGTAACCCCAAAAATGAACTACCAGTACAAGGAGACTATAAGTAAAATATAAATATAGGGGCTTAAATAATTACCAATACTATTTTGAGGGTTCATTGTAAAAAAATGCAGTATAATGGGCCCCGCCAAACCTTATTCCAATTACCAAGGCCCCTATATTGTGAATCTGGGACCCCGCGCCAGACCTTGAACGCGAGGGTTATTTGGAGGTTCATAGCTAGTTATAAGCAGGGTCAAAAGCCCCCTAGTAGGGCTTATAACTATAGTTACCCTACTTATAAATCTCACTTGTAACTGGCCATGAACCTCCAAGTAGGGGTCCTTAACGACAGAACTGCCCAGGCGACTGTTAGGGTTTTATTCGAGCCCCCAGTTACGTGAAAGTCTCAAAACGTGAGATTGAGTAGTTGCCTGGCTTTAAAATTAGACAGACAATCCCGCAGCTCCATATAGGAAACGAAATATTTAGTCTAACTAAGGTTATATGTTTCGTAGGCGGGGCTTTGCTCTCTAGCGTAACCAATTCGGTCGAAGGCTGTAGCTTGCTTTCCCTAAGGGTCCAAAGGACCCGATAATTAGGTACTTGGGTTTAGGATAGTGATAATTAGGTACTTGGGTTTAGGATATGGTTACAATGTAGGTTACTATATTTTGGAGAGTATATGATAATTAGGTACTTGGTCCCTTAGGGTTTGAGTGCCTGTCCAAGATCAAATGGCCATTCCCAGCTTCCTGTCTTTCGGAGCCTAAGGCCAGGAACTCTGAACCCCTCCACACAGGAATGCTAAATGGGGGTTTGTCCGAAAATTCAGGCTACCTCATTTTTAGGTCCTTATAATAAGGATCCTACTATTTAGGGTACTATATTTGGGTCCCCTATTTCTGGAATAAACAAGGGCTGATATAGGGATTGGGGTTTACAGATTCGGGATCCGGTTTTCGGGTTTTGGCGTTAGGTTTTTGGGGTTTCAGCACTTCCCCTGGTCATTGAGGACCTTGACAAGTTGCCAGATGAATTTGCCGAGATCTTTGCTGAGGTGCAGTGGCATGGGGCCTTCTTCTTTCCTTTCAGGGCCCCGAGTACAAAATCACAGCTAACAGCCGCAGATACACCCATCAATCATGACGTAAACTGCCACTATCCTCAACCCAGGTACCTGAAATTCCCACTATCCTTAACCCAAGTACCTTACATTCCCGCTATCCTTAACCCAAGTACCTTAAATTGCCACTATCCTCAACCCAAGTACCCCATGGTTTTCTCCGTTGGGCCCTTGGAGTTTCAGAGGTTACCGGGTGAGAGTTCCAGGTTGCGGGGCATTGAGTCATTGAGGGCCGAAAAGAGTCTGGGACGGAGGCCCTAAAAGGCTCACCTGCATCACGCCGTAGGGGTACTTAGGAAAAAAATAATTGCGGGTTCCACAAATTAACCCCGAAGAAAAAACCAACATCATACTTGCTGCTAGGGGCCTAAGTTCAGTATAGAATCTAGCCAACCATGGTTGGCTGTGACTTTCCTGCTTTTAGGGTTTAGGGTCTAGGGTTTAGGCGACATTCCAACTTCTGATGGAGTTGCTACACGAGCCTTGGAACCTTTGAAGCACGCGGACAGGCTAACGGCTAACGTTACTCGATATCTTGTTAGGGTTTGAGTAGGTAACCTTTAGCCTCTTGGGGCTTATATAGACCTGCTATGATAGAAAAGATTAACTTACTTTGGTTTATATTATCCTACCATCATGCAGTAACCTGATTAAGAAAACCTGGGCCTATAACCCCAAACCAGTAGGGTTCACATAAGGAACCCTAATGACGGCCCAAGGGCTACCAGCTTCTCACATAGATATGAAAGCCCTCTGAACTTTGTACCCTACCCTAATGCTCCTGGACCCTCGTAGTGAGATCCCAAGCCCCAGCCCCCAAAGCCGAAACCCTCCCCTACAAAGCCCAAGATCCTCTGAGGAGCCTGAGGGTATAATAAGCCCTGAGCTGGATACTATACAGGATCTGGTTGGTTTTCTAAGGGATCCGTGAGAGACGACCTCGCAAGCCTTCTGTTGGCTGAAGATTTTCGGGGTTCTTGGTGCTATTTGGGAGTAGGAGTTTAGAGTGTTGGGGTTTAGGTGTTGTTTTTTGATGTTGCAGTTGAAGGTGGCGGTATTTCTTGCTCATTTTTTTCAAGTTTTTGTTGTTTCTTGTTTTTTTCCGCTTTCCTCGTGGCAAGCAAGCAAGCATGCGGCTCTGTGAGGAAATGACTTGGTCGAAGAAGGCGGACCCAATGCCGAAAGGATCCTGCAAAGTGCGTTTTCCCGGCCTGCGTAAACACACCGCGGCTTTTTCGTGAGAGAAAAGCACTAGTCAAAATAAATCCCACTCAATACGGAACGGATCCTGCAAAGTGCGTTCTCCCGGCCTGCAGAAGCACACTGCAACTCTCTCATGGGCCTATAACCCATCCCGCCTCACCCGGCCCACGCACAATGCAAACGTCCACGCAGGCACCGGCCAGGCATGTGGATTTGACACTTAGGATCTCACTTGTTTGTGTCGCTATTGTCTTAAGTTGGTGTGTCACCTGTGTTTTGCCGGTTATTCCAAAGCCTGAGGACCCAAATTTGACCAGTTTTGAGGCTTGCCTCTCAAAGCCGCGATCTCGTCGATCATCTTAAGCACTGAAACCTAGACGCATCCTGCTTTTGTGCATCCAAGCAGCGCTGAGTCTTGTTGCAGGATGTCAACGAGAAGTATCTCCGCAGATTCCCTAAGAGCAAGCGTGGAGCTCAGCTAGCTAGCTTCTTCCCTCATCAGATCTCATGAGTGTTGCCACACAGCAGAACTCTTATGTCTGGACATTCCAGATTTAAAGAGAGGGCCACACTTGTCTCGCAAGGCTACTTTCTGGACCAGACAATTGAAGATCCAGAATAAGATTAAGGGAAACACCAAGAACGATATCATTGCCTCGCTGGCACGTTTGCAGGGTTTTCCGGAATGCAGAAAATCTGAAGGTCTGCGTAGCCCGGCACATTGATTGCGAAGCTTTCCCTCGCGAGTTTGTTTTTGGTCACCACCTGCATCTGCCAGGACCTCTTAAAGATAGTGAAGAACATGTGGCCGGCAACCGAGGCTGGAAGGGAAGTGACTACAAGAGCCGTTTGTTCGGAGGCAGCATATGTGGTTCATTCGCGACGTAGCGCAAGATGTGGTTGATGCCGAAAGTATGTTGGTGTTGTCCTTTTTCACGAGCTTGCAACGTCATGGGGTTGAACAAGAAGCCGGCGTGCTCGTTGGACACTTGAAAGCTTTAGTTCGGCATTGTAATGGAGGGGTTTCAACTACAGACCTCTGGGCTTCTTGGCTTGTTACAGTCCTCAGTTCGGTGTGGTCTATAACGAGTTTCAGTATTACTACATGTAGAAAACGGTTGAGTTCCCGGTATGGTCAACAGCTCTCAACATAATGCCCGTGACGGGAAGCTGAAATTACACGCCATATATCGCCAGAGACCTGAACTAGAGAGTGGGCCTGCAGGAAGACTGGCTGGCATATCTGGCGTCTTGGCCCTCGCGGCAGAAGGTGACCGAGGTCAGAGCCGGGAGCATTGCAGAATTTCATTGTGGGTTGGGTGAGGTTATCACAGGCGGTTTCAGTGCATCACATCGCACAAATCCCAGATGTCTGACGTCTTTGTGTTGCAATGTGGCATGAAATCTATTTAGTGTCAAGTTGTGATTATGAACAAACATCATCATCTCAGCACTGGGCGCTTTAGGATTGGAAGCGCGATTGTGTGCGAGCACTTGTGATTCTATTTCCATTTCCTCTCTATGTTTGGGGTTATGCTAGGACTGTAAGAGCTGCAGCCAGCATGCAGGGCCCACACGTAGGAAATGCAAAGGGAAACCAGTCAGATTCTGATTCCGCAGCTTCTCGGCTCCAGCTGTAACATTCGAAACAACATGGAGGAGGTGGCCATGATACCGATTCGGGCCTGGAGGCGGGAAAGAGGATGGGTCTCGATAGGGTACTGGCTTCAGATCCCGTTCGAGGATGAGGGGTGGCCTTGCATTCCGCTCCGATTGGACTCCATTCACCGTCACCCACCAGTTCCACCCCCTCACAACCGATGGCACCTACCTGAAACTCACCAATGGTGGGTGTAACGGTAGGCAGCCTAAGTTCCACCGCCAACTGTGGAGCGACCTCAACACCAACACCCGACTGACCATTGAACGCCACATTCGCCACATCGACCGCCAACCAACCAACAACCACAGCACGCACCTCCAGTGGATGAGGCGGGCGGACCACCTGAGGGAGCACGGTCGAGATGGTGGCCTAATTGGGCGCCGAGCGAGGAGGAGGCGGTAAAGGAGGTGGAGGTGGAGGAGGGGGCCAGAGGGCCAGAGGGGGCAGGAGGTGGATGCGGTGCCGGAGGAGGAATATTAAACCGGGTGCCACATGAGTGGGTAAACCCTGGGGGCCATGGAACAGGTGTACTCCTGGGACTGGTTTTTTTTGCTGTCGTCGGACAAGGGGTGGCATCGCCATCGCCACGGCCAGGGTTTAGGGTTAAGGGTTTAGGGGCGACAGAGGGGGAAAGCTAGGAGGTCTCCAAAGGAGGAAAACTGAAGAAAAATGAAAAAAAATTGGAAAAATAAGGAAAAAGCCCATGCCCTCAGTTTAGGGGTTTAGGGCTTCAGAGGTATAGGGCCCACTCATTTGCGCAAAAGTCGGCCCCAGGCTATCGGCGAAAAGGATCCGCCGGAAGGGCCCGGCAACAGCAATCTGGAAGCTAGCTAAAACCTTAAACCCGAAACCCTAAACCTTCAGGGTGTCTTCAGGAACTTCGATCGACAGAGATGCCCCGAGTCAACAGCAACAGTATCCCTTAGAAGGGGCCTCCACCCTGTAATAGTGGTGTAATAGGAATATAATAGGGCCCTAATATCATCCTTATAGTCACTAGACTATTACAGGGTGGGGGCAGCTTCTAAAGAATCCCCTTGGTTGTAGTTCTCAAAAACGTATTCTCCAATATATCTGCGAAGAAATCGAGCTATCAAGTCCCCGATGTTGAACCTCATACAAGCCCTGTGAAACGCCTCGTAAGACCCTACGGACCAGAATCAGGATAGCTTGAATGTTGCTTGTCGAACTCTGCTTCGGACCACCGCCAGCAGGCCCTTCCGCGCGTGCTGGCCGAACATGGGCTGACGTGCGCCGGGGCAGGCGGATGTTCGCATCGGTGTCGAGGTTGTGTCTTTAGAGACCTCTTTGAATTGTTCACCCGACACCAGCAGACCTTACCTTTTTGTAGATTCCTGTTCGACATACCCAAACATAGATTTTAGGGTTCCCTGCAAAAGGACCAGGCTTTGGTAAAGGGATGAGTTAGCTGCATTTTCATTTTTGGGTCGTATTCTTAGACTCAACACTGTCAAACGGAGCGGCGGCAACTCAGCAGATGTAATAAACACTGATTGATTGTACGTTCTTCAAACGCGGGGTTCCTTTGCTCGATTGCAGCAAGCACATACTACATGGGCTTAAATAATGTATTATACTGCTCTGTTCTAATGATTAAGGCCCCCATATTAAAATGATATGGTCGTGCTTGTCCAGCCTCACGAGACTGCGAAAGTCGCTCTGAAGTCACAGGGAGCTGCCTGTAATACAGGTGTTAATAAGTACCAATATTTATATATACATATATATACATATACATATACATAGACATAGACATAGACATAGACATAGACATATACATATATTTATACTTATACTTATACTTATACTTATACTTCTACATGTACATGTACATGTACATGTACATGTACATGTACATATACATATACATATACATATACATATACATATACATATACATGTACATATACATATACATATACATATACATATACATACTATACATATACATTTACATATACCTATACATATACCTATACGTATACGTATACGTATACGCATACGTATACATATACATATACATATACATATACATCTACATCTACATATACATATACATATACATATACATATACATATACATATACATGTACATATACATGTACATGTACATGTACATGTACATGTACATGTACATGTACGTGTACGTGTACGTGTACATGTACATGTACATGTACATGTACATGTACATGTACATATACATATACATATACATATACATATACAAATATATATATATATATATGTATATATATATATATATATCATTTCTTTTTTTGTTTTTTGGTGGGTCCTTATAATTATTGTCGAATATACTCCAAAACCCTATTCTAATCATTAAGGCCTGTCCTACTTTCTAGAACATAGGTTTTTGGACCCTTCAGGTTTGACAATTGTTTCGGATTTGGGGCAGAGGGCTGTTACAGGGTCTAGGATCCGAGTCTAGAGTTCAAAGGTAAGGATGTGGCTGTGGATTCCAGGGTTTAGAGGGGCTCATGGGCTTGGGGTTGCAGGGTTCATAGGGTTTAGGGTTTCAGGGCTGATAGGGATATATACCTTACGCACAAAGTCACTGACTTTCAAGATATTCCGGAACAGCAAACTAGGCGTCGGCGATCATTTAGGGTCTCGGTACTTGCGCTCGGACAGTCCAGGCGAGGCATACGGTGGGAGGTCTGCCGAATGTTGTGAGAAATGCTAATGAGAGTCGGGTGATACCACAAAATATCCAAAGATGCACCTACTATCATTTTTCCCTCCTAATATCATGTAAAGGTTAGGGTTTAGAGGTTCGGGGTTTACGGGGTCTAGGTCGCAGTGGTAGCTCAACTCCTCTAGACCCTGTCTGTACACGGCATTGACATGTTTACGCCAGTACGGGCAGGTGCGTGTGTGGGCAAGATCCAGCACATCAATACAATGGCAACCCCTGATATGTGACAGTGTGAAAAAGCCATAGTTGGCAAATCATTTTGACAAGCGCAATGGTGCTGGCGTTGTTCGAAATAGCTGTCGAAGAGGACACCTCAATGAATTTGTGCTTCAGCGTGGTCTTTTGCAGGTGCTCGTCGCGAAGCAGTGCTGCCTCTTGTTGCGAACTTGTAGACACCAACACACAGCCTGTTTTGTTGTTTTCAGATCGCCCATCAGGGTCTGGTAACACACAATGTTCTGCCCTTGCTCGTCGTTGTGGTTGATTTCGCACGCACTGCCCCAGGTAGCTTGTCAACGATGGCAGCGAAGTAAGTTTGTATAGTAGGAATTCTTATGATGGCTTGGCTAAGTATCTCCCATATTAACGTTTAGGACTCTTATTGAAAAGCCCCTAATTGAACCCTAAGCCCTAACCCCCTTAGGACCCTTTTTCAAAAGCCCCTAAACCCTAAACCGTAACCCTCCTATTCGGTACTTAGGACCCTTTTCTCAAGCCAGGTCCCCGGCTCTACATCCCTGGACCTTGTGAGGATCCTAAGTACTTGTGATGGCTTGGGTAAGTATCGCCATATTCGGTACTTAGGAGCCTTCCTAAGAAGTCAGGTCTCCGGCTCTACATCCTTACCTCTGAACCCCCCTAAACCCTATAAACCCTGTAAACCCATAAACCCTATAAACCCTATAAGCCCTATAAACCCTATAAACCCTCAACCGTATAAACCCTAAGCCCTTTCAACCCTATAGGCCCTATAAACCCTAAACCCTAAGCCCTAAACCCTATAAACCCTGACCCTATAAACCCTAAACCCTATAAACCCTAAACCCTACATAAACCCTATGCCAGGTCTCCGGCTCTCTATCACTTTCAAGCCACGCTGCTCTGCGGAGCCGATACTCTCACGGCCCTACGACTTGGCCAAAGAGGCCTCGGCTGTGACGCATCGTATGCTATATGGTTCCTTTAAGGGGTTCCTTAAAGAGGGTCTATAGGGACCTAGAATAGGGTTCTATGATGCAGAGTTTGCAATGCAGCTCTTCAAAGGGTGTCTTTAAGGGTTCCTTAAGGGAGTCTTTTGGGATCTGTAATAGGGTGCTATGCTATGCAACAGCGTAAGGGTTCCTTTTAAAGGCGTCTTAAGAAGGGGCCTATAAGGGTTACCAACTGAAATAATCCTTAGTAGCTGAGTGGATACACTCTACACTTTTGGGGATAATATTACCCGCTATAAAACTGAAAATGTACACCTTTGGGGGGCTTATGAACTCAGCAACTAAGAATTGCCAAGATTAGTCCCTAGGGTTCCTAGATAAAAAAAAGTATTCAGGAGCCCCAAACCCTATTCCAATTTTTTCAAGGACCCGACAGTACAGCTCTGCAAAGAGAAACAAGTCCTAGAAACCCATATAGAGCCCCAAAGTTGCAACCCGCCTCAAACAATCTCAACGCACCTTAAACCCTAGCCAAAGCCTTAAGCAAGGCACACAGGAAGCTTCGCTAGCAAATCTGACCACAATTAAAAGCACTATTAAACATCCCCAAACCCCTGGCTTGTTAACTGCAACCGATAGTTGCTTCGCGTTGCCTCGCATTGAGGTTTGCATTTATTTACACTCCGCGGACTCCCCGGGGCGTTATGGAGTGCCCGCAATTTGCTGGCCCAGTCGCAATCACAGCTTCCTCAAACGCCGTATCAACTTCCTTGTAAACTCTTAACTTAATCCCCAAACTACATCCCATGAGAGCTTTCTTTTAACAACCCCTTTCGATCCTCATAAGGCCCTTCAAATCCTAAACCCTAAACCCTTAATTCAACTCCCTTGAACTATTCCCTGACACCCTGCAGGAAACCTTGAGAAGCCAAACTGAAGCCTATACGATTTACGGCTAGGGCTCAATGTTTAGGGTTCGGGCTCTAAACCTCAATCGCAAACTCTGAACCTAGCTACAGCTTCATATTACAAAATAGGTCCCTTAAGTAAGCAGTTTGCAAAGACTTGTAGCCCCATTAAAGATCCGTCTATACCCTATAGACTGAAAAATCTGATTCCCAAGACTTTAACATCCTTAAAGGATCTCCTGTTCCAGGTTCCCTGAAACGGATCCCTGAAAGGAACTCTTTCAACCCTAAACCATGCTACAGCCTATATAAACCCTTAAATCAAAACTTGTAAAATCTAACCCTAAACTGAGACCTGTCCAAACTTTGAGCTAAACCCTCTAAAGAACTAAGCCGACACGGGTCCGTCCGAAGACCCTAAGCCCTATAATAAACCCTAAACCTAAACCCCCTAACCGCAGACGGAACACTTAAGGCCCCTATACTGGATCCTTATAATAGCCCTTATAGCAACCCTTATGGACGCCGTTTTAAGGCCTACAAAACTCACCTTAAACGGATCCCTCCCAAGACCCTGAACCCAAAACTTAAGCCCTAAATCCCTAGACCTACACCCCTTAATCCTTATAACCGCTAAACCCTAAAACCCTACTATATAAACCCTAGCCCTAAATCCTATAGATCCCTTAAAGGAAGCCCTATAGCACCATTTAAAGGAACCCTAAACCCCAAAACCCTGAACGGATCCCTCCGAAGACGGATCTCCATCGGGGCCTCGCCGCCTTCGTCGCGCTGGGCGCCGCGAAGTCTTCTTTGGGCCGATCCTCGGAGGCGCCTCGGGCGCGAGCGCGCGTGGAGGGGCTTAAGGTTCCCTTTAAAGGGTAGTGTAGGGCTTCCTTTAAGGGATCTGGAGGGTTTTAGGGTTTAGGGGTTTTGGGTTGATTTAGGATTTAGGGCTAAATAAAAAGTTTAGGGTTCAGAGGGATTTGAGGTTTAGGCTTAGGTGGGAGTATAAGGTGTAGTAGAGTAGAGTACAGGTATATGATGCATTGAAACTTGTATAGTCAGGGCTTGGTGTATGTATGGCGTTGATCTAATATAGGAGTGCTTGAAACTTGAGGCTTCCATAATTAGGGTTTAGGTTTGTTTTTTTTAGGACGCCTCTGATATTGGGGCTTGAAAAAATTACCGATGTCACCCGCTCTATCCAAACACCCTAAGCCTTTACATAACCCTCCTAAACCCTAAACTGCAAACACCAAACAGGAAAGGCCTCTCTATTCGAGAATGCAACAGGCACGAATCTTCGGCGGCTTGTTTGAGCCCACCAGGTAGTAGGATTGCAGGGAGTGTACGGCTTTATGTGGGTGGTTGTCAAAATTGTGGTCCCTTTTTGGGTAGCCGAAATATTAGGTGCCGCATTATACTTTGGACCCAAACAGGGACCATAGTTTTGACAACCACCCATATGTTGGTAAGGAGTTCTGAAATGTAATGCGTAAAGTGTACCCTTAGGGTTATTGGGTTTGGGGTCGGGTTTGGTCACATCAACGAACCTGAAGTACGTCAACAGGGAACAGGGGAATGTAGGCAATTCCCAAAACCCGAAACCCTATGCATGCATGCAGACATACAAACATACAGACCCAATGCCAAAGCCCTAAACCCTGTACCCTTAAACCCGAAGGCTTAAGCCCTAAACCCCTAACGTTAAAGCCTAAGCCTCAAATCCTATAAAGGCTGATATAGGGGCTTAAATAATAATACCAATACTATTTTGGTGTTCCTTGTTAAACCTATAGTATACTGGGCCCCAAAACCCCATTGTAACTATTAAGGCCCCTATATTATAGAACCCTAGCATAGATCCCTTCTAGACCCCTTTTCAAGGAACCCTTTAAAGGAACCCTATTCTAATTATTCAGGCCCCTACAGTACTGAGCTTCTAGAGTTTCCTTCCGCCTGAACTGGACCAGTCATGGAGCCGCTTGCGCGACGTCTTTGCCGAGGCGCTGCAACGACGGTTAGGTGTTTGGGGTTCTTAAAGGGTCCACGTAATCGTATAGTATATAGTTTTTGGGTTCCCAAAGGGTCCAAGTACTAGTATACGTATACATTTGGGGGGCCCAAATATCGCTTAACTAGCTATTTTCCCTAAACCCTAAACCCTAAACCCTAAACCCTCTGGGGTTGAGTTCTTGGGAGTCCAAAGGTTCAGGGCACCGGGTCTGGGTTGTGGGGATTTAAAGAGTTGAGACGGCACTTTGGAGTTGCAGGACTTCAGGAAGTGACAGGTAAGACTTACAATTTTGTAGATCAAACCCTAGAAACCCTATTCTAACTACTAAGGCCCCCCCTAAGATCATAGAACCCCATTATAGATCCCTTTTAGACCCCTTTAAAGGAACCCTTTAAAGGAACCCTAAGCCCCTAATCCTTGCAGCTTCATGTGACTCCCCCGGTACCTTACGGGCAGAGCCTGAAAGTGGAAACCCAAGCCCCCAGCGCCCTTGGCCGTTTAGGGATTAGGGTTTAGGGTTCAGGGTTCAGCAGCTCTGGTCGAGCAGTATCTAGTAGAGTTCGCTATATGGAACATAGAATTATACCCACCCACCCAGAGAATCCCAAGACATTAAGAAATACAAAGTTGTATCATTACTTGCAGCTTAGTTCAACACGGTCAATATGAGGGTTTAGGGTTGATGGTGGCTTAGGGTTTCGTGCTTCGCTATGGCTTACAGCCCGGTGAGCCCAGAATCTGAACCGCCTGAGCCCTTTATTATACAGGCCTTATTGAATAATACTAATAAAAATAATAATAATAATAATAATAATAATAATAATAATAATAATAATAATAATAATAATAATAATATATAATAATAATAAGAATAATAATAATAATAATGATAATAATAACAATTACCAATGCAAGTTTGGAGGTTCCTCTTTATTGATACAGTATAATGGGCCCAAAACCCTATTCTAATTCTTAAGGCCCCTATATTATGAACCCGCACCCCAGGCTTTCCGCCCGAGGTCCAAGAATTTTGAGACCCTTGGAACTCTTCGCTGCATGGTTTATCATCATCCGAAAGCCCGCTTTAGGGTTTAGGGTTTAGGGTTTAGGGTTATCATCATCCGAAAGCCCGCTTGGAGGTTCATGGGTAGTTATAACTGGGGTTAGAAGTCCCCTAGTAGGATTTTTTTATTATAGTTGCTCCTTGTAACCCCACTTATAACTACCCATGAACCTCCAAGTATTGCCTGAATCGAACCTGTGTAAGCAGCAACCTCTACACTTAGACCCTGAAGCTGCGCAATATACCCTAAACGCACAGCAATTTCAAGCAGTGTAAGCCCGCAACCTTGAAAGCCCGAAACGGTGTACCGGCTATGGCTATAGTCACTACAGTCTCCATTGTAGCTCAGTTTGAGGTTACCTTACAGAATCCTAGTCCTAAATCTACCATTGTCTAAACCACAAAAGGGAACTGCCATGGACTATACTTAGGCACTTAACCCCTGAAGCCCTTATCCCCCAAAAATCCCTTAAGGGGGGACTGTATTATCGAACTCTAGAGTACTCTTTTGCGGATCCTTTCAAGTTGCATTAGGCCATTCCTTGGTTCGGAGCCAGGCGATCACTGAAGCAAATGGCACCAAAAAGCAGCTCAAGAGGAATATCGCTGGGGGCTGAGCCTCCCTACGGGGTAGCAGGGTCTTAGTTGGGGTTTACCCTAAGGCTCCTAAGAGGGTCTTGGGCTTTCCGGGGGAGGGTTTCGGCTTTGGGGGCTAGGAGCCTTAGGGCAGGGTTTACGGTGGTTGGGGTTTAGGGTTAAGCTTCCATAAAGGCTTGTTGATTTGTTTCTGGCTTCTGTCAATGTTTAGGTTAATGTAGACCCCGGTTAATAGAAATACCGTGTTTCAAGGCACGAATATTTGGATCCCCATCACAGCCTTGCCAAGGGCCTGAGGGCCCTAAACCTTAAGACCCTAAACCCTAAACCCGTGTAGCGAGTGCAGCAAGAGCGGTTGTGGGTGTGGTTTTAGTGGCGGTCCAGGGTTGACGAACTTTACGGCTCAAATTTTGGGTTGCAGGGTTGTTGTTTTTTTTTTTGGTGGGGGGGGGGGGGGGGGGTCAGTACGTGTCCATGATTTGGGTAGGGTGGAGGGTGGGAATTCTGGGTCCTTCAGGTGCATCAAAGGGCATGTATGCACGAAATTCCAGCCAACCACAAACAGGAGCCCTTAATCGCCGGTTCCTCTGAGACCTGCAGAGTTCTTATCGTGGTTCAGAGTGGTTTTGGGTGCTGTAAGACTACAACTGCCACCTGCTATGGTCCGTGTTGCGGATCCGGGGCTGTGCCATCGCCGAGGCGTGTCACCCCTTGAGGAATGACTACCGAAGAGCGTGCAAAGAAGCGAAACTCGCCGGAGCTTTGCTCAAGTGCACGTCGATAATCAACTACGGACATGGCCCGTGGAGCAGTGGCAAGCCGCCGTGTGATACTGAAGCAGGCGGCAAAGTCCTTGATGAATGTGGCCGATGACAGCTACATGACAAGCCTTACCGAACGAGTGCTGTTCGACCGTGGATGAGAAGCAGGAGGACGAGTGTTGTCCAAGAGAGAGTTCCTTAGCTCCTACGCTGTCACCCGCAGGCTTCCTTACGATTCTTGGCGAACCTGAAGCCCAGAACCTGACCCACCCTTGCACTGCCATTCTGCAAGTCGTCAAATTCTGTGCATGTACACATGTTGGGCTCCGAGGCCAAAAACAATAACAAACACTGCCAGGACCCTCCTTGTACCCTCAAATAGGGGTATATGGTCCCAAATAAGGGGCATCTAGGGTCCAATAGAGGGTAGATGGAGGGTCTAGGTGGTTTGGTGTGGTGGATTCAACCTAGACCCTCCATCTACCCTCTATTAGACCCTAAATGCCCCATATACCCCTATTTGAGGGTACAAGGAGGGTCCTGGAATGGACCGGCTAGACGGGGATTGGACAATCCTCGCGGAAACCATGGCCATGGCTAATGGGAACCACTCCCTGCTCTCGGAGGCTTGTTTTGGATACTACTGTAATTATATTTTAGGGTTTAGGGTTTACGGTTTAGGGTTTAGGGTTTAGGAACACTTTCCCTTAAACCCTAATAGATCTCGAGCAGTAGCAGTCTTCTCGTCAGGAAGTTGGGCTTTAGGGTCACAGGCAATACAAGCCGCAGTGCACCGAGTCTAGCTGTTTCGTCAAATGAAAGCTAGTAGGGAAGGGGCTTCAAGTTTGGACTTGACGCGGTTCAGGCTGCTGCGGCTGCACTCAGCCCCCAGCCCTATAATTTCGCGGGATGCCACTGTAGCAAACGCACGAATACCTAAATAGTAGGACATTGTTCTTGGAGCTAGCTAGACGCAAGCCCCTACATAAATCAACTATCAGAGCGGGTTTTGTAAGTATCGCATGTGAACTTATGTGAATGGGTTTAGGGGGGTTTACGTTTCAGGCAGCCTGGTGATGGCCACTGAACGATAAGGCTCCTGCAGCCTCAGTTCAATCCAGGCCTCTCTGATCCTACAATCCATGAAATGCCAACCCAACAAACCCCAAACCCTGCACCCAAAGCCTTAATGGAATGAAGCCTAAACCTATAAACCCCAAGCCCTCAATTTCAAGCTCTGAACCCTTCAAGCCCTGGTACTGGCCGTATAGACAGCAGCCGGTTCTTCTGGTTGGCTCTTTAGACTTTAACTTTTTGGTTTTCTATATGAACTATAATAAGAAGGCTAAAAGTTTAACTGTACGAGGGGTTCAAAAGTCCACCAAGTTATAGTAATCGCCAAACCTTTGTGTAAGTTTATGGGAACCTTGTAGTAAAACCTGTAGACGCGAGAGATCCCTGAAACGAGCGTCTGCAGGATCCCTCAACAGGCTGTCCATGCAACCCTAAACCCCTAAGGACCCCTAAACCAAACCCTAAAACCTAAAAGCCCATATCCCCAAAAGATCCCTTCAGGGCGACCGTATTATGGAACCCTATAGTACCCCCTAAACCCTTAAACCTAAAACCCTAAACCATAAACCCCTAGCCCTAACCCCTAAACCCCTAAAACCCTAATCCCTAAACTCTAAACCCCTAAACCCTTTTGACTATAATACCATCTAGCGCCTCCCTTAGAGTCGCCTGAGGCCATCGTTGATGCAGCCGAGCGCAAGTCGCAAGCGCAGGACCGACGAGCTCTGAGGATTTGGGGTTTAGGGTAAGAGTTTCATAGAATTTTCCAACGGTTGTTCTGGGGGTTCTACAAGTGGCCAGGGGGAAGCGCGGCAAATTCGAGTCGTTGTCGTTTGAGCCCTTGGAGTTTGGGCAGCCAGATTCAATCGATCGAAACCGCAAACCGAAAAGCCAAGCCCTGAAACCCTCACTGCAGGAACCTTATTCAAGAAACCCTGGCCCTATGACCCCAATATATTAGGACTCAAGCAAAAAACCCTGATAAAGACCCACGGCTTCTTAATCAGGTTCCTACATCAAACCCCCTCCAAAACCCTTCGAGTACCCTTATAGTACGCTTTAAAGGAACCCTCATAAAGGCCCAAGGTTCCTACCTCACGCAGTAAAACTCAAAGGAGACGTCCAGTTCCTGCATCCTTCAGCCCTGGCTCCTTATCCCCGAATAGCAACTCGACATGGGAGTTTCCGAAAATTAGGGGTACCTGATTTGGGGTCCTTATAATAAGGATCCTACTATTTAGGGTACTATACTAGGGTCCCTGATTTTCTGAAACTCCCACATCTCTGTAGCTCTGCCACACCTTTAAATTGCTAAACCCTAAACCCCAAACCCCAAACCCTAACCCAGACCTTAAACCCCAAACCCTAAACCCCAAGCCCTAAGACCCAAAGCCCTATTGGCAGTTGAGCCAAGTTAGGCCGGGTCAGAGCTACTTCCTTCACAGGGTTCATGTAAGCCCCAACCCCCATTGGCCGAGTAAAAACCTTGTGCGCGTGACTCCCCTTCTATCCACTGACTCTTCAAAGCCGTCTCGTCAGAGTCAACATCTGATCGGAATCTTCACTGAACTCCAGGCAAAGCCCTCAATCCTAAGCCCAATGACCTGATCCCTAACCTTATGAGCACGATATAGGCCCCAAATTTGACAAAACATAAAACGTAAACCATCAGAAACATAATGAAAATAAACCTAGGCCCTTAAAACTTAAATCCGAAAAGGAGAGACGACGGCAAGTCGCCTGCGAAAGGATGCTGCACAAGGAGAGCTTTGGTTCTACCAGGTCTTTCAAGGTTTTTAGGGTTCAGGGGTGTAGGATGTAGGGGTTCGGGGTGTCCCAATACAATTCAGGCTCGAAGACAGTCTTGCAAGGGTTTCCTACGTGTGTTATATCATTCATACAGGCATGTTCGGGCTCGACAAGGGTCCCAATAGAGTTTTGTAAGATGTCCATAGGTAGACTAGGTAGGCCTTTGGGACATTTTATATGTTCCCTTATTGGGCCTAGTAGGACCCTATTTACGAATATTTTCCAGAGGCTTTAAAGGGCCAACCTAGTAGAAGAGTTTTGTAAGATGTCAACAGGGCGAACACCGAATGTACCCTCGGAAGCAAGTTGCGACACCTTGTCGGGTTCATATGGGTGGTTGTCAAAATTAGGGTTCCTTTTTGGGTCCCTATTATAGTACGGCACCTTTTGTTTATGGTACCCAAAAAGGGACCTTAATTTTGACAACCACCATATAGGTTTCAACATCTGTAAGGCTTCATGCCGATCTATCTCTGATTCATTTCTCCCTAAACTGTAATTCCCCCTTCAGAGGTCGGACTTAGCATCCGAATCCTTGGAAGCGAGGTGGGGAGCTTGAAGCCAACATCGTCCGCCTGCCTTCGGAGTGCGTATGGGCAGTTCTCAAAATCGATTCAATATAAGGGCCACGCTTAGAAAGGATCCTTAAAGCGACCCTAATTCAGAGAACTACCCATATAGCTAGGCCTCAACCCTCATAGAACCCTTAGGAACCCTTACACAAAGGACCAACCTGCGTTTAGATCCGGTTGGTTCAGGGTTTGGGGTTCCAGGATTTTGTAGTTTTTTGTTTTAGGGCTTGGAGGCTTTGGTTTTGTTCTCTGTTGTTTGTGTCTTGGGCTTTGGGGCTTTAGGCATTCGGGGTTCTATGAGTTTCTCCTTAGGGTTTAGGGTTTAGGGCCTACAGTAGAAGCATAAAAGTTGGAGACCCAATAGCCTCATTCCTTAAGAGTAATGTATATGGGAATCCCAGCACGATTTGGCCTTCATCGTGTTTCCAACTTTATGGGGCTTACTGTAAACCCTAAAGACTCTGCCGGCCATTTCCCCACACGAAGCTGCCTCGGATCGCGTACGCGCGATGTGCGAAGGATCCTCCTTCTTCTAGTATTCTGCGTCACCATTTATGTGTTTCGGCACCTTCTTTATTGGAAAACTCTGAAGTCTTAAGTGCTGTTTATACAAGAGACATGCACCTAATTATGCATCCATAAACATCCTGGTTGAAGCCTTTGCAACAGATACAAGTCTGTGAAACTTCTGTAGGCGGCTGTAAAGCTCGAAGACTTGAAGTCTAGGATTTAGGGTTTAGGGTTTAGGCATGCCCCAAAACTCTCAAGCCTAAACAAGCAGGTTCCATGCTACGAAGGTTCGAAGCATACCGCCCGTTGGGCAGGAGCAGGTGCGCAAGCAGCGGCAAATGGAGCGCCAGAGGCTCCGGGGTAAGTGGTTAAGCCCTGAACAGTTAGAACAGGATTTGGAGGCTCACAACTTCCGATGTTAGTAGTAATTAGCCTCTACAGTTAGAACAGGATTTGCTGGCTTATAAGTTTGATGTTTATGATTACCTTACCAACTAGAACAGGGTTTGCGGGGATACAGCAAGCTTTGATGCTATAACTGCGTGTAGTGATGACTGTTGGGATGATTGAAACTTCAGGGAAGTATACGATTATGCGGTGTTCATGCAGTTGCATCTGCTATCTTACGCGTCTACCTGGTTTGCGATGAGGCTTGCAAGGCTTTGCAAAGCTTGAAAGAGGCCTTACGGGGAAAGTAGTCGTGGAAGCCCAGCCACCTAAGCTTGCAGCAAGATTCTAGCTTGTGAAGCGGCTTCTCTCTCTCTCTCTCTCTCTCTCTCTCTCTCTCTCTCTCTCTCTCTCTCTCTCTCTCTCTCTCTCTCTCTCTCTCTCTCTCTCTCTCTCTCTCTCTCTCTCTCTCTCTCTCTCTCTCTCTCTCTCTCTCTCTCTCCCTCGAAATACATACATGCATGCGTCACATGTTCATGCATGCCGGGTATGTATGTATATATGTGGCATACGAATGAGTATGCTATGCACATACGAACAGACATACCTAAGTCGAAATGTATGAAAGACCGAGGCACCGATTGACAGGTATGATAAGCTACTGCATAAGTAATTTGCCTGTCTTTGTGATCATGAGAGTACCTGAGAAAGGTGGTGAAGACCACCATGGGCACCCATCGGATTTCGTATCCACAAGCATGGTCGAAGAGTTCGTGATGAAGAACGGGCCCGGCCTTGGCGGGGCCTCTCTAAGCACGGCCGAGGTGTCGGGAGCCCTAGACTCTACACATCCCTGCATGGTGTACCCTAAGCCCCGACGCAGCTCCGAGAGCACCGCTCAGTGCCTACTTGGGGTGCAAAGGCCTACCAAATTGCCATGCTCCTCTCAGCTTCCTTCGTTTGTGTGCGATCAACTTCGCTGGGCAATGGCAAGCCATTGATATCTGGCCGAGGAAAGCGGTCAATCCCAAGCACATTCAGAGGGTCGCGAATCATGGAATAAACCTGATATGGGACGAGGCAGTTGCCAAGATCGGCTTCACCCTAAAGGTTGGAAAGAGCTACGTTCTCTCGACTTTTTCTGACCGCCAACCGCCAACTCGCCCTAAGGCTCCATGTACCCATATAGTAGGTACATAGGCCTTAAAGGGGTCATTATATGGGTACTTTAAGGCTTAAGTACCTATTATATGGGTACATGGAGCCTTTGGGTCGGAAGCTGGAACTGGTCCGAAACATTGAAGGCTCTCAAAAGCTGGCCCTCGAAGCCCAGCCGCATACTATAGCGGCCTAAATAATTACCTTACCTATACCATTTTTTGGGGTTCTCTTATTTATTATGATTATAGTAGAATGGGGCCCCAAAGCCCTATTCTAAATTGGCAAAAATTAAGGCCCTTACATTAAGCCTAGGCGCGACATCTGCAAATGGTAAGGAGGTCGCTAGCTCCCTCCCCGTCTAATTCTCCCGCGCTCTCTGTATCTGTCGACTGTAGGCAACACACACACTGTTAAAGAGGCAACCTCACCACGAATTTAGGGTTTAGGGTCTGGCTGGGCAGGGTTTAGCTGTTTAACGATTAGGGCTTGGGGTTTAGGGTGTAGTGTTTTGGGTTTGGGTTTTAGGGTTTGGGGTTTAGGGTATGTCTCGCAGTGGGAACCTCTTCCCCTTTTGTGATCTTTGGTTCCTCGCAGATCTACACTATCCCTAAAAGGAAGCTTTCGTATTCCCAGGTTACTGGCAGTCCTATAGCTGCCTTCAGGTTTGGATAAAGTTTAGTTTGTGGCGATGGCCACCTACCAAGGGATGGGGTATAAAAGGCCGTTGTCCGGCTTTGGGTGCAAAGTCAATCCGAAACTTGGTCAGGAGAGCATGGTTGCAACTGCAAGCGCCTTACAGATGACAGCATTGGTTCTGGCCGTACTCTCAAAGTGACCTCGTCGTTCAATTAGGGTTTAAGTTTGAGCATTGCCGGAGATTGGTGTACGTCGTTACAGGCCACAATCGCGCGTCGACACCTCTACCCTGAGATTGTTTGCCACACCCACCATAGCAGCTTCAGCAATGCCAAACCCCTACTCCTACTAGAAGCCTTGGCAACCCACGCCCAAGCCCGAACTACATCGCACACCATGAACCTCAACCGGTTTAGGAGTCGGGCTTGCCTGTAAACCTTAAGTTTGGCTCACAAGCCCTGAATTGCACCGTACTGCCATGAAGTCGGTGCTTATTTGGGTTGGTATCCCCCGAAACCGAAACCCGAAGTCCTACACTCTAAAGTAAGCCCGAAACCTCAAGCCCTATGAGGCTAATGTAGTTTGGGGAACACCTTTAAACATCCAGAAAGTAAAGAGGCCCTAACACTTACCTCCGCCACAACCCTACCTGGATCCTCAAACCTATCTGTTCAAGAGGGTTTAGGCGTTGAAAATGTAGGCTATCTAGGATTCAGGTAAATCCCTAACCTAGTAGTAGAGTAGGTAACCTTTAACCTTTTTTGGGTTGTATAGTCCCTATATACTGCCTATATAACCAAAAAGGTTAACTTTTAGTTCCCCATGATACCCGACAAGTAGGCCAAAGCCTAAACCCAGGGGTTGGCTGCTGACTCCCGATCCCTAAACTCTAATCATCGGATGCCCATTCCGCACCCACATGCCTACTCATGTGCGGGATCGTTCTCTTGAGTGGTGTGCTATAGGCTTAGATAAATTGGTGCAGGATCGAGTCTTGCGGGCTCGACCATGCGCAGCAGGGACAGGAATCTCGGGCGGCCGTTGAAGACGCCGTTTAGGCTCTGCGCCAGATTTCAAGACCGCCATGTGGCGACATCATCGCAAGCTCTGGGTGTACTCTTTCTGAAGGAGCCCTGCCTTGAATGATGAAGTAGGGGAACTCACAAAGGACCAGACAGACCCGAGACAGAAGGACATTCAACAAGATGGAGCAAGAAGGAGACATAGAGACAGCAGGGACATTTAGTCAGATAGAGATGGAAACAGAACGAAAGAGGACCACAGACAGAGCGAGATGAAAAGAGACAGGAGCAGGACAAGTAGAGGGAGAGAAGCGGGGTAGAGAGACCGAGACAGAGATAGATAGATAGATAGACAGTGAGGGAGCGAAAGATAGAGGCAGAGGAAAATGGAAAAGAAGAGAGACATAGATGGAGGACACAGAGAGAGATAGAGAGAGAGAGAGAGAGACAGAATTGTAGAGACACAGAGGATGCAGCGGTAGCGAGAGAAGAAAGGCAGGGATAGATCGGGATAGAGATAAAGATAAAGATGGCGGTAGCAAGAGAAGAGCAGGCACAGTCAGATAGAGAGGTAGGGAGATGGCGTACGAAGCAAAGGGAACGAACGAGAGAGACACTCAGAGAAGGAGACGACAAGGCACGAGGAAAGGTGAGAGACAGGGAGTCATGTGGCAAGCTCAATCATCTCATTCGATTTGCAAGTTTTCAGGGTTGGCATTCGAGAAACCACCATTCCAAGTTACAGGGCCTTGCATTTGCGAATTCAGCTGGGATCGAAAGATCAGGTGCAGCATGAGGTCGAAGCACCAGTGCACGCCTTTTTCCCGCGAAAGCTGAAGCAGAACCCGTTGCTGTGTGACGGTGGCCACCCATCTCAGGCTTCCGTGATCGGCGCTTCGGAGGTGGCATCTGGGGTGGCTACGTGGCTGAGCTGAATCCATGGCGCAATTTCTTGAATTTCATGAATTGTGTCATCCACTGGTTGAGGTTTCCGGGCCTGGTTTTCGGTCTTCGTTGACTGTGGTCACTCGATAGAACTTGCAGTAGGCTTTGAAGTAGCAATAGTCGGGGCAGCCCAGCCTAGCCGCGAGCCAGATCCTGAGCCAACAAAATCTTCGAGCTTTCCCGGGTCCAGAAATCGCTGCACACGAATGTTGGGTAGAACTCTCTCCCATTGAAGGATACATGTCATAAGCACTTCCTTAATCCAACATGGATCCTATGCCAGGACCCATTCTGGCACTTTAAACGGCACTTTATGCCCGATTCACTCAGAGCTAGATACGGACAGAGACCGGTATTGTTCCTGCGACATATACCGTACATGTCCATGGGCCCCCTTGACTTCTACAATCGAAGCAGAGGTGGTCGGCTGTGGGGCAGACACGCAGCACGGTCATGGATGCGATGCGTGGAATGCAAAAGCCTGCGAACTGGGCCTTTCGGGTCTAGGTGCTTGGTCATCAAGGTTCTGCTTATTTTTATTATGGTTTCGTGGGACGTAGGGATATGGTCGCTTGCTGAGTGTAAGGATTCGAGGAAGTCTGCCAAGCATGCAAGTCCAACAAGATTCGTTGCAAGGATTCTACGACAGGCAACGGCAGTGGCATTCAGTGCTTCGCCTGTTATACTTTCACTCGCTCCTCTAACCACCTAATGCAGAGCCCTGCAATATTCTGTGCCAATCGCAACTTGGTGAAACACAAAGACCAACTCGGCTTTAGGGTGAAACGGGGGATTCTGGTGGATGCTTCCACTACCATAACACAGACTTCGAGTAGCAAACGATGTATGATGTGGTCTCGTTTTCTGCAAGAGCCTGGGTACAAAGCGCAACCAGGTCGATTGTGTCCTCGACAGATTTCGGTGTGTATTTGTGCTGTTCTTGGGCGGTGATGCTTTACCCCGGCACAGTCCCTGCTCATTCCGGTTTTCTATCAGACAAGTAATTGAATAGAGTCATGACAGAGTTACAGTACTCTCTTGCGATTTTTCTGTTGGGATTTTCGGGGCTCCTTATTCCGGTCTCCTTCAGAGACTTATTCTTCGTTTCTAGAAAAGATTGCTGATGAAATACGTTCTTCCTTGTATCTAGACTCGTATGCTGATCAAGTACCTGCCCCTAGTTTCCAGGCAAGTTTGCTCATGAATTAACCGCACCCTTATAGTAGAGCAGTTTCTGACCAAGTAACGTCATAGGTATCCAGACAAGGTTGCTGAACAAGGCTTTCCCCGTTTACAGTCAAGCTTTGCTATTCAAGAAGTCGCTTCTGTTTCTGGAGAAGTTTGCTCGTCAAGTGATTGCACCCTGCTTGTAGACAAGTTTCTAATCAAGTAATCGCCTCCTGTTCCTAGGTAAGGAAGCTCTCTGATGAAGGAGTTGCATTCGGTTTCTAGACAAGCTTGCTGATCGGGTAACTGACACTATTCCTAGATATTACTGCTACAGACAGCTTGCCCTGTTTCCAGGCAACCTTGCTCATCAAGTAATGTTTCCGTTTCCAGGCAAGTTTGCTCATCGAGTGGTTGCCTTTAAAACTACATGTTCTGCTGGTCAAGTCATCGCCCCGTGTTTCTACAGAGCTTTGCCGTTGCTTGACAGGCTTGGTTATGATTTTCTTGTTTTGGGCAGGCTTGCTGAGGTTTCTTGGCAACTTTGCTTCTGAATCGTTTGCGCCTTTCTGTTAGGCGGTTGAGCTGATCAAGTCACCCCCTTCTGTTTCTAGGTAGCCTCGCTCCTCAAGGGCAGTGTGGCCGGCTTGTACACAAGTTTACTAAAGAGGTACACTCGTTACTAGGCTACTATTTCTAAACATTTGCTGATCAGAAAGCTTCCCCGGTTTTTAGGAAACTGTGCTGATCAAGTATCTGCATCTTTCCAGACAAGCTAGCTAGCTGTTCACGTGGGCTTTTCACTGCTGCGACTGTCCTGTGTCGCTCTCTCTTTGCGCCAGGGTTTTGGGCTTGGAGCTCTGTCACCGTGACTGACGGGCAGGTGACTTTGTTGTCTCAGTGTCTGCTTTCTTGCCATGGGGAGCCGCAAACAGGATCGCAGGTCGAGGCGCAAGGACAGCAAACGTGCTTCCAAAAAAAACAAGAAGAAGGGCGGTGCAAGCTCGTCCTCAAGCTCCGAGTCCGTGGAGTCGGAGACCCGGCAGACCGTGTCTGCCATGGCAGCAACCTTCGGCTTGCTTCTAGGCCATAAATTCTCTTTTTCATGTTTTCATACATGCTCATGGGCAGCAAATGCCAATCGTGCATGTGTTGCATTTGCACACTCTCAGGAAGGCCAAGTCTTTGCAGCTAGGGAACAAGGTGGGTCGCTTGTCAGATCTGAGCCCGCAGCTGCTGGCAGTTTCGATGTGCCGCCTCGTTCCAGAGCTCACAGAGAACAGGGTTTTCAAGCTCGGAGGCGAGATGTATGAGGTGCTTCTGTGCTTGCCCTTGCAGAGTACATAGCTGATAATACAGTCTTCCACCTCGCCCTACCCGGTTAGTCTGTTCTGTGTTGCTGCTGAGCTGCCGAAGCTTACCATTTCTCTGGTCGTCCGTTTTCTCGCAGGTGCGCAAGCGGGATCGTGCAGCAGTGAAGCCCAACGAGACCACGGAGGATGCTCTTCACCTACGGGTTGCCTTGCAGCAAAGTGAACAACAAGCAGAACGTGCTTGGAGAGAATCGCTCCTGCAAATGATCGAAGCTCGAATCTCGTTTGCAGTGGTGTGCATGTTGAAGCAAATAAACATGCAGGCTTTCCGAGGTTCTTGTGGCCCGACTGTAACTCTACAACCGTTATGAGAGGTGTAGGTAGCTAAAGGCAAATTCTGTGGTGGGTCTTCTGTGAAGGTTTCAGAAATCCTTTGAAAGACTCGCGGGAGGCTACCGCCGGGTTGCAGATCTTATTTGTGCATGGCTTCCCCTCACGTGCAGACTTGCTTATTGGGGGGTGTCAGATGTCACTTCGGAGGTGTCAGATGTCTCTTGCAGGTTTGGCTGGTTGTTGGGAGTCGGGTTTCACACATCTGCTCCTGATTGGAACCACAACTCTGGCCCTCAGTTCCCTATCCGCATCAGCCCGGATTGTGGGGAGCATCAGTGGAGATTGTGGCGAATCAGAGGGAGATGATAGATAATTTGGATTGAACCAGAGGCCGCCCCGATCGAGCATCATGAGGACGACTTAGAAGTAACCGTCCAGTGCTTTCGTGTCGTACTTGTGTCAACACAGTGTTTTCGTTCGTGTCTGTGTGTGTGTGTGCGGGCTTGTCCTTGTCTGAGTGTCTAGATATGTTGTCTTCGCGTGGGTTGGTCTGAGCCCGTGTCGCTTCTCTTGAGCTGCATCTGAGTCACCGGTATGTCGGGCTTGAGCATCATCTCGCAGCACCGAAGCATCTATTCTTTGAGAAGGCGCCTCGGCTCACTTCGCGAAGACTGGGACAGCTCTCTTGCTCCAGTCTTCTGGAAAGTGCCATTTCCACTGCCATGAGGTCTTTCCTCAGCGAGATCGAGAAGCATGCCACCGACGACGAGAAAGCTGCCTGGCACAAGACGGTCATGGAAACTTTGGGAGCCGTGGAGAAGGAAGCTCGGGAGAAGCTGAGCGCTGAGAACAAGTTGGAGAAGCATCAGCTGCTTCGCCGAGCTTCCACGAAGTCTTTCGGCAAGGGGCCGCGATCAGACGAGGACTCAGAGAATGCCACGCCGAAGTTGCGATCCGGAACATCCAAGCGCCGCCGGGGTCATGTTGAGGAGGACGCCGAATGGGGTTCAATGGGTGACTTTCTCGTTCTGTGCATGCTATGTTACGGTGCCAGTTGCAGGAGTCCGACAGTGATGGTCCTCTCAGTTCTCTTCGCCAGAGTTCCAGGCGTCCTAGGTCGAGTGCATCGCACAATTTCTGGGAAGCCACGAACGATTCGGATATGCAACAGGATCGGTTCAAGCGACGAGACTCTAAGTCGAAAGCAATCGACAAGATCGCGGACGATATGCCCAACTCCGTCGAGCAGTACTTGGACTCGGAGTTGAAGACCTACTTCTCCATGTCCTCCGATAGGACCTTGTTCCTTCAAGTCTTGGAGAAAGACGGCATTGCGACCTCCTCCATTTATTGGGTAAATGTCTGTTTGCTTGGCTTCGTCTTGTCGGCTTCAGGCTCACTCCTGCAGTGCAGCTAAGGCGAGCATCCGCGAACTGCTGCAAGCAGTGAAGGATGGATACGTGCCTGTGCAGGACATGGTGGGGGAGGAGTCCAAGGCCATGCTGGGCAACATGTCGTGGGTTGGACGTCAGTCTGCTCGCCGCCTTGTCAAAGACATGCTGGCAAATCTGGACTGCGGGCTCTTGTAGTCTAACATGCGGTGTTTCTGCGAATTGGGAGTGGTTTTGGTTTGCCAGGAACCTCTGTCGGTGTTCACTGCTTGGTTCCTCGATAGGACACCTTCGTGCAACGTGCAGCTCAGACGGTGCACCGCTCGTTGATGCCTGATCTCGATGGTGTCGGGAAACGAATCGATGGCGAGGATGGGAAGAAGGACAAACCATGCGATACCGATAACGGGGCCCCGACCGGAACCGATGCAAAGCATTCCAAGGTGGGCCTGGTTGAGGGCCTGGGCGAGTTGTCCTCTGGGGGCGAGTGAGAAAGTTGGCCAGCAGTGGTCGTTCTTCGCTTTCCCAGAGTCGGTGTTGTGTGCTACGCATACACGTGTCATCTTTCAGTGTGACCCGACTTCACACACATCTGAAGTCTCACGGCAGCGGGGTTGCCAGTGTCAGCATTTCTGCCGAAAGGTGCTCAAAATTGCGAGTGTGCGCCTGGACTGAGTGAGCCTTTTAGTCGTGCAAGCAGTTTGCGACGATAGCTGCTTCGTTGTGTTCTGCACCCCGAGATGAGCTTGTAGAGCGAGTTTTTCACCGTATAGTTTCATGGGCTCCAGTGTTCCGCTCGGGTATTCGTCAAGCCCATATAGTCACCAGGCTTAGTGAAGGCTCCCTGCCATGATGTCCGAGCCGGAGCTGCAACGACCACGAGCCCAGACCCGAGACTCGTCGTCCTCGGACTCTGATACTTTCTTGCTTTTCTCGGACCATATTTGGAGTTTGGAGAACCGAGTGCAAGTCTTAGAGGCTCGACAGAAGGAGTGGGACCACAGACTGGGCCAGTTTGGCGAGTGTTTCCGCCCCATTGCAGATCGACTGTACCAACTCCGATGCTGGGTTTTCCATGTGGGCCCCTGAGCCCGCGCTGCAAACCCATAGGCCTTGTCTCTCAATTTGTAGACACTTGGCAGGGTGGCACCTGTTATAGACGGCCAATACCTTATAGTACTTAGAGAAGAGCATCCCGGATGTTCCTTCGGCGACAAAACGACAAGGTTAGTCACAGCGATGCGGCGACCCAAAACTGCCCGGTGTCCGTTCAAATGAACCTCAGGTCCAGTGCGAGGGAAGCTTGTGCTGAGACTTCTCTTCGCAGATGCTGCATTCCTCTTGCTGGGTCTGTGAGGCTATGAACTTGTTGCTGTGTGTGTATGCACGTGTGAATCTGACCGCTCCGAGCTTTCAGGCCATGTGAGTCCATAGGTGGAACGCATTGGGAAGCAACATCGTTCTCTCAAGCCACAATCGTTCTCACCAGCTAGCAACCTTCTCACGCGCACTCGACAGCAAACAATCGTTCTCACCAGATACATACGTTCTCACCAGCCCAAACGATCTGGGGTTTTGGGGTGCCCCCATGCCCCCAAAAACGTTTCTTGCGAAAAAAGACGTAAAGAAGGATTCTGAAGAGAATGGGTATGTGAGGATTTTTACAGCAGGAATTGCTTACTTGCACATGGACAGCCAAAATCGTTCTTTAGCACCACAGCGGATGCGGATTCGCTGTCTCGCCCGACATGGCCGAGTGTGCCGCTGGAGCGAAAGATCAGGAGGCGGGAAGGGTGTCCAGGGGTCAACGGATGTTTCCATATGCTAAGACACGAGCACTGGCAGGAGTGGACGCAGAAGCTGCATGGGATGCTCATGAAGGTGCCGACGACAGAGGGCCTGCCTGCTAGGCAGGCTTTGGGCGCTGTGCGGGACTTTGTTGCCGACGGCTGGCGGAATATCCAGCTGCTCAAAGGTTCAGGAGACGAAATCCTGGCCAAGTTGCAAAGCTTTGGTAAAAGCCTTACAGAAATTATCCGAATTCATGGGCCAGACTTGCCGTGGGCACCCTTGCCCACCCTACACACAGTTGCCCTGGCTCCGGCTTGTGATGTAGGGAGTCCTGCTGACAAGCACGTCCCGGTTTTGAAGAGCGAGGCTGAGGAGTGTGCCCCAGCCCACACATACAAGTTTTTGCAGCACAAACGTGGAGTATGGACAAGCCTGCAGGCCTGGTTGTCACGAGTACTGCCATGAAGTCGAGCCTTTGTGATTCTGTGCTCGTTGCGCCAGGTGCTCTCCGAAGACGCACGAGCAGACGGATATGCAAATTTTTACGCAGTGTCTGAATGGTGGACACTGAAGACAGCATTTACACAGTGGTTCACGAAGAACTACACTTCGGTCTACCAGCCACTTGCTGCACAAATGGATATCAGCACCCATCAGCACGCAGTGCACTCAGTGCTCGTCCCACCGATGGCAGAGTGTCATGCAGACAAACCATTGCTGTCTTCTTGGTCATGTGCATTATGGATTGGCCTGCTTGTGTAAGTGCACATCTTCACGTCTCGCAAACCCTGAAACCGTGCAGGTCACACCATCATGAGCATCCTCCCGGTTTGGAGGGCCCCAAACCGGGAAGCCCCGGAAACGGGCATCATGAGCATCAGCCGTCTTTGGGGCGGACCACACAGACGCATCATGAGCATCAGCGGCACTGCTCGGCGGTGCAATAACAGGAGCCGCTACCCCATGATCATGAAAGGCCTCACGTATGCTCTCTGATTCCTCCTCCTCCTCCCCACCACACCATCGAGCAGCAGAGGATAGCAGTAAAGGACGACGAACAGCAGAAGTCACCCCAAGCGAAAAACAGCTTCAGGACGCACCAAAACTTTAAAACAGCACCCCAGAATTTCTGTCCATCGAACAGCAGAGGAAAACGAACATCAGAAGTCAACAAAACAGCTCCCCCAAACTCCATGCATCCGTTGCTGCCTCTGTCTCCACTGCTGCTTCTGTGTGTGATGCAGCAACAACCTGTGGCCCTAACTTGCTGGCCTTGAAAAAGGCAGTTCTGGCAGGTCGCTCGCCGTCCCTCGTACAAGGGCGCCGTGGACTCCGTGAGTTCAATGCCTGTCGATGCAACTACGATTCCTGGGATGATCTTGGTGTTGGGATCTATTCTTCCGTCGTCTACTTTGTCTGGCGATGCTGTCTCCGAGTGCTACAAAACACTGCAGACAATGGAAGAATGCATGCAGATCAATAAAAAGCTTTATCTCATCCCCGGAGAAGAAGCCTATGCTCTGGAGGTTTGCGAAAACCACGTCCGCTTGAGCGCCTTGAAGTCAGTTCTGAAGGAGTTGGAGCTCAGTTGGAGCAGGCAGTAGCAGTACATTGTCACATGTATTTTGTGCATATACTTTCCTTTCCTGCCTCGTGTGCGATGACAGACACCTTTGAATTGTCTGTAGTGCTGGCTCATGTTTCGAAACCTAAACTCCACTCGTCATCCATCCTTGAAGGTTGGCCAAGAAGATGCCAGGAAACTTCGTGGACAGGCTCCCACTCAGTGCCCTGCTCGTCTGTTTCTTCAGGCTGAAGGGTGATCACGCCTTTTGGGGCCAGCTGACTTTTCGGCGGGCTGTCAAGAGAACCCTGCACTTCTTCAGCCAGCGGGCGGAGGAGGCGCTGGAGAAAGCGCTCGTCGATGAATGCCCGTGCCCGCAGGTTGGAGCACGGTGGCACCCCTTTACGAAGAGCAGCCGCCTCAAGGGCAATAAAGCTCTTCAGCTGAGTGTCGTTTCGCGGTTTATGTCCCGGGGAGGAGGCTTCATATCCATGAAGTCGGAAGCCCGGCTTTCAGACCTGGGAATCTGCAATCACCGAACGGCCCTGGCCTCCAAGACTGCAGGCGAGTTCTGTGTTCGTGCCCTCAGCAAAGCCGAGAAGCACATCCAACAAGTGCTGGACAAACAGGAAGACACGAAAGTGGTGAACTTCTGTATGGACGCTGCCTCCATCTCTCACGAACAAGCAGCTTGACTGCAGCACCTGCTTCACATTTTTAAGTACCCGTACCCTCCCAAAGCGGCAGCCAGTCATGAAGGTGCTGTCGCTGATCTTCCGAATGGGAGGCAAGCACTTCTCCGGGGCCACCCAGCTCCTCAACGCGACTTCCCTCAACGAGGAAGAAACTGAGGCGGCGGCTGCCAGTATGGCCAAGGCCATGGATGGTAGCCTGCCCCCCACTGCAAAGGCCGATGTGGGCAAGGACAAGAAGTTGCACTTTGCTTGGAAGGAATTCCGAACACCGACGAAGATGCTCTTATCTGCCATGGCAAATAGCTTGCAGCAGAGCCTCCCAGAAAACTGGACACTGTTGAGCTGCAAGCCCGCGAATCTCCTGAGGCCTCGAGGGCCCAACAGCGAACGACTGCGCTTCACTGAGAAGGAGAAGGCGGTGCACGGGCTTAATCCAGAGCACGGCGCAAGGTATTTCGTTCACAGCTTCGAAGACGCCGAATCTGTGTGCGACTTCTACAAGCATGAGGGCTTCTACCACCTCACCTTCGCGGCAGACGAAGGCACGGAGGCGGGCCGGTAGAAGTGCCATGTCCGCCTCGCATTTGCGAATATCTTTCAACCCGCCAGGGCTTCATTGTTTTCCAGCACATGTGCAGTCAAGATCTATGGGCTTGCTTCTGGGCAGACCCATTCCACAAGTGCGCGAGGAAGTGCACCCAGGCAATCCGCATGACCGACGGTGCCTCGGACCTCTTGCGAGCCTTCATGAAGCTGTTCAGGTACAGTCGTGGCCCCTATGGTACCAGCAAGTTTGGGAAATTGATATCTGAAGCCAGGGATTCCTTGATACGAGTTCTTTCCAACGATCCCCAGCATACCATCGTGGAGCCCTGGCTTTGTGGGATGGGCCGCGATCAGGAAAGCCCTTTCAAGGCCTCCCGTGGCAAATCTCAAGCTTTCGACCACAGCGATGCCGCAGCTGTCCTTCGAGAACACAAAGGACAGTGCAGTGCTCGGCCATGTTCACGCTTAGCAAACTTAGCAGCTTGTTAGGCCGTTGCTCAAGTTCACTCAGGTTGCCGGCTTTTCGCCCATGGTTTCGAATATACTTGACTCCCCAGGACGACTCCATGTCCAGGGCAATGCAGCAAAAGACTCCCGCTGGTTCAGCTTCTGGGATTTTGGAGTTCAGTGGGACCAGGTTTGGCACTCACAAGCTCTCCTGCACTCATGGTCCTTCTGGCGCGAGGGCAGAAGCCCGTGGACATTGCAGGCGCCGTCAGAAACAACCAGCGATCATGCCCAGTCTGTGCGAGCCTTTGCGTGGAACGCACCTGAGCAGCAAGTTAGGTCATTGTCAGGACTTAGCAATGGTTGTTTGTTTGCTGCGGTCTGAACATCTGAACTCACCACCGTGGCATGCAAGCCCGAGGTACTTGCAGACGACACAAACCAGGACAAACTTCGAAGCCTCCTTTGTGTTTTCCGTGGACTTCGCGAATATGTGTCCCAGTCTGAAACTCGCCTTCAAATCTAAACACGTTTTGGACGCCTGCCTCGTCTGAGTCTGTCAGCTCTGCTCATTCGTCAACCAGCTAAGTCGCACGAATGCCAGTCCGACAAGACTGCATCCCTTCGAATGGCCATCGCGCTGGCATCCGGGCGAAAGGTTCGCAAGTTGCTCATGTGACTCCAGCTGCAATGGCAGTGGTCGTTTAACCATGTCCTGCCCCGTTTCTTGGCAATTGCAGGAAAACCTTCAAAGATGCTACCAGTCCAGAGCATTTGGCCTACATCGGCACCCACGACGACGAGGAGACCCTGCGATTCCACGCAGACCTTTTCTTGAATGCCATCTCCAGCATCGCCGAGATCGATGACTACCACCATAGCTGCCATAGCTTCCCGTGGAGGATCATTTGTATCCTGTCAGACCCGCTCCGCTTCGAGACGATGGACGACATGAGGCAGGAGTGGGGCTTCGTGGTAGGCTTCGTGGATTGTCTTAAAGCCACCCACGTCTTGCACAAGATGTTGCAGCACACACGGTACCAGTTTTACCGAGATGCTTTTATCAAAGCCGAGCCGCTTCTAAGACCATGGCAACTTTTTCATGGTGTCTTGTTCAGACCGAGTGCACACAGATATCCATACACATATAAACAGTATATACGTATCTGTGCACATGCTTTTAACAACAACACAGAGAGAGATGCATATGTATGTGTGTGTGTATCTATATCTGTATCTACGTAGACACTCACGTCGTGTTTTTACACGCATGTAAGCCACTGTCATAAAGTAGACGAACATCCAGGTGAAGTGATAATCCAAGCCCAGGTTCTTTGACTTCGATGCCGCTCGGCTGGCCGAGAAGTGCAGTCTCCCGTTCAGGAAAACCGCAGAAGCAATGGCGGGCCTCACCTCGCAGGAGAGCAGTCCAATGTTGACATCGTTGGCAAGCGAGCTAGCATTCAACGATTTGAGGGATGCATCCAAAAGACACTGCAAAGCAGAGCGGGCCAATGGTGCCAATCTTCATGCTGTCGCAATCAAGTCGGCAGAGACAAGAAGCGGTGGTTCCGCTACGATCCCTTTGGACGACAGCGACTGGGCTGCCGACTTCAAGGGGCAAACAGTGAAAGCCAGAGTCCACAGTGCCCTGCGAGCAACAGACAAAGAGTTGGGAGTGTCATGCGAAGGCCTGACACGACACCGTGTCAATCACTGCTACACAAAACCACATGTCTTTTGCCAGCGCTTGAGACTCCTCAAAGTCCTCAAGAACGAATGGCAGCGACTCCAAGGCAGTTCGGAAGACAAGCACGACAAACTGCTGCTGAAGTGCAAAGAGACATGGACGAGCAAGGTCATTCCACTGCACGCATTCGTGCAATGGAAAAGCGAACCAGATGAGGTGAAGAGAGCCCTCGTGCTCTCTGCAGGCCCTTTTGCGCTCAGACTCCTTCCCCTGCAGCTCCTGGAAGGCACAGACCCGCCTGCTTTCGCTGCAGATCTCAAACACTTCTCGAGAGACGAGACGCTGGTGGGACCTTTGGACGGGGTGGAGGTGGCCTTGACCAGGCCCGCTTTGATGCCCGACTCGACACTGGCATGGGTGCATGCTACGGACTGGATGTCGCTCACTTATTACGTCGCCCACCATGCCATCCTCGAGACCCCGGCAGGGATTTTGACTTCCATTTGCTCTTTCATGAAGCTCCGAGGGCATGGCAAACTGAACCACAAGAAGCGAGTCGAGTTGTTCTTGAAAGAGATGCAAGTTGATGCACAAAGGATCCAAGAAGTTTTGGACGAGCTTCCCGAACACGAACCGAAAAAACGCAAGGAGGAGACACCCTAGATGAATCCCAACCGTCGTAGCGACTGGACCTCCCCCCTTACACGGTACCGACTGCTATCTCTTCCAGTAGCTCTGCTTCGTAAGATGTACTTAACTTCGCCCTGCTGTTCAAAGAACCGTCTAAGTGCTGTTGTCAGTTGTTGTGACACCTATCGACATCAACAAGCCCAACTGTAATTTGTAATGAAACGTGGCGGAATGCTAGCAGTTCAAGCCCATCCGTTTTCTAATTCTCCTTGCCTAAATGAGAGAGGACCACAGACAAGATGAGGAGGAAAGATTGGAAGGGCAGACCGACGACGAAGAAGACCTGGATTTGGGACAAAACGTGCATGAAGATTCGGGCGAAGAAGATGCAAATGATGCAGCGGAAACCGCCCCGCCTGCAAAGCCAGCTGCCGAAAAGCCGAGGCAGGGGAACGAGCAGCCGCAGCGGCTGCAGCTGGCCCAAGGGCGGATGTCGTGGCTTTGGCAACAATATTCACACTCGCAGCCTGTTTTACGTCCAGAACTCTTATCTAACCACTAGCGGCAACGGCGGTCACTAGGTGTAGACCTCAGATGCAATCACCTCGAGGGAACCCATAAAACCCGAAACGGCCGCTAACGAAGCTTTTGCTGAACCTCAGCTTGAAGCTCTCATCTCAGGATATGCCGCATGCGTCGCCGGTCGACCGTAGCAGGCCGGACATGGAGCTGCCCGCAGGCTGCACTGCATATCTTGGATTCCCGAGTACAAGCTCACCCTTTGTGCAGGGGTATCTACCCCAGGGCTACAAGTATCAAAACAAGAAGTCCCGATGTGTTTGCTATCAGGATGCCGGCTTCGTCTCTCAGAGAGGGACTAGACGAACAAAGCGGGATGCAGAACTCTGTGTACAGGCCTGGCTGTGGCAATGGTTTGCCACGCTGAGCAAAGAGGATCAAGATCAGCTGCAACGGGGCAGCGCCGATCGCCCGGCCAAACGGCCCCGGCAGACATAGGCAGATATGAGAATGTAGCTAACCGCTCATGTGCAGTGCGAATATTCAATTGAAAATAGCAGTCTAGTCCGGACCCCTCTGCATCTTGATCGATCTCACGACCGCTGCGCAGAGCATGAAAGAAACAGGTGTTGCAGTCACGTTCAAAGACTTTGAAAGCACCGTGTCTCATGTCAGGCTAATGCATGTCGAATCAGCAAAAGGCGCTAAAAACCGAACAGCTTCAAGGAATGAGGGTTTGACCCTTAGATAAACCCTAAACCCTAAACCCCTAAACCCTAAACCCTAAACTCTGATCCCCTAGACCCTTACATCCGCAAACCTAAACCCCTAAACCCGTAAAACCAAAGCCCCTAAACCCCAAAACCCGAAAACCTCTAAACCCCTAAACCCCCAAACCTCCAAACTCTAAACTCCTAAACCCTAAGTCCTGAACCCTAAACCTCCAAACTCTAAACTCCTAAACCCTAAACCCCTAACCCCTAAACCCCAAACCCGTAATCCCTAAACCCCTCAACCCCAAACCCGTAATCCCTAAACCCCTAATCCATAAATCCCCAAACCTCTAAACTCCTAAACCCTAAACCTCCAAACCTCCAAACTCTAAACTCCTAAACCCCTAAACCCCTAAACCCTAAATCCCTCAACAGGGCCAAGCGGCAGCCAGAGTTCACTCGACCCGAGCGCGCAGTACGAAGGCGCTGCCTCGGAATGGTTTTTTTTTAAAGGGTACTATAGGGTTTCCTTTAAGGGATTTATAGGGGTTTAGAGGTTACCTAGACCCCCAAAATTAGAAAAATAATGGCCCAAAGCCTATAAAAGGCTAAAAATTGCAGATACCTTTGGGGTCCAGGTAAGGGTTGAGGTCAGGGGTTTAGCGGTTTGGGGGTTGGGGTTTTCGGGTTGAGAGTTAAGGTTTGAGGGTTTAGGATTTAGGTTGCGGGTTTAACCAGGACCCCCCAATGGCCCTTCAATGGAGCCCTTATGGTCCTTAACAGTGGGCATTTAGGCTCTATTACAGGGTAGTTGGGGGGGTCTAAGAAGGGTTTAGGGGTTTAGGCTTGAGGGGATAAGAGTTTGTTGGGATTTCCATGGTATACAGTTTAGGTGCGGTTCGGGTTATAGGGTTTGTGCTTTAGGAGAGGTTTCATGCCATACGGTTCGACATGCCTAGCAGTCTCCTGTGACACTCCTTAAAAAGGTGGATGGCGGCCCTTTTTCCGTCGGCTGTAGAGGGGGGTTGGGTATCCTATTCTGCCGCCGGCGTCGGTTGCGGGGGTGTTCGGGATAATTACCCTCAGCAGGAGATAACGTGCATTGTTGACGCGTTTGCTTTTCGATGGAGCAGCGTCGACCGCAGGGTTGAGGTGCCCCCAGCACAAGACAGAGTTCTTTGCCACCGCTGTCGGTTGTTGAGGGCGGTTGCTCTGGCAGAATACAGTCTCTGCGCCCTTCCAGCTGGCCTCTGCCCTTTCTAGCTGTCTTCAGCAATGCGTCCAGTCAATGATCCGTGCCGTACGAGTGCAGCCTGCTGGCACAAGTCAGACTGGGTAGGGAGTTGTGCCCAGTGTTTGTCGTGTCCAAGAAATGAAGACTTGCGTGAACCCCACCTAAGAAGACACCAGACATCACCAGACCCTAGGCCTTACACAATAAGCTTCACAAAGAAGCTCAGAAGCAGCCCATGCGGAAAACTAAAAAACGGCTTGCGCACCACATACCATCTAGTAGCTGCAATCTCCAACATCAGCAAAAAAGAGCAGACTTTTCCACATGGGTCACTCATGAACCCAGTTTAGACTCCAACCTGACACTTCTGATTCGCGCCCTCAGCATTTCGACTAGAAGCCAAACCCTTTGGTTTCCGGCCAGACTCTCCCAGGTTCATCAGGCATTCCATGTTGATTATAGCGTTTAGGGTTTAGGGTTATTGGAACCAGCCCCTGCCAATGTTCAGTGTATATGTAGTTTCTCTAACTGTGGCTTTTAAGTTGGGGTGCTGACCCGACAGATTGGACGCTATAAGCCCTGAGCCCTAAAACCTGAAACCGTCCGAAAGCACATTCCGTTGAGGCTTTAAACTCTTTTGGCTAGGTACTGCACCCACTCTGTAACAGTTAGATATTAGTGTAATAAGACAACATCTAACCCTTAGTGGGGGGGCGCTAGCCAATGTATAGGGTTTCGTGGGTGGGTTGGGGATCGGGGTTTAGGTACAGGTACGGTCCATGTGCAAACGTGAATGTCAACATGCCTCTGAAGTCCTAGTTCTAGGCCCAAAGCCATTTATTAAAAGTGTAAACCATAAACCCTAAACCTAAACCTTCCCTACGCCCTAAACCCATTGAGTTGCAGAGAGAAGACTGCCCTTTTGACCCCTTCACTTTCAAAATCCTGCAGCTGAACCAGGGGTTTGGGGTATAGACGGTATAGGACTTTTTGGGGTTTGGGTGTATAGGTTTGGGGTTTAGGGAGTTTTTATTTAGGTTTGGTGTTTTTGGGTATATAGGTTTAGGGTTTAGGGTATAGGGCTTCACACACTCTCAACTCGTGCATTCTGGTTCTGATTCATGAAGCCCTTACATTGGGTCTCTGAAGCTGCTGCCGGCGTACTGCACCCAACCTTTGTTTCCTCTAACTAGTTTCAGATGCCATTAGAAGCAGAACCGACAAGACAAAATCTAGACCTTCAACCCTGAACCTGAGCTTTTCGAAGGGAACCTTGGCTTCTTGAAACTGCTGCTGAAACCTTGACAGAACCTTGCGAAGCAGAGCTTGCTTTGTAGTTGAAGGGGGTTCGGCAAAGTCGGGGTACCTTACTCCACGACATTTCCCCTAAGGGTCCATGTACCCAAATAGTATATACATTGGCCCCAATGTACCTATATAGGGACGACTTTAAGGCCAATGTATGTACTATTTCGGTACATGGACCCTTAAACCCTAAACCCTAGTATAGAACCCTTAATAGGAACCCTTAAAAGGAAGCCTAAAAAGGAAGACCTAAAGGAAGCCTTAAAGGATGCCTATTTGGGTACATGGACCCTCAGGGTTCCCTTAAGGAGCCTACTTTGGGGGCTTTCGATTGGGGGATCTCTAGGTTCTGGACCTCTCATTGAGAACCCAAAGGCTCCATGTGCCCATATAGTAGGTACCCAGAGAGCCCAATACCCCTTAATTAAGGAATATGGCTTAAATTATATAGGGCTTCATATTATGATTTAAGCCATATTCCTTAATTAAAGAGTATTGGGCTCTCTGGGTACTTAGGCCTTAAAGGGGTCCCTATATAGGTACTTTAAGGGCTAAGTACCTACTATATGGCTACATGGAGCCTTTGGGGAACAGCCCTAGCTTTCAGGCTACTGCGTCGCTGGGCGTCACTTGATGCTGCGCGCTGCCGCGCGATGGAGCGTATGGCCAGTAAGGCACCAGCTTTAAGCATTTTGGGGGCCTTCGGGCTTATACTTAAAGGATCATGGGACTTAGTAACTAGGGTTCCCTAAAGGGCTCCTTAAAGAGATCTATAGGGTTCCTTAAAGGGATCTATAGGGTTTAGGGTTTAGGGTCTACTAAAAGGATCATGGGACTTAGTAACTAGGGTTATAACTAGGGTAACTATACTTATAACCCCAATTAGGGTACTTATAACCTTACTTACTAAGTCCCATGATCCTCCAAGTAGCTTAGTAGCTGAGTGGGTAGCCGTTAACCTTTTGGGGGGGTCTGTAAAACTCTAGTTGATCTTCTCCTTGGATGCCCAGTAGTACCCTTATTCCCTTTGTGTAGTCCTAGGTTCCCTATAAAGTTACCCAATACCAAAAAGGGAGCCCTTTTCATTCCTAGGTTACCGGGCATCCTAGTTAAGTTATACAGTGTAGGATTGGGAATTGGAGTCTTCAGGGCTTAGGGTTTGCAGTATTTAGGCTTAAGATTTGATCTTCTTGTCTTCAGGGCTTGTGGGGCTTGCAGGAGTTAGGCTTAAGGTTTGATCGTCTTGTTTTTGGGCTTGCCCACTAAGCTCCCTTGCGACATTGAGGATCATTCAGGGGCCCTTCTTGGAAACGCGTCCGAACCCGACCGCCTTGAAACTGCGTGCCTTAGACCCCAATCCCTAACACGGGATTCAGGATTCAGGAGCTTGGTGTCGGACACACGGAACTATCGCTGTAACTGCGACGCATCAGGTCACTCCAACCAGCTGTCTCCAAATCCTCCCCCTACGTATGTGAGCTTTATGCTCGTAGTTTCTGTTTAGGGGATTAACCCTCAACCCTAAACCGAATGCTCCAAACCTCACCCGAACCTGATTCCCCGGACTAGGGGGCGACAGACCCCTACATTGCGAGTTGAAGGTCCAGGGTTTGAGGTTTAGGGCCGTAGTAGTACGTAGTAGTAGTAGTAGTAGTAGTAGTAGTAGTAGTAGTAGTAGTAGTAGTAGTAGTAGTAGTAGTCGTAGTAGTCGTAGTAGTAGTAGTAGTAGTAGTAGTAGTAGTAGTAGTAGTAGTAGTAGTAGTAGTAGTAGTAGTAGTAGTAGTAGTAGTAGTAGTAGTAGTTCCCTAAAGCCTATGTGATCCCAGAACCGTTGTAACCAGTGAACCATAACCTGGGGATCCAATAACCTACCGCTATAAGGGTTTAGGGTTTAGGGTGTAAGGTTTAGGGTTTAGGGTTTAGGGTTTAGACCCTATCCCTAAGGGTCCAAGTACCTTATTATCATACACTCTTCTAAAATCCTAACCTACATACCAACTATCCTAAAACCGAGTACCCAATTATTGGGTCCTTTGGACCCTTGGGGTATAATTAAGGGGCCATGAGTCATAGCCTACTATTCTGTAGGGTTTGGAGCTACAGGAAATTCTTCAAAAGTTTAGCTTAGGGCCTCAGAGTTCCCTAAAGCCTGTGCGCTGACAGAGAATCCCAGTAGTAGATCCGTAAACCATACTTGGAGGTTCATGGGCAGTTATAAGTGGGGTTATAAGTAGGGTAACCATGGTAAAAATAACCCGTATGAGGGGACTTATAACCCCATGTAAACCCAGAGAGCCAAATACCCCTTAATTAAGGAACATACCTTAAATCATATAGGGCTTCATATTATGATTTAAGCTATATTCCTTACTTAAGGGGTATTGGGCTCTCTGGGAAGTCCTTAAAAGTCTAGTGCGCAAAATGAGAGGCTGGCGTGACCATGCGCTGCGACAGGACCCGAGAATGTGCCAAGCAGCTTCTACTGAGCTCCCCGGAGGTGGCATAAGTTGCTTATGGGGGTTTGAGGGTTTATGGTTTTTGGGGGTTTAGGGTTTTGGGGGTTTAGGGTTTAGGGTTTTGTGAGTTTAGGGGGTTTGGGGGTTTTGTCGTGGCTTAGGCTTGTATACCTAGGGTCAGTAGGGTTTATAGGGCCCAGAACTTTGGCAAATGATTGCCGGCGCAATTTGCATCCTTCAGAACCCTGCCTGCATCGGCGTATCAACTAGGCAAGCATAGGCTTTTCTACAGTCGCTGTTTAAGGTTCCTTGGATTGGCAGGCAGCATTAGCGCTTCTCAATGATATCAGTACTTGTAGTAGCAACTAGTGGTGCGGCGATGTAAGCAACAAGGACGGACTTAAATTATGGCCAATCCCTCAGCTCAAGTTCTGGATGACCTTCAACGCCTCCTCTGGGGAAGCGGGCTTTCCTTCCCCAAACGTGGAGCACAGCCCAGTACAGTACGCAGGGAACGTGCCCCACGCCGGTTTTGATGTGACCAAAGGCGGGGCCAAATGGAATCCTTCATAGCTATGGCCTCCATTGTAGTTTGCTTTTTGGCTGCCTCCGAGGATCCTGAACATACGGTTGGCTAGTAGCCAAAAAAGGCACTACAATGGAGACTATATAGGTAGCCCATACGTTGGTGGCGGAAGCTGCCTCGTGCCAAATGCAGATCCCCGCTCTCCTGCAAGCTGCAGAAAGAAGTCCGTCTTCGGGTTGGGGTTCGGGATTCAGGCTTTGGGGCCTCTGGGTTTGGGGTTCAGAAAGGTTCAGGGTTTGTTAGAATCAGGAAATCGGGAGTTATCTCGGTTCTATGACTTACCTTTGGTTAGTAGGAAATGGAGGAATGGGGTACAATTATAACTACTATTACTACCATTCGTCCATTCCCTACTAACCAAAGGTAAGATGAAGGTTGTGGAGTTCGGCCTTCTGGATTCAAGATGTGTCGGATGGAAGAGTTTGTGCACAGAGCTTTAGATTCCCGAAGCCGAATCCCTCACAGCACATCCCAAGGTGTCTGCAGCACTCTGGTCATAGTAGTCGTAGTAGTTGTAGTAGTAGTAGTAGTAGTCGTCGTCGTAGTAGTAGTCGTCGTAGTAGCAGTATGTTATGTATGTGTTTCCGAAAAAGAAGTAGCGGACCCCCAGTCGGCCGGTAAAAAGGTAGGAGCCTTGCCATAAGGCCGAATCCTAAACCCTGCTTGAACCTTCATGTGGGTAGCTGTCAAAAGAGGGTCCCTTTTTGGGTACCCTAAATATTAGGTGCCGTACTATATTAGGGGCCCAAAAAGGGACCATCATTTTGACAACCACACATGGGTAGTTATAAGTAGGGTTATAAGTCCCCTCATAGGGCTTATATAACTATAGTTACCTTACTTATGACCCCACTTATAGCCACCCATGAACCTCCAAGTGCACCCTGATGGCGATCGGCTCTGGGCATAGATCTCTGCCGCTGCCGATCTTCAAGCCGACGCGCGACACCCCCAAGGAATCGATGGCAGGTTCAGAAAATGTGGTACCTTTTAACCATATGTAGTATTGCATATATATATATATATATATATAATCATATACATACGCATATTTAAATATAAACAGCGTGTATACAATCCCAAAGAGCATCATCCATTGTAAGGAGGGAGCCCAAGCGGAGGATTAGAGACAGACGCCAGGCCTCAGGGCCCTATGTCGTCGACAAACTACATCCACCTATGGTAAGCCCCATGGTTCATGGGAGTAAGGTTACAAGCCCCCTAAAGCCCTAAAAGGGGATATAGGTATGAGTATAGTTACCCTACTTATAACCCTACTTGTAGTAAGCCCCATAAAGTTGGAAAAAGGATAAAGGTCAAATGGGGCTGGGATTCCCTGTACATTACTCTTAAGGGTAGAGGCTATTGGCTTCTACTGTAACCCGCGGGTTGAGGTGGTTCAGGGTATTAGAGTTGAGGGGTTTAGGATGTGGGGTGCACGGGTTTAGGGTTTAGAGATTGACGGCCTCAGTTTAGCATACCTGCGAGATGCGGATAAAAACACTGAACCTAGAGGGTGTAGTTGTTTGTGGCTAGATACCACACATGCAGGCAGCTTTATCAAAATCCTACTGACAAGGAATCCTTGCCGTGGATCTGGGTACTAGATATATACCTCCCCGGCACAAGCTTAGGCTATTGTAGTTTAGAGCATTTTCAGCATGCGACCGGCGCCCGATGTTCCATGCACTGGTGGTCGTGAGCTTTCCGGCCCTGGCGCACGGAAACTGGGCGCTGTCCCTAAACCCTAAACCGTAAAACCCTAAACCCTAAACCGTACCCCCTAAACCCTAAAACCCTAAACCCTAAACTGAGCAAAAGCCCGAATCCTGAACTTAAAATTCCAAGGTTATGACATGAGAAAGTACACCAGAACCAACGTGTTCATGCCTCAGTAGCTGAGTGGATACACTTTACACTTTTTGGGATGATATTACCCACTACCCACTATAGAACTAAAAGTGTACACTTTTGGGGGGCTTATGAACTCAGCTACTAAGATGCACTTCTAACCGAACCCCAACGACCACCCGCAAGCCAAGTCCTCTGATCCTGTGACTCGGGTTCGGGATCTCGGTACCGATAGTCTCCATGGTGGTTCCCTGTTTGTTTTGGGGTCACCTTGTTTCCAGGATGCTAAAGATACTAGTGGTTTAAGGTGGAACTACGACTGAGACTTTAGGTAGAATTCAGGAGTTGTGGTGGTTTCAGGATCCAAGTCGGAATCCATGACTTTTGGCTTGGGGTGTGCAGGGCTTGAGGGTTCAGCTTCCATAGCCCCAAAACCCTAAACCTGTATGCCCCTGGACACCGCAGAAAACGTTCATTTCAGTTGTGGTCAACACATTGTAGTTCCTTTTTTTGTTAAACCCTAAACACTAAAGCCTAAACCCCTAACAACAAGCAAGTTTGCACTGGTTGTCCATGGCTGGCGACCTCAACACACCGAACCCTGGACATTGAACATCCGTCTCGATCCCGCATACTTGGAGGTTCATGGGTAGTTCTAAGTGGGGTTGCAAGTGGGGTAGCTACCTCCTATACGGGGGTTTATGTACCTATGAACCTCCAAGTATAGGTTTTTGGCGGCTACTTATTCCTAAACTCTACATACCTCAAACTCTAAAGCCCACATCCCGAGGTCTAAACCTTGAACCCACACCTGAAAGCCCAAACTCTGAATTCCAAACCCTAACGCTCTGGATTCCACGACAGCCCTGAGACACTACCCCCCCAACGGGGGAGGGGGGTGGGGGACTATACTTCCTTAAATAGGCCTCATTATCGGCATTAAGGCCCCCAACCCCCCTCCCTCCTAACTCTCCAAGGGTCCTTATCAGCAAGAGCTTCTGCCAAGGAGCGGCTTGCCATCTGCCTGTCGTTCCTCTCAGGCCATGTGGGCTCAAGACTGTCGAAGCTTTGTACTGTAGGGGCCTTAATGATTACCTATGCTATTGTGGGGGCTCCTTATTATACGTATAGTAAAATGGCCCCAAACCCTATCCTAATTATTAAGGCCCTCGTGTGATACTGCTTTGTAGGCGTGCAAAAGGTTTTAATTACTAAGTTTTATGAGGTTTTGCAGCCGTTCTACAGACACGCAGAAACCCAGCCCCTCCATCGCTTCGGAGCTGGGACAACCAGCAACGCCTAAGTTGTTCTACCTTTTAAGGTCCGTGGTATCAGAGAGTGTCCGAGATGATGGGAGGTCGCTTATTAAGAACCAATCTCCCACTGCTCCTATTTAGAGGTCGTTCATATTAGCTGCAGCTAAACGAAAGCCTAAAGGGAATCCTTAAGAGACGCCTGAAGAAACCCTTCAAGGAAGACCCTAAGACCCAGTATGGAAGCCGGAGTAATTATAGTATTCCTTGGGGATCTAGGCCTTAAGGTTTATCGTCCATGGTTCAGGGTCTAGGGCGAACTTCGTGTGGTATGCCGCCGACGCACAGTTCTAAGTATCAATGTCCCGACACGACGCAAATAGACCTTTATAGAACCCTTTAGGGAACTCTGAGAGGAACCCTATTCTCTAATCCTGAAAGCCGCTAAACACGCCAAACTCTGAACCCTAATCCCTTAACCCTTATATAACCCTAGACCCAAAACTCTGATCCCTCAACCCTGAACCCTATCCCTTAAAGCCCCTGAAAACCTAAAATCCTAAACCCCGAACCCTATTCTAACATTTGAAACCCCTGAAAACCCAAAATCCTAAACCCTGCCCCTAAAACCAAAAATCCTACACCCTGAACCCTATTCTAACCCTTAAAGTAAAAGCCAGAAAGTTGGAATATCATTATCCTAACCCCTTTAAGGTAAATTATAGGGGATCCTATCCTGAAACCATATTCCAACTTTCTGGAGTTCCCTTCAGTGCCCCCTAAATCCACTTGTCAGGCCAGGTCTGCTACCGGCAGCAGAAGCACCCACGCCATGGACCTGGCTACAGGCTCCGTGGTTCGCAGTAGTAAGAAAGGCGTAGGGGTACTTAGAAATATTTGTTAATTTTTGGCTATTATAATCCCTACGAAACCGCTAAAATTGTAATTGTTGCTAGGGTTCTAAGTGCAGTATAGGCAAGAAAGGGGGCTTTAAGGGGTCGGGGTTTAAGGTCTAGGGTTTAGGGGTTTAGGCGGTTTAGGGTTCAGGGGGTTTCTGACGCAGTTTTATTTACGGGTTCAGAGGTTTAGTGATCAGCGATGTTTAGGGATTCGGGTTGAGGATTTCGTCTTTGTTTTTCTTTTTGAGACTTGCGGGCTTGGGACCCAGGCTGTACACATACATACATACATACCTAGATCCCCCAAAGTAGGTAAAATAATGGCCCACTACCCATAAACGGCCATTGTTCTACATACTTTGGGGGTCCGGGAAATTATTACATACATATATGCAGCATGCATTTCCAGCTTATAGCTGTAGGGACAGCAGCGGGAGAAGGTTACCTTCATTCCGGCTGCTTATAGGAATCAGTTGTCCTAGAGACTATGAGATGCCTCAGAGATGAGCGGTGCATCGTCCCGATGCAGATGCCTTGCTCACCATGCTTTGCATATTTTGGGGTTTAGGGTTGTTGATTTCGTTCAGGCTCACCTCGTGGTGCCTCTTTGGGTAAACAGAGGGTTGAGAGCCCTACTAGGCGGTGAATTGCGGCAATCCCAACTCCAAGAATTCTTCAAAAACCCGCAGCTACCAAAGCCTTGACAGCCTGCAACGAAGCCCATTTTTGCCAGGCAAGCTCAAGACCCTCAAGACCACCGTGCCCAGCACCCCACCTTCCCAAAAGCCTTAATTTTGATTCCAAGACCCTAAACCGTACAGACTACTTGGAGGTTCATGGGTAGCTATAAGTATGGGGTAACCATAATTATAACTCCCATTAGGCGACATACAACCCACTTATAACTACCCATGAACCTCCAAGTAATTTCATTTCAAGACCCTGAACCGTACAGATATAAATCCTGCATTACTTTAATGACCCTAAACTATGGGAATTATGGTATATTCCTTATTATGGGTAATGCAGGATTTATACTATCAACCGTCACACCCCGGCCGGGAGCTCCCCGTCGAAAACAGAGAGCATCTTTTCGAGAGGCCTTCGGCATCTCGCGGCAGACGTGGAAGGAACCTTCTTGCCAGGGCTTACCTGAACCCAAAAGTATGTAGAATAATAGCCTTTTTTGGGTTATGGGCCATCATTTTAGCTACTTTTGGTGGCCAGGTACCTGGACTCTAAAGAACCTATCTTTTTTCTCAGTTGTTGAGGGGTCCAGGTAGGGTGAGGTTGTGTTTACGTTGTGGGGCTCAGGGTTTCGGGTTCAGGGTTTGTGAAGTTCTTGGAATTTTATAGAAAAGAGGTCTCGAGAAGTACGCATACAATGTGAGTCAAAGGAAGTTGCTAGACCCTCCAACTACCCTCTAATATCCCAAATCCCCACTATTAAGGGCCATAAAAGAACACTGTTAGAGTGCCCTTGCGGGGTCCTGCTTGCTTGAGAAGCAAGTTCATGTTCTTAACCATCCCACTCCCAAGCTCCCAATCAATCAAACCGAAACCCCGAACCCCCAGGTTGACCTTAACCCTGACTAACCTACATTTCTAAGGACTTGAATATAAGGAAACCATCACCAGGAACCCTAAAAAGGTATGTTATTCAGGGTTAAGGCCCGTAGCGCAGAAGTGCTCGTTTAGGTAGGCCAGACATGTTTGGTTGCTGGTCCCGGCGAAAGTTGCTAGTTAATCATAGGAGGCCACAAAGGGGTTTTAGCCCATGGGGGTTTAGTAGGGATTAGGGTTCCCATAATAGGGTTCATATTAAGGAATCCCTACCCCAAGAATCTTAAACCCCCCTTTTGGCCTCCCATCAGTTGCGAAAGTTGCTAGTTGGGTGGTTGTCAAGCTTGTGGTCCTTTTTTGGGTACCCTGAATATTAGGTGCCGTGCTATATTGGGGACCCAAAGAGGGACCATCATTTTGACAACCAACCACATATAGACCCCGAAACCCGAAACCCTAAACCCATATAGATTCCTCAAAGGATCCCTTGAGAGAGACATATCCCCGCAGGCCCCAATACCGAACCTTTTAAGACACCCTTCCAGTAACGGTTGGGAGGGCTTAAGGCGGAAGCTTCAACTTAGGGGTACTTAGAAATAATTTTTGATTTTTGGTCATTATAACCCCTAAGAAACAGCTAAAATTATAGTTTTTGCCAGGGTTCTAAGTTCAGTATAGTTTTGGGGTTACCTTATAGGATTCTATATATGAACCCCAAAAAGGAATTACTTTGGGGCCTTTGGGTAGTCAAGTCTTCACAGACCCTGCACAGGCAATTACAGGAGGGGACGAGCGAACCTCCGAGCACCTGCACGACCTCGTCGAGAAAGGCTTGGTCGACACCTGGGTCTTGAATTAAGGGTTTAGGGTTTCAGGCTAGGGTTTAGGGTTTAGGGGTTCAGGGTTTAGGGTTGTGTTTTAGGGTTCAGGGGTTTAGGGTTTGGGGCTAGGGTTTAGGGTTTTAGGGTTCAGGGGTTTAGGGTTTGGGGCTAGGGTTTAGGGTTTAGGGTTTTAGGGGTTCAGGGTTTAGGGTTGTGTTTTAGGGGTTGTTTACTAATGGGGTACAAGTGTAACAACTATTACTACCATTCTTCCATTCCCTACTAACCAAAGGTAAGTTAGGGTTTAGGGGTTTGGGGTTTGGGGCTAGGGTTTAGGGTTTAGGGTTTGGGGCTAGGGTTTAGGGTTTAGGGGTTCAGGGTTTAGGGTTGTGTTTTAGGGGTTTAAAGGTTTAGGGTTGGGGGCTTGAAGCTTTAGGACTGTGGGCAGAGGATCGCTTGGGAGGGGTTCCAATCTATGGTCTACGGCATACGCTTTATGTGGACTTGTTTACGCCAGTCCCTGGGGCCGAATTAGCCGCTACCTGCCGAAGATGCCGTTACATGCTGCAAAGTAGCGTCTCATTGAGGTCACCTGAACCCCCAAAGTATGTAGAATTAATACTCTCCTTTTGTAGGCTTCGAGCCATCATTTTATCTACTTTTAAGCGTCTAGGAATTACTTGTTACTTAGACTTCGCTTGACCACCTTAGAGCTAGAGGTCGCCCCAGGCTGACCTATAGCACCTCTTACAGTTCAACACACGTTGCCGTGATCCCTCAAGAGTTCTTCACCCACCAACTACCGGAGACTATACTATAGTCTCCTTCGGAATGACTTTTTTATTTGTTGTTCATATAAATCCCAAGAGAACATGAAACATATTTTTGTTATTGTGGTTCTAAGCGTGGTCTAGTACAGCCTGCGTACTCTAAACCCTGAACCCTGGCTGTCGAAAGGACAATGAGGACTCTATCTAAAGTGTGCTCAGGGGGCCCTCGTTCATCTGAGAAGTCTCGTGGACTCATTTTGCACATATATTATACTTTATTGTCCAATAATGTGCTATATAATGGGTATATAATAGCTACATTAAGGGTATATACCTAAGGGTCCTTATTAAGGGTCCCTCCGTTTACCCTTGGACTTATACTATACTTTATTGTCCAAAATCTACTCTGAGTTGTTGAGGTCCTTCTACTATGCTAAAGCCCTACAGAAGCCCTTATAGAAAGATCACAGGACACAACAAGGACTTTGGGAGACGTAAAACAGGCAGGCGGGGGCCTAACCTCTCTGTATAGACCCAGAGAGCCCAATACCCCTTAATTAAGCCATATCCCTTAAATCATACGGAACTTCATATTATGGTTTTAGCTATATTCCTTAATTAAGGGATATTGGGTTCTCTGTATAGAAAACCATTGAAGGGACTCTTTGACTCAAGGGTTTTACGGAAGTTTCGTCGCTAGAAGTCACCGCAACTGCAATTTCTCGGAAGAGGTACCTTTACACAGACCGCTACATAGTAGTAGTAGTAGTAGTAGTAGTAGTAGTAGTAGTAGTAGTAGTAGTAGTAGTAGTAGTAGTAGTAGTAGTAGTAGTAGTAGTAGTAGTAGTAGTAGTAGTAGCAGTAGTAGTAGTAGTAGTAGTAGTAGTAGTAGTAGTGGCAGTAGTAGTGGTGGTAGCAGTGGCAGTAGTAGTGGTGGTAGTGGTGGTTGTGATAGTTAAGCCTTAAAACACGTAGGGTTTAGGGTTTAGGGTTTTTATACTCTGAAATCCCAGACTCAAGGACTATGCCGACCGCTTCACAGCCCAATTCCCAACGGAGGTTCAGTGGCAGGACGCTCAGGGTTTCGGGTTTAGGGTCCAGGGCTTGTACTTTTGAGGGTTTGTGGTTTCGGGTCCAGAGCATTTGTTTTGTACAAGTCCGTTGCCAGGAGGGTGGAGGTGCTGCTAGGGCATCATTGAGGATTCATGTTGGATGCTTACGGATCTGTGAAAACCGAAGTTGTATGTTATTGAAACCATGCCGCACATGATTGAGAATGAGACTGTCATTGCGTAGTAGGCTGTAGGCTTATTCTTCCTGCTACGAGCGCATGGATGGCTTGGTTTGAGCGGAAGCTTGTGACTGTGCTTGATAAATTTGACGTTCGTTCCCTGGATGGCTTAACGACCAAATAACAGAGAGAGAGAGAGAGAGAGAGAGAGAGAGAGAGAGAGAGAGAAAGAAAGAGAGAGAGAGAGAGAGCGAGAGATACCTAAAACTTGTTAGAGATCGTTAAACCCACGAACGCATAGTTAGAATCTCATTGGTTTAGCGTGTAAGGCAGGCTGTGGGTTCTTGCCCACGGAAGTCATAAAAAAGGTTCCGATGCTCGTATCCAACAGGAGAGGAGCACTACAAGGTTGTTAAAGGAAGCAAGTTCATCACGCCTTTACCCTTGCTAAACTATCGCCACGCATGGCTTATAGAGAGGCGGGAACCAGCATGGACTATGATTGTTCCTATCATGAATAGTATGAGTATTATCATTTTTACTAGTATTCTTGTTAGTATTTGTTTCTTTATAATATTGCGAGCGTACCGAGAGTCCAGAGCCCCGGCATGATCCCTTGCAGGAGGGCTTCAATCGCAAGCGTGTTTGGCGCGTGATGCGCAGCGTCCTCGAGGTGAAGAGGGTGTTTCAGAGGATAGACGGTTACTTGGAGGTTCCTGGGTAGTTCCAAGTGGACTTATAAGTAGGTGGGGTACCTACGCTTAGGGGCAAATAGCCCCACTTATAGCTACCGATGAACCTCCAAGTGCAGAGGGCCTGCCGCAGCATGGCATCGGGTGGCTCCTTGAGGAAGGTTCGAGACCTTCAGGCCTCCCTGTGTGCCATAGCATAAATCCTATCCCTGGAATTCCGTAAACCCTAAACTGTGAAGGCCCAAAACGCCCTGACCTGATAGAGACCCAAGACCCTAAAGTTTATAGACGCCAACTCCTAAATCCAACCCCCTACTTAAACAGTATCGAATCAGTAATTAATCTTTAGAACCGGCTTAAACCTTAAACCCTACCGACCTTGAACCATGCATGAACCATGCAGACGCTAAACTCCTGAGCCCCAAAGTGCCCCAAGAATCGCAGGAGCCCGCCGTGGGAGAGATCTACGGAAATGCTCTCGTCGCCGAGCCACCCGGATAGATGGGAAAGTCATGCTTCATATTCGTAACCCAAGATACGGGTTTATGGTTGAGCACATAGGGTTTAGTATAAGGTTTAGGGCTCAGTATAACTTTAAGCCAGTAGGAAAGTCATGCTTGGGGTTCGGAGCACAATTGCAAAGGGCTCCTTCAAGGGATCTATATGAGTTCCAAAAGAAGGGTTTAGGATATAGCGTTTAGTAATTTTAAGTATAGACAGAAACGTACTAAGGCTGAGAGATTTAGGGTGAAGGGCTTTACTTGTAGTCACTTTTAGAATGTCCGTTGTGGTTTCTTCAATTTTGTGACTTTGCCTTTCACTACAAGAACCCGGCGTTTTGCTTGTGCATGAAAAAAGAAGTAACTGCAAGAGGGACTACAGTTCATGGGTAGTTATAAGTGGATTTGCAAGTCCCCTACAGGAGTCATAATTGGAACAGTTACCCTACCTATAACTCAACTTATAACTACCCATGACCCTCTAAGTAGGGCTCAGAACTTCCGGAGTTTCACGTCGCTTCGCGGGTTTGACGAGTTCAACTGATAGAACGAAATTGCGCGGTTTTAGGGTTGGGTTTAGTTTAGGGTTTAGGTTTTAGTTTAGGGTTCAGTTTTTAGTTTAGGGTTTTGTCTAGGGTTTAGGGTTGCTCGCCCCAGGACCCAAGCTCGAAGCCCCGATACTTGGTGAACGTGAAAATGTGGCGGTTTAGGGCTCAGCACTCAGGTTCAGTGTTTGGGGTTCCGCCCAGGTGCCCTGGTAAACATTCCCTAACCATAGACTACAAAAACTTGGGTACGGCCCCACTCAGTAATAGTTGAATACTATTCATGATATAGATATATTAGGACCTTAATAGTAGCCCTATTACAGACTCTTACTGTACGGGGGCCGTACCTAAACAGAAACCATGAACCCTACGAGCCTTAAATCTTCAACCCTGTACAGAAAAAGACACCACACCCATCATGTAAAGCAGCAGGGACTCGAATATAGTACTCCAAATAGTAGGATCCTTATTGTAACGACCCCTAAATAAGGTTGAGGATGAAACCCCTGGAAGCCTCAACCTTTGCCCCAATCCTTGAGCTTTACAGCGTTGGTTCTGTGGTCTATGCCGCCAAGCACGGAGGGTGCAGGTTTGGTACCAGCTACAGTATACTTTATGAGTTCCTACATTATACTCAAATGAATTAGACCCAAAGAGTTCATTCTTGTTATGGCTTTGGCGGCCCACTTCCATATTGTTTCGTGGATCCTAATCAATCAAACACTACAAGAGATGTAAATGGTATGTTATGTTGTTTCAGCCTTTCCCAAACCCAGCACCACTCAAGTGAACCCCAGAAAGGTGGCACATGGAAAGAGGATGGTGAGTGCTGGCATCCCCTCTACTTCGCCTTTTAGGGCAGGAGGAGATTCATGTTTCAACTTTCTGGCTTCTACTTGGAGGTTCATGGGTAGTTATAAGTGGTGTTATAAGCCCCCCAAGAGGAGCTATAATTAAAGTTACCCTACATAGAATTCCACTTATAGCTACCCATGGACCTCCAAATATTATAAGCCCCTAAACCCGAAACAGCGGGATCCATCCTCAACCATCGACGAAGGTCCGTCCCGCTCTTCCACCTGCTGGCGCCTTTGCCGCCAGGCGGGCCCATTTGTTCCATGCGCGCAGTCTTACTTAGTTCATGGGTGGATATATATATATATATATATATATATAGGCGGAGTTATAGTTATAAGTAGGGTCACTCTGATTATAGCTCCTTTCTGGGGGGATCTATAACCCCACTTACGGCTACCCATGACCCTCCAAGTAGTGACTGGGGTTTATGGAAGTTCTCTCTGCTGCCGTCGAAGATAAGATAGGTCACGAGCCGCATTTCATCACACCATCGCTCATGATTCGCATACATGGACAAGAGTCGCACAGCATGGCGAAAACATACCTACGTTGAAGCTTTAGGGTTTAAGGCCTAGCGCTTAGGGTCCTAGGCCCTAAACTTTAGGGCTCAGGATCTGAACACTAAACTCTAAAACTAGAAAAGCTTAAACCCTACAGCGCCCTTCAGTACCCTAAGTGTCCACAATTTCAGAAAAGTGGGAATCACAAAACAGACCAGGGACCCTCTCCAAGTCTGTTATCATAGTTGGGTAGCCATTTTACTTGTTCATGGGTAGAACTCAAACCCAAGGGTTTTCATTTTTCAATCACTATCCCAACCATGAACTAGACTTTGTCCGTATCATTTGTCCGGGTCATCATGCAACTCAGGCTTCGCGAAAGGCATGCTTCTTTCCTTTTCCCGGGCTATGGACCTGACTTAGGGGTATTTAGAAATAGTTGTTAATTTTTGGTTATTGTAATCCCTAAGAAACAGCTAAAATACCTTTTTGCTGGGGTTCTAAGTTCAGTATAGCTGAAGGCTGTGTTTCATTTGCAGCATGCCTGAAGTTACGTAAGTATGGGATTACAGGGTTACACGCCCTTGAACCGAGGCTACTTCACCTGTGGCTTTGGTGGTTATATCGTGCTTTCTAAGTCCTTCAATCTCAGTCAACCAGTGGCTTGATGGCTCGCAAGTTCGTAGTGGCTTCTATTGCAACGCTCCGTTTCCTTCCGCCATGCTTCGTGTCTTCGGAGGCGTTTCGGGAGAAGAACTGCTTGCTGTAAGCACAGAGGAGTTGAGCGATGTCAAGACCTTGAAGTGTCGCTTGCGCGAGCTGCATGGCTTCCCGCTCTGCCTGCAGAAGCTAGTCAATGAGGGCGAGGTATTGGAAGACTCTTTGCAGCTGGAGGCAGGCCCCCCAGAAGGGGATGCTCTTGAGAACAGCTCTTACCTGGACCCCAAAAGCATGTAGAATAGTAGAATAGTAGCATTTTTTTTGGTTTCGGGCCCTTACTTTACTTGCTTTTGGGGGTCTACATATGTTCTCTCAGTCCTTTAGCCCCCAAAGTCATTTTCTTCCCTCTTTCATAGACCTCGTACCCCAGCCCTTTAGAAGGAGCCGAAGAGCCCTTGAGGCACCCTTTGAAGAATCCTGAACTTACCGTTGGTTAGGGAATGGAGGAATGGTAGTAGTAGTAGTAGTAGGTAGTATAGGTAGTATACGTAGTAGTAGTAGTAGTAGTAGTAGTAGTAGTAGTAGTAGTAGCTATAGTTGTGCCCCATTCCTCCAGTCCCTACTAACCAGAGGTAAGTGACAAGTAACCGTGAAGGAGCCGTAACGATCCCCAAGCGCACCGCTAAAGATCCCGTACGGAGCCGTAAGAGCCCAGGGTTTAGGGATTTCGGGTTCGGAGTCCCCAACGGAGCCCTAGAAGGAGCCATTGGACCCTGAACCCTAAACCCTAAACTCTATTCCCTACACCCTAAACCCTAAAAGGGGTCATTGGACCTGCAGCTGCTCGTCATAGCGTCCCTCACAGCGGAGAAAATGACCGAAGCCACTGCCGAATTGCGGGCTTCCTGGTAAGGACTACTTAAAGAGTTCAAGGTCCAGGGTTTCGAGTTTCGGGTCTAATTTGAAGGATCAGGGGAGTTATTGATTTCAGGGGTTCCGTACAAGGTTAGAAGGGCTTTGTGGTAGGGGCCAGAATCCTGCATGACGCTCCTGTAAGGATTCCCCAAAAATGTTCTATAAGAGGGTTTTGAAGGGTTTCATAAACCTAAGCAGTTCAGGGTTCAGGGTGTTTCTCTTTCGGGGTTCATCAAAGGATTAGGGGACTTACCTGTAGTCTCCATTGTAGTCCCTTTTGGGAGGTTGCTTTATAGCATCGTCAATATGCAACTGGTTAAATTAAAAAAGGAGCCACAATGGAGACTTTAGGCAGTATGTCAGATTAAAATCCCTCAGTTGGGGCTATAGGCTTTTAGCAGACATGACTATGGCGACCTTGTTAAGAATCTCACGCAGTCAGTTCCCGCAGCCTTTATATACATACCGCCTGAGGTTTAGTGGTTTTACTCTCGGTTGTCTTGAGACCCCAGCTGCTCGACGAAAGCTGGACAACTCAGGATTTTGCGGCTTCGACAGGCCAAGTGGATGTGGCACAGTTTCTGTTGAATGCCGGAGTTCGGGAAACCGCAGCGATGTCGGAATGTCTGATTCGTGCAGCTGAATTTGGACACACTGACGTTGCACTGTTGCTGCTGGATGGGGCCGACGGAGAGGCTAAACACACGGCTTTGGTTTACGCATGCATCGGCGGCCATGCAGAGACTGCAAGGAAGCTGCTGGAAGCCAGGAACTGCGACGATTCCGATCCTTCAGAGTTGTCTCATGCTCTGCTTGCCACAGCACGTCATGGTCACCTTGAGACAATGCCGTTGTTTCTAGAACACGATATCGATGTGAGTGAGCATTATGACAGTGCTCTTTTTGCTGCAGCAAGCCATGGCCACGGCGAGGTCGTACAGCTGCTCCTGAGTCATGGTGCCTGTAAGGATACTCTAGACACGAGAGGCTCAACAGGGGCCTTGACAGCCCTGATGTCCGCAGCTAGCCAGGGCTACTCCTCAGTCGTGCGAGTGCTGCTTGACGTTGCCGCCGACACCAGTGTGCAGGACAGCGTTACGGGTTGAGGGGTTCAGGGTTTGTGGGTTAGAATGTAGGGTTTGGGGTTTAATGTGCAGGACAGCTATGGCCGTACAGCCCTTCTCCTTGCGTCGGGTGCGAGCAAAACTGTAAAGTTATCGGACGGCCGGGCGGTTCTCGTTTCTCACCCAGGCACCACCGAGTGCGTGCGACTATTGCTAGAAGCTGGCGCTGACAAGGATGAAGGGGATGAGCAGGGGCGCACCGCGCTCATTGAGGCATCTTTGGGAAATCATGCGCAGATTGCCCAGTTGCTTCTGGAGGCAAGGGCCGACGTGCACGTGCAGGACAACTTTGGAAGAACGGCGCTTCTTTGTGCATCGAACTGCGGCTACATGGACATCGTGGACTTGCTTTTGGAGGCGGGTGCCGACGGAGAAAAACCTCGCCGTGCAGTCTCTTGAGCTTCTCGACTGAACCGAACCCCTTTTATCCTTACGACTGTAGGTTCCATGAGTCTACGGCTATAGTGGCCTGATTGATTACCAATACTATTGCGGGGGGTTTCCTTATTATAAGTATATAGTATAATGGGCCCCAAAATCCCTATTCAAATTATGAAGGCCTCTATAGTACATGCTAAGGAGTGCAGTTGACTGTTGGCTGAAGCTACTGCCGTCTGGGAGGAGGTGCGATGTGGGAACCTTGCGGCCACAGGTGCCGAAATTCCTTTTGGGGTGTGTACAGCTTTACCCATAGGCCCCAAAGTAGTTCCTTTTTGGGATTAAGTTATAGGATTCTATATACGAACCCCAAAAAGGAACCAGTGAGGCGCCTGAAGGTACACCCTTAGTGCATGCCCGAATTGGGCAGGGCAGTCGTGCGAGCGAAAGTCCATTGCACTTAAAACAGGGTTCCATGTACATATATAGTGTATATATAAGCCTTCAAGGGATTCCTATACAGGTACTCCAAGGCAGAAGTATATACTGATGGGGTGCATGGGCCCCGAGGGAATTAGTCTCAAGAAGGCCCTCAATCTTGCACACTCGGGCATCTCGCCGCGGGACTGATTTGCTTCTTCAGTTTACTGTCGCTCTCAGGGTACAAGTACCCTGTAAAGGGGTCTCATATTCCCTAGGTTGTCCTTTGGGATCTTTCTTTTACTTTCCCCTAATATTTTGTAGAGAACCATAATAGTGAATAATTTTCAAAGGGCTTAAAGGACCGCTCAGTTCCTCAATTCCATGCAAGAAGTCTGAATACAAAAGAGGATTGTTGCTGTATTTTCGAACGCCTTAAGACGACACCCTCAAACCCCGCAGCTGTAGAGATCGAAACCGTGGTTACCTGGAGAGCGGCGGCCCGGTATGGGAGTTTCCTAAAACAAGGGACCCGAATTAAGTAGCCCTAATTTTCGGACACGCCCATATCTACTCATCTCGAGGCTTCCTGCTATCATGGCTTCTTGGTAGGTCGGTAGTAGAGTTTTATGTGCTGCGAACCCAAAGTGGCTAGTTCAGGATATTCGTGCCGAAGCCAAAGCCCATCGCAAGCATACTATCCTGTGAAACTCTCCAAACCAAGACATCCTAGGTAAACGTCGCAAGAGAGACATAGTTAGCAGGCTTGCCCGTGGTGGACTTCGCCGACGAGGCACGCGCTCAGGTTTTGACCGAGACTGTGGAATGTAGTGCCTTTTTAGGGTTAATTACCGGTTTCTTGTTATTCTACGAGCCTAACCACAAGATATGCTTTCCAGAAGACAGGTTTGCAGTCTAAGGAGACCCTACACGCTAGGAAAGTTCCTAGTTGTTGAAGCAATTTTCGAAAACAGGGGACCCTAACATAGTACTTAAGCAGTAGGCTCCTTATTCTAAGGAGCCCAAAATAAGGCACACTGATGTTTTAAAAAAATCCTTCCATCCAGACTTCCAGCGCAGAGGATTGTCGGAACCCCACAGCCGTCAAGTTCCAAAAGGAATCCCTAAACCTAAGCTCTACCTACAGTTAGTATAGGGTTTAGGGGTTTAGGGTTTAGGGGTTTAGGGCCTTGAATCATCTCAGGGTTTAAGGGGGTAAACCCCATAAAGTTGGAAACCGGATTAAGGCCAAATAGTGCTGGGTTCCCGATACGTTTCTCTTAAGGATTGAGGCTATGGGGTTTCCAACTTTTGGGTTTTTACTGTAGACCCCCCGACTACCCTCTAACATAGCCCAAATACCCACTATGAAGGGCCATAAGGGCTCTATTAAAGGGCCCTTGGGGGGTTCCTAGTATATACCCCGAACTGAAAATCTTTCAAAGATGGTGACGCCGTTTTCAGGGCTTAGGGTCAACATCCAACCTGCCGCGTCTGGACATCTTCGGATTGAGGGTTTGACGTCTAGCTCTGCGACTCGAGCCCTGAGGCATGCATGACTTGCAAAAGCGGTATGATTTAGGGTTAACGGCTGCAGGGGCTTGTAAGTTTGATCACGGACTTAATGATCTCGAGTATAGGTGTTAAGTAAGATCGTTTGTACAGCAACCGGATGGGGAGTCTTGGCATCGTATTTATGACTTTAGTAAGGCCCCTCGTCCTGCGAATAGGGTTTAGCAACGAGCACTGTTGGCATCCGTTAATCAAAATGGCTCTCCGACAAATGCACCCTGATTTGCAGCACCCTAAACTCTAAACTGCAAACCCTAAACCCTGAACCCTTACCTAGACCCCCCACTACCCTCTAGTATACCCTAAATACCCACTATTAAAGGGCCGCAGGGGCTCCATTAAAGGGTACTTGGGGGGTCTTGGAAATGCCCTAAACCCTAACCCAGAGAGCCCAATACCCGTAATTATGGAATATTCCTGAAATCATAATATGAAGCCCTGTATAATTTAAGCCATATTCCTTGAATAAAGGGTATTGGGCTCTCTGGGAAAGCCTCAATTGCACAATCCCCCAAAACCCCCATCTTCCCGTAACATGGACGTCACGGTGCGCGAATCTTCGGCTGGCTACGGTTGGCCCTATAAGAACTTTTCGACTTGGAATCGTGGGGTTTAGGGTTTCAGAATGTGAATCCCGGTGGGTCCATATATACTACTACTACTGGTACTACCTATACTACCTACTACTACTACTGCTGCTGCTACTACTACTACTACTACTACTACTACTACTACTACTACTGCTATGGAATCAGGTCCCCCAAAAGCATTGTTAGGATGGTCCTTTGGGGCCTAATTCTGCAGTGGTAGTGTATATGGACCCTGTTGGTATGCTACACACACACACACACATATATATATATATATATATATAGAGATTCATATATATATATATATATATGTATGTATATATATATATATATATATACACACGTTGCATACCGATTGCATGCACAAATGTAGTTATGTACATATACAAGTAAACATATATGTATATGTGTGACTGTATATATATATATATATATATATATACAGCTATGCTTACAGTATGTACATATACGCATATACATATGGCGCAAGGCAAGCAAAGCCATCGAATATCTTGTTTTTTTGTTCGAGGTTGAGACGATGCGGCGCCTGCTGTCGGCCTTTGGCAGAACTTCGCGGAACTACCGAAGTGAGCTCCTTGGCATTGGAAGATCGAGCTCGATCCTAAACCCTTCAACCCCACACCTCAGATCCCCAATACCTAACCTTTAAACTTTTGGGTTCTTATAGTTTTAGTAGGAATCGGAAAGTTTAACCTTGTATTTCTGTGGCTTATTGGTGTAGTAAGATTGAGCTCGATCCTAAGCCCTTAAACCTTAAACGCCCCCACTGGCCCGTAAATGGACCCTCTATGGCCCTTAACAGTGGGTATTTTGAGGGTATATTAGAGGGCAGCTGGGGGGTCTAAGTAAGACCCTAAACCCTAAGCCCTAAACCCCCAGGGGCTTTCAAACAAAAAAAAAAACCTGAACCCAAAACCATATCGCCCGGTCTCTTTGAGTGCAAGGCTTAGAGCTGAGGAGCTTCGGGTTTGAGGGTTCGGTTCAGTCCCGGGATTGGGGTTTTAGGGTTTAGGGCTTAGGGTTTAGGGTTTCGGGGTTTAAGGGTTCAGGGCTTAGGGTTTAGGTTTGCCGGTTTTAGGGCCGGTTTTAGGGTTTAGGGCTTAGGGGTTCGGTTTGCGGGCTTTAGGCTTTAGGGCTTCGGGTTTAAGGTGTACGGTTGGGGTTTAAGGTGTAGGACTCCATCGAAGCGCATGAGATGCCTTTGTTACAAGCGCGTAGGGGCTTTTGTCATGTGTGTTCAGGCAAATTGCTGCTTGTGGCAGCTCCACAAGTACGCTGACTGAACCTGTAGTGCAGCTTTTGGTTGACATTTTGGAACAGGTCGCAACGCCCTTAAACGTGGCCCATTATGCAGACCCTAGACCCTAAACCCTAAACCCCTAAACCCTAAACCCCTAAACCCTAAACCCTAAACCCTAAACCCCTAAACCCTAAACCCTAAACCCTAAACCGTGCTGCTAAGGAATTGGTTTAGAGTTGAAGGATGTTGACGGGTTTTGTGTGAGATATGCGCCGTGCGCTTTCAACAAGTGTCTAGGGTTTAGGTTTTAGGGTTTAGGGTTTAGGGTTTAGGGTTTTAGGGCTGAGGGTTTAGAGTTCAATTTTTGTGGCAGGGCCTTTACCTACCAAGGGACCAAGAAACCCTGACAAACCCTCGGGAACGCGTATTAAAACTTTGGCACGAAAGCTTGTGTTGCTTTCGCATAAGCCTATGAGGACCCTTATTGACTTACACTTATAGGTTCTAGAATCTAGAAGCCCTGGAGAACGAGGGTTTAGGAGTTTGGGAATTAGGGTTTGGGGTTCAAGCCCTTGATGAGAAATTAGGGTGCTTACTTGGAGGTTCATGGGCAAATATAAGTGGAGCAACTCCTATTACAGACTCTTAGCCCCGCTTACAACTACCCATGAACCTCCATGCTTCGTTTGCAGGAAGACGCGACGTTGCATCGAGTTGCTCGAACGTGGTGCCCACGAAGAGAATCGGCCGGAGCTTTGCAAGAGCTGCAAGGACTGCGGGGATTTAATTGGGGAAGCTTCAGGTGGGGGCTTTGGGGGTTATATAAAGGTTATGATGCAGGCTTACAGGGATTTGTGGTTCTGGGTGTGCATTATGGCAAAGGGCTGCTCTAGGGCTGGTTACGATCGCAGTGTACAAGGATTAGGGGTTTCTGCTTTGGATTTTCTGTTTTTTCGTGACCCAGCGCTGAACGGATTTCATAATCATAAGGTGCCACAGGGCTTCTCAAAGCGAGTGGGCTTTGTAGTGCTGTTGTGTTGGCTTTAATTGTGTTGCTTTCTGGCCTTCGCGCATACTAAGTTACTAGATCCGTCCCCAAAAAACCCTGAAACCGCAAACCCTATAAACCCTAAACACTAGCATGAAAGCTTCAGAGCAAGCCGGTGCCCAATTGAGCTTGATGTTGCCCGCTCTTTGGGACAAGAGCTGCGGGCGCAAATCGTAAACTTTGATCTGTTACTGCACATGGCTGGGTTCTAGACTGTAGGGGCATTTCATGATTGCATCGTTTTTGTTGGCAGATTGTACCTATATGTGGACAGAAGTACGAAGTCTGCACATTCCCATTTTCCCAAAAGAGCCCGAGAATCTTTCCAGTGCCTGAGGCAAGACCACCAGACCTCTCTAGGTCACAGATTATGCTTCACAGACCCTTAAAAGGAGCCCTGTAGACCCTAAACCCTGAAAAGAGTGCAAGGAACCCTTACCTAGACTAGACCCCCAAAAGTAGGTAAAATAATGGATCCAAAACCTATAAAAAGGCGAATATTCTACATACCTTTGGTGTCTATGTAAGCGCCCTCAACCAGGCCTTGAAGAGAACCCAGAAGTTCTTAGCACTAGATCCTGCACTGTGCTTAAAGGATCATGGGACTTGTATAGTGAGTAAGGTTATAAGTACCTTAACTGGGGTTATAAATAGTTATAAGTATAGCTACCCTTGCCCTAGTTATAGCCCTAGTTACTAAGTCCCATGATCCTTTAAGTAGGCCTTAAAGTGCTGATGTAGGAACCCCTTTAAGGCCTTGTGCCTCCAGAAACCCATACAATCGAGGAGGCTAGCCTCCTAAAGCCTTTTTTCACGGGCTTTGCGGGTTAGGGTTTGGGGTGTATGGTTTTGGGGTTTGGGGTTTCGGATGTGGGATTTAGGGTTTATGGTTTAGGGTTTGGGGTTTAGGGCTTATGGTTTAGAGTTTGGGGTTTAGGGTCTGGGGGGGCCCATCGAGCCCCTTCTGCGAAGGCTTTCTTCAGCTGTCGACAATCCGAGGCCGGATGCTGACTAAAACTCCCGAAGAACTTAGATAGCCAATGGGGGAACTTTAAACTTTTTGGCCTTATATATTTGGTCTATCTTAGAAAGTTTAAACTTTTCTGGGCCCGGTTGTTGAAGGAGAGAGAGAATGACCCCTACTATTGTAAATGGTAGTTGTTAGAACTACCCATAGGCCATGGGCCCCATAGTAGTTCCGTTTTGGTGTTCACATCTAGAAGCCCATATCTGAACTCCAGCAGGGAACTACGATGTGTACTGTATGAGATGCCCCAAGATCCTCATTTAATGGTCCTCTGTATTGGAACCTGCACCCACAACCCAAAACGCTTCTATAGGGGCCCAAATAATTTCAAATAATATGTGTGTGTTTTTTTTGGGGGGGGCTTCCTTATTATTGCTATAATATAATGGGACCCCAAAACCCTTGTCTAATTATTAAGGCCCCTAGATCAAGCTGTAAACCTCAGAAGCCCTACGCCCTCCGACCCGCGCATTTTTCGCAGAATGCAACCCGGCTCGTCCGGGCAACGCTGACGTCTTGCCAACTGTGCCATGGCTTTTGGTTTGGGGGCTTAGGGGTTGGGGTTTAGGCTTTAGGGTTTAGGGGGCTTTGTAGGGCTTGTAGGCCCGTAGGCAGCTATGTTTAGGGGTTGGGGTTTAGGGGGCTTTGCAGGGCTTCTATGCAGTCTTGCAGTTCCTTTCTGGGGTTGGTGGGCTCAAAATAATTCAGGATGGGGTTTTGGAGGGTTTTCGAGCTTGGGACTTAGTGGTTAGGGTTCAATATGGTTCCACCATAGATAAAGTGTAGTTGAAGTTCAAGTTTCGAGGTTCTGAGGGGGGCCCTGTGGCGCACACGTTTTCGAAGGGTTTTTCGGCCTCGAATATGAGTCCATCAAATCTGTCAAAATGAAGGTCGAGACAAGGTCCAGGATATTCGGGAGGCTTTCCCACATGGGGGTCTCTGCTAAAAGAGCAAAAAAAACTGGCGAGGGCCAGGTGAGCCCATGTCGTGCATGAGGGGGTTTTGGAGTTAAGCCGTGCACAAATTCCGAACCGTCAGCCACACCTCTCGACACCATAACTCTGCATAGCTCAAGAAGTCCTGTTTGGATCTGGTGGAGATACCTTCCAGAAAATTGCTCCGCTCTTGCACTATCTGTTCCGGCGCCAACCAGAGCGACAGCAAAAAGTGCAGTTCGGAGTGTTCTTTTGAGGGAGCAACCAGCCAGTCTAGCAACAGTAAATGCAACCAGAAGCAAGACAGAGGGAAGGAATGTTGCAAATGGAGTCTCTGCTAAAAGAGCAAAAAAACTGGCGAGAGCCACGTGAGCCCATGTCGTGCATGAGGGAGTTTTGGAGTTAAGCACCGTGCACAAATTCCGAACCGTCAGCCACTCGACACCATAACTCTGCATAGCTCAAGAAGTCCTGTTTAGATGTGGTGGAGATACCTTCCAGAAAATTCTGCCGCTCTTGTACGATCTGTTCCGACGTCACCCAGTGCTGTCGCTGCGACAGCAAAAAGTGCAGTTCGGACTGTTCTTTGTTCAGCTTTTGTCCGATTTGACGGGCCCATTTCCGAGACCGAAAAACCCGTCGAAAACTTCTGCACCATAAGGGGCCTCCCCTGTTGGCGCTGCGCTTGATAAGGTTTCAACTCGATTGTTTGAAACGAATACGTGTTCAAGACAAGCATTAACTGGCTACACTTTGGAGCTCTCCGGCTGCATGTTGCTGAAGAAATGGTCGCTCCGCGCCCAGATTGTGCGATTCCAAGAATGAGCTCGAAACTGGTTCGCCAGCACCAAAATGCAGGCCCAAAAATGCGACCGTTTTCTGAGCCCTCGGGAAATATGCCAATAGTCAGAGGCACGAAAAACGGGTCCGAATTCCAGACCCATTTTTGAGCCCGCTTCTCACTCTTTTTTTGAATTCTCAACTCCAAAAAAATGATCACCGTTTCTCTTTTTTTGCTTACGCAGCCACTCCATCCCACAGCACAGCTGAATCAGCTGTTGCAGATTCATGGACAACGACAGCAACAATGTTCTGTGGCTTTGTGGCTTAAGCTATGAAATCGAACAAATGCAAGAAAAGATACTCCCGCAACTGAGGGGGCCCCTGTGGCGCACACGTTTTCGAAGGGTTTTTCGGCCTCGAATATGAGTCCATCAAATCTGTCAAAATGAAGGTCGAGACAAGGTCCAGGATATTCGGGAGGCTTTCCCACATGGGGGTCTCTGCTAAAAGAGCAAAAAAAACTGGCGAGGGCCAGGTGAGCCCATGTCGTGCATGAGGGGGTTTTGGAGTTAAGCCGTGCACAAATTCCGAACCGTCAGCCACACCTCTCGACACCATAACTCTGCATAGCTCAAGAAGTCCTGTTTGGATCTGGTGGAGATACCTTCCAGAAAATTGCTCCGCTCTTGCACTATCTGTTCCGGCGCCAACCAGAGCGACAGCAAAAAGTGCAGTTCGGAGTGTTCTTTTGAGGGAGCAACCATCCAGTCTAGCAACAGTAAATGCAACCAGAAGCAAGGCAGAGGGAAGGAATGTTGCAAATGGAGTCTCTGCTAAAAAAGCAAAAAAAAACTGGCGAGAGCCACGTGAGCCCATGTCGTGCATGAGGGAGTTTTGGAGTTAAGCACCGTGCACAAATTCCGAACCGTCAGCCACTCGACACCATAACTCTGCATAGCTCAAGAAGTCCTGTTTAGATGTGGTGGAGATACCTTCCAGAAAATTCTGCCGCTCTTGTACGATCTGTTCCGACGTCACCCAGTGCTGTCGCTGCGACAGCAAAAAGTGCAGTTCGGACTGTTCTTTGTTCAGCTTTTGTCCGATTTGACGGGCCCATTTTCGAGACCGAAAAACCCGTCGAAAACTTGTGCACCATAAGGGGCCTCCCCTGTTGTTGAAATGAGGGAGTTGGTGTGGAGACAGGGCTGTGGGTTATTGAAAAGTATAAGGGTTTGCAAGTAGGCAATGCAGAATTACCTGACCCTGAAGCCGCTAGTTTTGCGAGGGCCTAGATCTGAAACGCTACTACCCTTGCTCGCTGCCACTCTCTATGTAAACCGGCGATCTGCAGCCCTGAGCCCCAAACCCTGGACCGTACGGCCCCAATGAATACGGAATGCTCTCAGTTGTCACAATTCATTTTCATTTTTAGCCGATCCGAAAGCAGTAAACCCTAAACTCTGAAACCTTACACGACTGATTACAAAACAGTAGCCTGCCGAGTCTTGACTCCGCTGCTCCTGTTTAAGACTCAAAATCTCAGTTGCTGGGGTTTGGGGATTTTGTTTTTGAACTATCATCGTCGTCACGAGCCGATACAGTACAGGATCTTGTTGCCCGGTAATGCTTTCGACACGTATTGCCGAATGCTGTATCAATCCTGCCACATTTTTGCCAGTGGACATATGTATGCCTCTGAAGTTGCAAAGGCTGTATTATTATATTCGTCCATTCCGCATAGGCTCGACCCGTAGCTACGCCAGCATGGGCTCATAGCCTGCGAAATGTGTTCCCGAAGGCCCCAAAGATACTCAGGTTGCCACATCGAATATACTAAGAAGTTTACTTTGGGTCCAAAGTATGTGCATATATTTAGGGTTTAGGCTTTAGGGTTTAGGGTTGTAGTATTCGTATACATGGCCCCTTACGGTTTCGATGCTCTGCTGACTCAACGTATGCTCAAAGCCTCCCTGGAAGCCCGTAATAGAAGTGGTCAGAGTCGAGGTTCGCCAGTCAAGTTGCAGCTGGAAGTCCAACCCCCGAAATGGCAAGAGCTAGATCAGTTGAACCGAAAACTGTTGAAATCCGGTATCTGTATAGCCCTACGATACCCGTGTAGACATCCCACAACCCTAAACCCTGAACCCCCTAGAACTTTCGATAAGCGAGGTTGCAAGAACAGCTGGCACTGCAGCCTTGCTGGGCGGTGAGGCTCTGGTTCGGGGTTTAGGGTTTAGGGTTTAGGGTGGCTCTGGTTCGGGGTCTGTGGTTTAGGAGTTTACGGTTTAAGGTTTAGGATTTCGATAGCGTCTTAATGATTACAAAGGTATTGCGGTCCCTGTATGGCATCGGCCACGAGGGAAGACTATTTGTAGAAATGCAGTTTTCTGTTGTATCTACCGAGCTGTAGGTAATTATTCGGCCCACTATATTGCAGCACCAAACGCATTGACACCATAAGCAAACAACCAAGCAAAACCCTTGTTTCAACTCCTCAAGCCCTAAAATTCAAGCCCCAATTCTTTTCCTACACCCTAAACCCCAAACCACTAAACCCCAAACCCTAAACCTCTAAACCCTAAACCCTAAAGCCTAAAACCTCGAAAAAAAAACCTCTAAACCACAAGCCCCTAAACCCTATAGATCCCTTGAAGGAAATCCTAAAGTGTCCTTTGAAGGAACGCTAAACCAAAAGTGCACCAGGATTCTCGACTTGGGTTCGTTGCGCTGCCTGGATCCACGCACTCTCAAGGCTCGGGGTAAGGGTTTAGGGTTTAGGGGTTCGTTCGGTTCAGGGCGTACCTGGATTCTACAAAACCTTCCTTCGAGAGTTCCCTACCTATGATTTCCTGAAAAACGTCCTTAAAAAGGTAATTAGGTTGTTTGGTGTCTACGGACAGGGCTTTAAGGTTTTTTGGTGCAGTTTTGGGTTTTAGGATCGTGTGTTTCGAGTTTTCGGGCTCAGGGCTTGGGGCTTTGGGGGTTCAGGGCTGTTTGGGGTTTAGGGCTTAGGCTTTCAGATTTGTGTTTTGCGGTTTGGTGTTTAGGGTTCAGGGGGCAGTGCTGCAAGGGTTTAAGGGTTCAGTGTTTATGGCCTACCTGGACCCCAAAAGTATGCAGAATAATAGCCTTTTATAGGTTTTGGGCCATTGTTTTACCTACTTTTGAGGGTCTAGGTAGTGTTGTTAAGTTAGGGTTTGGGGCTGCGGGCGTGGGCTGAGGGTTTCGGGCCCGAGGTTTAGGGTCTAGGATCTTAGGGCGCAGGGCTTACCTTATCCCTGAATAACCTACCTTCTTAGGGCTCCTTATTATGATTCCCTTATAGAAGTCCTTAAAAAGGTAGGTTATTCAGGGTTGCGGTAGGGGTTGAAGGTTCAGGATCTGGGGTTCTGGGTTTGGCGGCTTTTGGAGTTCAGGGTTCAGGACTTTGGGGTGTCCTACAGTCTCCATTGTAGTTCCGCTTTGGGCTACCTTATCGGATCCTTAAGTACATTTGTGTTCAAACCTTTAAAGAGGAATGCAGACTGTAGGTATCACAGATGCCCATAAAGCACTTGGACCCTGAACCGCTGGCCTCACGCTGGAAATAGACCTAAAGTTTTTTGAGCTTTGAGCCCGAAGTTAGCAGTAAGCCGCAAGCCCTTGGACGAACATGTCATATCTTAAACCTCCCCTAGATCCTTAATTAACCCAAACCCCAAACCTTGAAATCCTAAACCATGGCACCCTAAGGCGGTGAACCCTAACCTCGGACTCCCTGCTTGGAGGTTCTTGGGTAGTTATATGTGGGGTTGTAAGCAGGGTAACTATGGTTATTCTCAAGCCCTATTAGGGGACTTATCGCCCTAATTATAACTACCCTAAACCCTAAACCCCTATACCCTTATAGAATCCCTATAGATCCCTTTAAAGGGGCCCTTAAAGGAACCCTTATAACTACCCATGAACCTCCAAGTGAGAAGCCCAGATCTTGGTTTCGACGTTCCCAGAACTTCGAGTTCTTCGAGTTCAGCCCCGCGGCTTCGAGCATCCACTGGGTACTTCCGTGGCCCTACGTAGGGTTGAGGCTTTAGGGTTTAGGGCTTAGGGTTTGGGGGTTTAGGGGTTTAGGGTTTAGGGTTCAGAGTTTAGGGGTATAGGGTTAGAGGGTTTGGGGGTATAGGGGTATAGATTTAGGATTCAGGATTCGGGGTTCAGGAGCTTGGTGTCTTCTATACCCTAGACCTGTTCTCGGTTTGCGGATTATCGTTTTTTGGGTTTCGGGGGAGTCGAGGGGCTGGGGAGATATTTACTTGGAGGTTCATGGGTAGTTATAAGTGGGTTATAAGTAGGGTAACTATTATTATGAGCCCTATTCGGTGACTTATAACCCGAGTTATAGCTACCCATGAACGTCCAAGTAGGGTTTTAGGGCTTCCAGAAGCTGAGCTTCTTTTCTCCTGCGCCCCTTCACCAAGTGTGAAAACCCTACGTCCAGAAGCAGCGCACCCTGGCTTGAATGTTCGGGGGTTTCGGAAATTAGGGGACCCTAATATAGTACCCTAAATAGTAGGAGCCTTTAAAGAGTTCCTTAAAGGGATCTGTAAGGGTTCTATAAAGGGTTTAGGGTTTCCGACAATAGGGGATCCTATTATAGTACCCTAAACAGTAGGATCCTTTTGTAAGGACCCTAATATATGAAGGTACCCCTAATTTTGGAAACTCCCATCTGTAAACTTGAACTTCAGGGACCCACACCCTTTTTTGCGGCTTGTTTATAGGCTCATATTCAAGGACTTCAAGAATATCGGGGTGTTCACGATCCGCAGGTTTAGGCTTCAAACGGGCCTGTATCGCGCAGCAAGTGTTGTAAGGGAAGCAAATCTAGATTTGTCAGAAATGACGGTGATCAGGCTGCTTTAATATAGGGGTCTTAATGATTAGAGGAGGGTCTTGGGGGATACTCTACTAAAATTAAAATGGCTATGGAACCCCAAAACCCTATTCTAACAAGGCCCCTACATTACCCGTGACAGCATCATCCTGAGTTTTGGGGTTTGCAATGCTGAGACCCGCATCCTCAACTGGGTTTAGTGTCACGTGCCGAGGTTACAAGCCTTCAGCTGTAAACCTCCAGAAATGATATTGGGGGTCTGACATGTGATTGACCCGAAAGCACGATTCTAGACATGCCGAAGGGTTCTTGGAGTTGTCAGGAGGGTTTCGGGCTTGGGATTTAGGGTCCAGAGCGTTCAGGGTTTCGGGCTTAGGGTAGAAAACCCGCGAACAAGATTGTTCATGGTGTTCTACCGTGTGTGTTCCATCGTGGGTCAACCCCAGCCGCCTAGACCCAACCCTAAGGGTCCAAGTGCCCAATGATCAGAATATTGCACTTCCATACACGAACGTACAGTGTTACTGCTCGTCAACCCAAAGGGTCCAAGTATCATTATGGTATATACTTATAGGGTATTTTGGGGGTCTATTTATGTACCATACCCTTTGGGCAAAACTCAATCATCGAACTATCGGATCCCCAATGCCCAGACGGCCTGGCTCTTGGGCTCAGTGAACGGAGTTTCTCTACAGCTCTGTTTTTTCTAAGTGTGAGTTTCCGAAAATTGGGGGGTGCCTTATTTAGGGCTCCTTTAATAAGGATCCTACTATTTAGGGTGCCGTATGAGGGTCCCGTATTTTCAGAAACTCCCAAGTTGGTTGCATTCATGGTCATGGCTTGCCCTACGAGTATCCCCAAGACATACAGAAGCCCTTTAACCTTTAAGCCCTTAGTGGGGTCTTTAAACGGGCTCTTAAGAGTTCGAATAAGGGTACCTTCAAGTGATCTCTATAAGGGCTCTTGCAAAGGCACCCTGCCCCGAAACCATCCTTGAAAGGAGCCCTTTGAAAAGCCCTTTATAAAGGAACTCTGCCCTTTTTGAAGGAACCCAAACCCCTAAACCCCTAAACCCCAAAACCCCCCAAACCCCTAAACCCCTTAACCCCTAAACCCCTTAACCCCTAAACCCCTAAGCCCCTAAACCCTAAACCCTAAAACCCCTAAACCCCTAAACCCTAAACCCCTAAACCCCCACACTGTGCAAGGCACGAGAGCTACGAGGAGCTTCCAACTTCTGCTGATGCCGAGCGAACCTTTTGGCCGACGTTGCTGGGTCCTATATGGGTTTAGGGTTTAGGGCTGAAGGTTAGGGTTTAAGGTTTAGGGTTTAGGGCTTAAGGTTATTTTCGGAATCCCCCAAATAGCCCAGAACAGGTACTATGCTAGGATGCCCAGTAGTACCCTTATTCCCTTTTTGTAGTCCTAGGTTCCTGAATAAGGTACCCAATACCAAAAAGGGAGTCCTTTTTATTCCTAGGTTACTGGGCATCCTAGGATAGAATGGTACCTATTGTATCCCTTGTAGTTCCTTTTTTGGGTTAACCGCTAACCAGTCTTATTTGTAGGATCCCATAATATGAATTTAGTTAACCAACTAACAAAAGGAACTGCAATGGAGACTTTATGTAGCTCTCAAAATCAGCATCCCTTTTAGGGTCTTCTTACACAGACACTGTAGTATGTTGGGGACCTATAAGTGGACCTGATTGTAGTTACAGAACTACCCAACAAGAGGCTTATGCTAAGTTTATGGGTTTGTCGGGGTTTCTGGTTTAGGGTTTAGGGTGGTTTGGGGATTTATTTAGGGTAGACGTAAAGGAATCGTACCCACGGGCCTATGAGGTTTCAAGGTTAAAAGGGGACCATGGTGGTACCACACGATTTTTTGGTCGATGCGAAGCCTGGGATGCTCAATATTGAGACCCTATCCATAACAATGCGAAATCTTGCAACCTTAGTGAACCTGAAACTTTTTTTACCCTTTAATCTCTGAAACCCTACACCCTGAAAGAGCCCTTCAAACAACCTTCTAAGCGAACTTTCTCTATCAAACGCTAAACCCTAAACCCTAAAACCCTAAAGCCCTAAACCTGAAACCCTAAACCCTAAAACCCTAAACCCTAAAATCCGAAATCCGAAACCCTAAAATCCGAAATCGGAAACCTTAAAATCCGAAATCCGAAACTCTAAAATCCGAAATCCGAAGCCCTAAAACCCGAAATCCGAAACCCTAAACCCGTAAAGCCCTAAGCCGAAAGCAGCCTAGAGTCCCTAAGGCTCCGTGTACCTTCAAAGTATATAGCAGTTTCCTAAACCCTAAAACCCAAAATCCTAATTCCCGAAATCCGAAACCCTAAAATCCGAAATCCCAAAGTCCGAAAGCCCTAAGCCAAAAGCAACCTAAACTAAGGCTCCCTAAAATCCTTAGTAGCTGAGTGGATACACTTTACGCTCTTTGGGATAATATTACCCACTATAAAGCCAAAAGTGTACACTTTTGGGGGGGGCTTTTGAACTCAGCAACTAAGAATCCGAAACCCCAAAACCCTAAACCCTAAAATCCGAAACCATAAAACCCTAAACCCTAAAACCCTAAAATCCGAAACCATAAAACCCTAAACCCTAAAATCCGAAACCCTAAAACCCTAAAATCCGAAACCCTAAAACCCCAAAATCCGAAATCCTGAACCTTAAACTCCGAAACCCTAAACTGTAAAACCCCAAAATCCGAAACCCTAAAGCCCTAAAGCCCTAAAACCCTAAAACCCTAAACCCTAAAGCCCTAAAACCCTAAAATCCGAAACCCTAAAACCCTAGACCCTAAAACCCCAAAATCCGAAACCCCAAAACCCTAAAATCCGAAACCCTAAAACCCCAAAATCCGAAATCCGAAACCCTAAATCACTAAAGTCCGAAACCAAGGCTTCAGGGCCTGGAAATTCAATTCGCCACGCCTTTGCCTCCGGCGTGGCTCTGCGAGCTGCGGGGACACCAGGCGGAGTTGAATCTAGGGGCCTTTATACTTACCTATACTAGTTTGGGGGGTTCCTTGAAAGGGTTCCTTAAAGGGGCCTAGAAGGGATCTGTAGTATATGGTGTTCTATGATACTAGGGGCCGAAATACTTACCTATACTAGTTTTTTTTTTTTTTGCGGTGGGATCCTTACTATATTTATAGTATAGTGGGCCCCAAAACTCTATTCTAATGTTTATGGCCGCTCTATCAGACAAGTCTTGCCTAAGGGCCCTTGTTATTGTGGCTAGGTTTCGGGTAGAAGGGTTCTATAACCCTAGGCTTCCAGGGACCTTATTATTGGGTCCTTAAGGGGTCTAGGGCCCTAACTTTCAGGTCCTTGGAAGCACAGGGTAAGGCTTTCATGGTAACCTTTGGGAACCCTGACGTTACAAGGATTTGGGGCTCTGGGGCACACGGTATGAATGATTCGAGGGCCTATGGTTTCAAGGCACAGCTTAGGTTTAGCTTTGGGTTTTATCCATCAGGGTTCTAGACTCACGTAGGCTCCCATAAATGTATGTATACACGTACTGTTACTTAAGTTACTTAAGCGTATCCATATCGGATAGTAACATTCAGTGAAACCTATTGCGTAAAGGCGGACAGTGTCTGTCCAAGTGGTTTTCACTAGGCTGAGAGAGCAAGGTGATTGCTTTCCAAGTGGATCCAGGGTTTACTTAGATTCTGGAATACAGTACCTTTTGTTGCTGGTTATCTTATCTTCTTTCATGGGGCCCTAACCACTAACCATAGAGTAGATTATCCAAATAGGTACTACATCTTAGATTCTATGTACGATTGTAGCAGGAGGTGTTGGCTTTCAGACGTTTAACCAGCATAGCATCGACTCTGCCAATTGCACTTTCTTTTGAATCACTGTCTGGCAGAATCTCTGAAACACTTGCATCGCACCATGACATACAACTGACTTAGGAATATTGGACATGCTACTGTTGATGGACGAATTCCTGCGTGACCCTAAGGACTCTAAACTATGGGAACTATGGTAAATTCCTTCTACAGGGAACTCCAGAAAGTTGGAATATGGTTTCATGGTAGGATACCCTATAATTTACCATAGAAGGGTTAGGATAATCATATTCCAACTTTCTGGCTTTTACCTTAATGGGTAATGCAGGATTTATATCATCAACCGTACGTCTCCTTGCACAGACTGTGCAAGGAGACATCCAGCCACCTACTTTTAAGCATAGGCCCTCGGTAGGGATGGTGTGAAGAGTTTGCTTACGATTAACCAGTTGAGGTCTGGGTCTTTGTGGTAACATCGGAGGTAGGTCATCGAGTCTATAGGTTGATGGTGCAAAAGATGCATAGGGGGCATCGCTTTTTTGTTATTTCCAGTCCTCAGTATCCCACAATTGTCATGGTTTGAACCGTTTTCTAGCGCACCTGGGGGAGGGAAACCAACGCTACATTGGTGTTTGTCTCCATGATAAAGTTGGCTACGGCTACATATTCAGACATCTGAACTCTGAAAGTCAGAGTTCATTCACGTAAAGCTTGGGACACTGCTTTTCTGCGGACGTGTCGTTTTCGGTCGCAGACTGTTCTTTGAGTCACAATTCTGAGCACTTTGTCAAGGTGCTGAGTGTGTCACCAATTGCTCTAATTAACCTCACGACTACAGGAACCCGGTTGGTTATTCCAGAGCAAAAGTCCGAACATCCAGTGACCATAGCCTCCTCGAGTCTATATAATGTTTCTGTCTTTAGCCCGTCACACCGTGCAGTCCTGAGAACATGTCATGCGATGTGCAGCCGGCTCAACATGACTTGCTTGATTTAGACACTTTCTGCTGCCTATACAACAACGTTTCCAAGGGGGCATGATGTTGTATAACAGAGGAGGTTGTCATAACAGTGCTACATCATCGCCACAAAGCATCTAGGGGTCGGAACGATGCCCAATATATTTCCTTAAGGCTCCTTACTATGACTAGATGACTAGAGTACAATATTCAAGGCCCTTTGATTAGAAAACAATAATAAGCTCCTGACAGAATCCTTAAAAAGAACCTTAGAAGCGAACCCCCCCAGCAGTGGAATTCCGTGCCCTAAACTCTAATCCGGGCTTTTGCCCGAGGCCGCCATCCCTAAACCCAAAACCCTAAACCCTATAAACCCCTAAGCCCTAAACCCTTAAACCCTAAACCCAAAACCCTTAAACCCTAAACCCAAAACCCTTAAACCTTAAACCCTTAAACCGTAAAGCCTAAACCCCTAAACCCCTGAGCCCTAAACCCTTAAACCTTAATCCCAAAACCCTAAACCCTAAGCCAAAAGCAGCCTAGAGTCCCTTAGGCTCCGTGTCCCTTTATAGCAGAATATGGCAGTTTCCGAAAATTGGGGGTACCTTATAGGGTTCGTTTAAAGGGATACTATAAGGGTACTGTAAAAGGTTCCTATAAAAGGGCTCCGCAAGGGTTTCGGGTTTTGGGATCCTTATAATAAGGATCCTACTATTTAGGGTAGGTCCCCCTATGTTCGGAACCTCCCTGATACATAGCTAGGCCGACTTGTATCTCTGAAGGGGTTTGTGTAGATTCAAAGGGGGAAAGGAGGGACCCTTAATGGGGACCCCTACCCTATAATGGGCATTATAATTGGCTATATAATGGGCCACATAATAGCTATATTAAGTGTATATACCTCAGCCTTTTTGATAGATAGTCTAAAGGTACGTGGAACCTTGTGGTAAGAGTAGCCTACAGTAGTCCGTAGTCCTGCCCTTGACTTGAACAACCCTGCAACCCACAAGCCCTGCTTGCCCCATTGCCCTAAAACCCTAAAACCCTAAATCCCCAAACCCTAAACCCTAAAACCCTGAATCCTAAAACCCTAAACCCTAAACCTTAAACTCTATAAGCCCTAAACCATATAATATAAGCCCTATACCCTCAACCCTAAACCCGGACCAAAGGACTCCGCCGCCTGGATATCTCTGCCACCGACCGCGGTGCGATGATTGCGCTACCGACCTGCTTGGGCAACCTGACGCGTCGTCTGAAATGGGAGTTTTTGAAAACTAGGGGTATCTTTAAAGGGATTCCTTCAAGGGGCATATAGGATTCTATAAACGGTTTATAGGGTTTAGGGTTTAGGGTTTTGATAAATGGGAGTTTCCGAAAATTAGGGGTACCTTATAGGGTTCCTTTAAAGGGTTACGATAAGGGTACTATAAATCTATAAAGGTTCCTTTAAAAGGGCTCTATAAGGGTTCAGGGTTTCCGAAAATAGGGGTACCTTTAAAGGTATCCTTTAGGGGTTCCTTAAAGGAATCTATAAGGGTTCTATAAAGGGTTTAGGGTTTAGGGTTTTGATAAATGGGAGTTTCCGAAAATAAATAGGGGTACCTTCAAAGGGATCCTTTAAAGGGTTACTATAAGGGTATTATAAATCTATAAAGGTTCCTTTAAAGGGCTCTATAAGGGTTCAGGGTTTAGGGGTTTAGGGTACCTTTAAAGGGATCCTGTAGGGTTCCTCAAAGGAATCTATAAGGGTTCTATAAAGGGTTTAGGGAGTTTCCGAAAATGAGGGGTACCTTTCAAGGGATCCTTTAGGGGTTCCTTCAAGGGGCTTACAGGGTTCTATAAAGGGTGTATAGGGTTTAGGGAGTTTCCGAAAATTAGGGGTACCTTTAAAGGGATCCTTTAGGGTTCCTTAAAGGGATCTATAAGGGTTCTACAAGGTTTAGAATTTAGGGAGTTTCCTCCAACCTGGGGAGGTACCTTATTTTGCGGTCTTTTTTATAAGGGTCCCATTACTTAGGATACTATTTTAGGGTCCCCTATTTTCGGAAACCCACAAATGCCTGAGTATACCGATAGCATTCCTTGTAGATCTGTTTTTGATTAACCAAGTTTATATTGTGGGATCCAAACCAAAAAAACAAGCCCAATAAAGGAACTACGGTGGAGACTGCGGGTGTTTTTTTTTTAATTGTGGGCATGTTATAAGGATTCTAAGGGGTTCTAAAAGGGTTTCGAGGTTTAAGGTTTAGGATAATCGGATAATTAGGCATGCGATGAGGGTTCTAAAAGGTTCTAAAAGACATGGGTTTAGAAGGTTTAGGATAAATGATATCGGGGCATCTGGTTTTCGGGATATCAGGCCATTTGTATTATGCGGTTTGAGGGCTTAAGCAGCCCTAAACCCTAAACCCTGTTTCAGGGCTGCATTGGGTGCACGGCGACCGGGATGTGCAAGGTTCCTCGAAAGTTTGGGATGATTCTTAGCCCCGTGATCCTAAACCCTCAACCCCAAAACCTCCCAAATCCATGGAAGTGGAACCGTAAGGACCGAGCTGATCCATCTCAACGTGGTGAGAAACAACCTGAGAGGCAACAAAGTGTTGACGGGTTCAGGGTTACTAAGTAGATGAGATGTGTGTTTCGGGTTCAAGATTTAGGCTTTACCTGGACCCGAAAAGTATGTAGATTAATGGCCTTTTATAAGGTTTGGGCCATTATTTTACCTACTTTCGGGGTTTGAGGTAGGGCTTATTACTGGGTTCAGGGTTCGGGGTTTAGGCTTCATGGTCTGGGGTTTAAGGATCTCACATATAGGGCCAGCATAGGGTTTTCAGAGGAAGGTTCCAGTAGGGTGACATAAAGGGGTGCATAATGTCTCTGTGGGCTTTGAGACGGGCTCAGTGGCTGGGTTTAAGATTCAGGGTTTTCGAGTTTGCAACTGTTTGGCTTATGGTAAACTCAACCCCAAACCCTAAACCCTAAACAGTACCCCTATAGATCCCCCATAGTATCCCATTATAGGAACCCTCAATATAGGATCCTTAAACGACTCCTAAACCCTAAATCCTTAGATCCCTGAAAGGAACCCGTATAGCACCCTTTAAAGGAACCCAACCCTAGACCCTTAGATCCCTGAAAGGAACCCCTATAGCACCCTTTAAAGGAACCCCCAAAACTCGCCACGGCCCAGTGCCTAAAACCTAAATCCTTAGATCCCTTAAAGGAACCCCTATAGTACTCTTTAAAGGAACCCCCAAAACTCGCCACGGCCCAGTGCCAGGCGTTTCGTCCCTGCCTTCGTCTCTTCACTTGCTCTCGGAGCTCCGCAGCTTTGAGGCTTTCGAGATCCCAAGCAGCGCTAAAACCACGGGTTTAGGGGGGTGGGCTTCCTTTAAGGGATCCTATGCAGGGATCATAAGGGGTATACTAATTATAAGGGATCCATAAGGGTTCTGCAAGGAGTTTAGGGTTTAGGGCTTGGGTATAGGGTTTATGGTTTAGGGCTTATAGGGCTTATAATGGGGCTTATAGGACGTTAACCACGGCTTACTCTCGCTACTTGTTTCTGCCTCTCAGGGCTTTAGAGTTTGTAGTTTTGCAGGGTTGATGGTTTAAAGGGTTTAGGGCACCTACTGTCAGAGTTGTGGAGTTTCAGTTTAGGTTCTGGCCGTAGGGTGCGCAGTAGGATGCAGGGTTTAGGAATGTTGTTCGGGGTGATGCTGAAGACCTTCCTTCACAGGGGCTGGATGCTGCTTTTTTGGACTCATACTGTGCTGGCATGTTTTGAAGTTTATTGCTTAGGTATGGCCCCCACTCAGTAATAGTTGAACAATATTCATAATATAGATATAGTAGGACCTTAATAGTAGCCCTCTTATAGACTCTTAGTATGGGGGCCGTACCTAATTTATTGCTTTGGAGATTTGAAGTTGAAGGGTGTATTTTCAGGAGCTTCGGGTTTAGGGGTCAGTCCAACTCCAGATCAGTGTAGCGTTTTAGTGTTTATAGGGTTTAGGTTTGGGGTTTAGGTGTTCTGGATTCGGTATTTAAAAGGCAGTAGTTGCAGCATTGTGCTTTTTTGGTTGGGGTCAGGGGGCATCTCACCGATTGCCCAGGAATGGCGCTACTGGGGAGATGTGTGATGCTCAGGTGTGGCCGCTACAGTGTCAGGCCTAAGCTCCCAAAGCATAAACAGCGAAGCCCTTAAACCCCGAGCACTGAACCCCTAAACCCGAACCACTGAGGCCCTAAACCCCAAACACTAAGCCCTAAACCCACAAACCCCTAAAGCCACGTGCCAGAGTCATGTACCTAAGAGTCCCAGTCATGACTGACTTGCTATATATCCTATGCTGTTCCAAGCAACCGGCTTAGGGCATGATTTAGCTTGATGTGATTGATCAAAACCATTCCTTCACAAGTCCGATCTACAGTTCCAATTACACAGTCGAAATCAGCTCGGAAGCCTCTTTGTTCATTGGACGAGGCCCTGTATGAGGGCTTCAGATTGTGGGGGACCCTAGTATAGTACCATAAACAGTAGGATCCTTACTACACGGTCCCCAAAGTAAGGTACTCCCAAGTTACGGAAACCCTAAACCCTTATAGAGCCCTTTTAAAGGAACCTTTATCGTACCCTTATAGTAACCCTTTAAAGGAACCCTATAAGGTACCCCTAATTTTCTGGAAACTCCCAGATCAACTGCCTCCGCAAGTGGCAGACCTCTTTCTAAGTACTGGAGGCTCCTCCCCAGAGAGCCCAATACCCCTTAATTCAGGAATATGGCTTAAATTATACAGGGCTTCATATTATTATATAAGGTATGTTCCTTAATTCAGGGGTATTGGGCTCCCTGGGTTTGGTATCTCTGCAGATCGAGGGTTATTATTTCCTTGAAGGGATTCTTCAGGACTTTAGGAGTTCTATACAAAGGGGCCCTTGAAGGGTTCTATAAGGGTTCCTTGATCATTGAGGGATCCTATACGGGCTCCAGGAATGGTTCTATAAGGGGTTCCTGAAAGGGATCTGTAAGGCTTCCTTCAAGGCTTTCGCGGGCTTAGGGTGGTAGGAGAGGGTTTGGGGAATCTAGCACGGCTATTGCCTTGTAGTCTCTACACTAAGATGCTAGTACCAATATGATGTGTCTAGAACCAAAGATCCCTAAACCCGGACGCTTAAGTTAAACCGCAAACCACCTTGAAGCTAAATACAAGACACCACAGTCGGCTCTGTAGTACCTGAGCCCACCCCCTCCAAACTCCCATATGGGGGTTTCCATTATTCGGGGGGCCCAAGTATAGTACCCCAAACAGAGCCCCAAACTAAGGTACCCTGAATTTTCCCAAACTCCCAGGTCCCTTAAAGCTCTGAACGCCTGAACTTCGTAGGTGCCCGAAAGGGAGCTGTGCGTGCCCGGCTATGTCGCGAGGTCCGAGGGAGCGCCTGGGAGTGCATTCGTCCGCTTAATTGAGGAACTCTATAGACTACCTAGAGTCTCCATTGTAGTTCGTTTTTGGGGTTGCCTTATAGGATCCTTAATATATAATTGGTTAAACCCAAAAAAAGAACTACAATGGAGACTATAGGTAACCAGTGGTTTTGGGGGTTCCCTTGGCTCTTTAGCTCCTTATTCAATAAGGATTATCATCATCCCTGGCTCCTAAGCTCCTCCGACATCAATATTCTCAGTAGGGAATGGGGGAATGAATCCCCATAGCAGTCCCTACATAATCTCCAATAATAGTCTCCGTAATCCATTCCCCCATTCCCTACTAAGAACCAGACTGATTCGTCAGCTTACTTGAGGAACTCTATAGAGGCCCGCGCTCCCTGTCCATAGTACGTAGAGTCTCCATTGTAGTTCCATGTTTTGGTCTGGCCAGGAATATGGTCAGGATCCGACAAGGTAGCCCCAACAAGTAAGTACAATGGAGACTAATCCCTTCCCCCTATTGTAAACGGGGGTGGGCGCCTCCTCCCCCCAATAGACACTCGGAAAGTGCTTTTATTATTAGGGGATTCGTTTATCTCTACTCACTGTGGAAGGCTCTTGCTCTTTCTCCTGTGCAGGCTTTTGCTCCTGCTCCTGCTGCGTCTCTTGCTCTCTCTCCTGCGCCTGCTCTTGAAGGTGATCCTGCTCTTCCTGCTGCTTTTGCTCGTACTCTTGCTCTTGCTCCAGCTCTTGCTCTTGCCTTAGCTCTTGCTCTGGACCCCCTGAATGCACATGAGAGTTTAAAGGGCAGGAGTGATTTCGGGAGGATTCGCCCCAATGTGTTTTTATTATTAGGGGGGTGTTTGATATTTGGGGGAATGGATTACACGTAGGGGTCAGGATGCCCAGAAAACCCAAAAGCCCAAATCGTTTGGTCTCGGGTCCCAAGAAGCCCAAATACAACGGGTACTAAGGCTTTCTGTACCAAGATCCCTTTAGAGAGGTATGTTATAATACACTACCTACAGTCGCGCAGTTCCTTTTGAGTCCGACGCAAGTAACTGCATTCCCAGGGTGGCCCCTTCTGTTCCTTGTTGTTTTAACCAGTTCTATGGTTAGGATCCTAGAATACAAACTTGGTTCACCAAAATCAAAAAAAGGAATTCCCTAAACCCTAAACCCTAAAAACCCTACCATGGAGACCATAGGTGTGTTCAGGTGTTGAGGGAGCACGTGACGACGTTCTGCTCGTTTGCTTCCCAGCTTTGTCCTCGCTTGTCTCATGGGTACTCTAGGGACCTAAATAGTTACCTATTGTATTTTGGGGGGTTCCTTATTGTAACTATGTAGTATAATATAACAGGCTCCAAAGCCCTATTCTGATTATTAAGGCCCCGATATTAGTGTCTTGCATATTAAGGGGTAGTTGGGAGTCTAAGTAAAGTACCTTTTGTAGTGTCCATGTTCACCTTTTCACCTTCCAGCGCCCTGTCCCGGAGCCTTAAAAAAACTGAACCCTCGACCCCAAGCCGATAACCCCCCAGAGATCCCAATACCCCTTAGTTAAGGAATACACCCTGAATCACAAGATTAAGGCCTCTACAATTTTTGGTATGTTCCTTAATTAAGAGGTTTTGGGTTCTCTGGGCCACTATCCTCTTCAGGAGCGCCCTAACTGGCGATGTCCGCAAGCCGGGTGGAAGATACGGCTGGAGGACTGGCTTGACGGGTTACGGGTTTGGGTTTGGGGTTTAGGGTTTAGGAAGGATGGTTGAAATTCTGGGAGACCAACATCCACCAAGATGTGCAAGCGACGGCATACAGATACAAGCGGGCTTTCAGCATGCAAACTAGGATGCCCAGTAGTAACCTTACTCACTTTTGTAGTCCTAGTTTCTGATAAAGTTACCCAATACCAAAAAGGGAGTCGCTATGGGCATCCTAGCAAGAAGTCTGAGCTTCTGCACTTCCTAGACCGAAAAGAGGCATCGGGATCTACACGTGCTGGGCTTGGTATGGAAGGGCTTGGGCTTCGTGAAGGGTGCGAAGACTCCTAAATCAACGCCCTAAAGCACCACGGTGAGGCTTCACGGATGTTCGAGGCTTCTAGGGGTGCGTGACGAAAACTTGGCTGGCACTTAAACTTCGGGGAAATAGGGCCTATAGGGGTTGGATTCTTGAAATCCGGGGAAGAGCGTGGCGTCGCGGCTTCAGGGTTCCTGCAATCCGAGAAGGAAGGAGTTCAGAAACTCGATTCAAAAATGTTAAGAAATTGAGGATCCTTGATCTTAGGCTCCCTACACCAGGGTATCCCTAGTTCTTACAGACCGCTGGGATGGATCCGCTGTGAAATCTTACCCTAAACCCTAAACCTTAAAACCTAAATCCTAAGCCCTATTAAACCCTGAACCCTAAACCCTCATACCCTAAAACCCTAAACCCTGAACCCTAAACCCTAAAACCCGGAACCCTAAACGCCAGGATCGCAGCCTACCATGGTGGCATTGGCGGAAGATAGAGACGCTGGGCGACCCCAACCTAGAAGCCGTGTTTAGGGTTTAGGGTGTGTGCACAGTGTGCGGGCAGTGGGTGCGCTTCTTATGGGGGCGCACCCACTTATCGTGCGCTTGCGTCAGCATGTAGTCCCGCCTCAACCACCCCAACTATTCTCAATTAGGTCTTAGGGTGCACCCCCCAAACCCCCCTCAAGGGGGCTTTCTTGCTCTCTGCTTCCCTTGGCAGCTCTGCATTCATTTCAAAGGAAACCACAGCTGAGATGGATTAGTGTGGGGTTGTAGGCGCCGGCCGCTCGCGAGAAAAACGGGTTTCCAGCAAACACTTCGCTCCTCGCACCCGGTCAGGGTTGCTCGAAGGAAAGAAGCTCAAAAGGCCTGGTTTGGCAGGTTGCTTTCGGATTGAAACACCGGAAGGGGGGTACCCCGAGATCGGCCTCGCCCCTTGTAGTCACCAAAAATTCGCGCCTGATTTTCGGATAATGAGCCGCTTTTCCCCTTCGGACCTGCCCCGGATGTCCCGGGGCCCCAGATCCGGCTGGGGTGCTCTCCCAGACCCCGTTAAAAAGCACAGGCGACGCCGATGGTCGTGGGTTTGGGGTTCTTCTTATTTGCCTGCCAGCACAGAATTCATTCGCAGGGCGGCGTCACTACGGGTGGACTTTACCCTCGCTCCCCGTTCTGACGGGACGCTCGGCCGGGGGCCTGGGTCAGAGCCTCGAGCGCCCATGCAAATGGTCAGCGGAGCTCTCGGCAGTTTAGGGTTTAGGGTTTTAGGGTTTAGGGTTTAGTAGGGTTTAGGGTTGGGCTCCACAAAGACTCCAAAGACTAAACCCAGAAACCCAATTGGTGAGTCATATAACATAACATAGCATATTGCAAGATGTACTGTACAAAACTACACTATACGACACTATACTATGCTACACCATACTACACCATCAAGATGCTATAGTACGACATAACACACCATATGTCGTAAGCGCCTAAACCCGGCGATCTCCAAACCCTATAAAAGCCCTAAACCCTGAAGTTCCTCATACTGTCCTTCGGGAAACAGTTTGAAAACAGAAAGCGCCGTGGAGTCGTACGATCAAGCGACTGAATCTTCGACTCCCTTGAATCGAGCTGTGATGCCCCCGGAAGTTGAGGAGTAGTAGTGGTAGTAGTAGGAGTAGTAGTAGCAGCAGCAGCAGGAGCAGTAGTAGTAGTAGTGGTAGTAGTAGTAGTAGTAGTAGCAGCAGCAGGAGCCTTTTTAGTAATAGTAGTAGTAGTAGTAGTAGTAGTAGTAGTAGTAGTAGTAGTAGTAGTAGTAGTAGTAGTAATAGTAGCAGCAGCACTAGCAGTAGCAGCTACCAACCACGCTTGCGCTGCACCGTCGCAACACCTCCATTCTATGGGCTCAATGCACTTTGACCCTGTCAAGCTTGCGATTTTGAGGAAGATCGTTCGGTTTTCACGGTGTTGTGCCATCGCAGCAAGAAAAGAAAAAAACACTACAAAATACGCGTTAAACCGAAACCACATAGCCAAATCCTAGGAAGATGCACATCGATGCCAACTTCATCTTCGGCCGCCTGGAGCGAAGTTCGGGCACTTTTCTGTGCGGTTTTTCTGGGGCTACTCAGAGGGCCCATAAGATGTCAAGGGCTGTAAAGGTGTTTCTAAGGGTTGTGTAATACGGAGTGTACCGTAGATCATGAGATTAAGCCCTTGATGATTTCGAGGCACGTTAGGAGATTCAAGAACGTTGGGCTGTCTGGGTAGTGATGCCTTTTGGGGCTGTAAAGCTCTGGCGTCTTTAGAGGGCCTTCGTTGTTTAAGGGGTTTGGGGTTTTGGTTTGTTGGGGCTTTACTGGTTTCTGATTGTCCTTCGGGGATAGAGTCCAGCAGACGACCGGGTCTGGAGGTATCCGGCCTTTCAACAATCAGAAACAGTATCGCGTCAGGGTTCTTCGATACCCCCAATCCTTGAAAACTGCATTCAGTATTCAAGACACCATCTTAAGGTATTAGGTTTCAGGTTTCTTTGGGAACGGGACATTGATTTGTTTAGCGGTCGGGGGGGTTGGGTTTTGATTTCGGAGTGGTGGTTTCCAAAACATGAGGTCTGGGGCAGAACATGGCACAAACTTGGCCACTTTTCAGAACACCCAGTACCACCCTACGAACCCTGCCCAGCCGCAAATCCTAATAGTTTGCATGCCTACATGCTAATTCCGTTATAACCTTGAAGTTATACCACACCTAAACTGCCGATCCATAAAGCCCGACAATCGAATGCCTGGACCCGCTCAGCCCTCAACCCCCGTCCGTTGACCCCGTTGGTTTTTGCAGCTCGAGAGAGAGCGAGGGAGAGAGAGAGAGAGAGACAGACAGAGAGAGACAGAGAGAGAGAGAGAGGGAGAGAGGGAGAGAGGCAGAGAGCAATGACTTCGAAAATCTCCTGAGATTTACCTGAGGAAACATTCCAGACGATATTCCCGACTATTGGCCGCGGCTGAGATCGCTGGCATCTTGCAGTGAAGAGTGTTCAGCAGTTAGCTCTTGTGCGACTTTGCAGCTAGAAGTGGGTTTTCGGCTATGGCTTGTTTTGATGCTGTTAAGACGTTGAGCTTTCTGTCCTTGCAGGGCTTTAAACTTGCAGTTCCGCTTTGATCCCGCTGCATGGTTGCAGTGCTTTCTTCCTTCCGTGAACGTGCCCCAGACAAAAGTCCCCTCCACGAGCCTTTCCTGGGTTTTGTAACAAGATAGATAGTAGATAGGGTTTAGGGTTTAGGGTTTAGGGTTTTGGGTTCAGGGTTTAGGGTTTAGGGTTTAGGGTTTAGATAGTTTGGCCCACAAATATGTGCGAGAGTACTGTTTGGGAGCAGTAATCTGAGATTCTTCATTTTCTCAAAGCTCTACATCCTACACCCTAGCCCGAAGCCCTAAATCCACGCTGTAAACCGTCAACCAACAACCCGAAACTGTAAACCCAAAAACCCGAGCACGGACCGTAAACCTTGAACCCTAGACCTAGATCCAAAAAGCACGAAACTGTAGACCCTAAACCTATTTCCTAAATCGATCAAAAACCTGTGTATACTGTAAACCCTGCACCCAAAACCAAAACCCTATTCTGCAAACCCTACAAGCAATATTGCAAACCCTACACCCACCCAAGCACAGGATCTTCATGATCTTCAGCTCACTGGACCCCTTCCTCGATCCTTGGTGCGGCTGGAGAATTTGACGCAGCTCCAGGCAGCTTTCAGCACTCTCCGGTACAGGGTACAGGGGGGCCTTCTTTCGGAAAGCTGGGATCCGCAGCACGGTCCAGGGTTCATGGCTCGCCCTGAGTTTGGGGCTTCGGCTTTAGTCTGAAAGGGGTCCGAAGAGCCCATTGATCTGGAACTTCCATGCAGGATGCTTGTAATGCACTGTAAGGGTCGGAATAGATAGTCAGTAGCAATATCCACTACAGTCCCTGTACACTTATACTATAACATATCCTATTTCTAGCGGTATTAAGGCACCTAAAGTAAGGTTGGTGTTCTGGTCATATGACGGTATATGGTCAGTAGAGGTTTATACCCGTAGGCTGAGGCCGAAATCCGAATCGGAGGTGCAGCTGAACGACTTGGAGTGCGGCGTTGGTGAAGAGGCACGTGCTCCTGCATACACTATAAGAGTACTTGGAGGTTCATGGGTAGTTATGAGCAGGGCTATTAGTCTCCTAATCAGACTTAGAATTCCAGTTACCCTACTCATAACCCCACTTATAACTACCCATGAGCCTCCAAGTAGGAGAGCTAGATTGATGACGACGCGTGTGGTCACAGCAGGGGGTACAAGGCTTAAACACAGAACTCATAAACCATGGACGTGGTCGCTAGCAGTTTCCCATAGGGTCTCACTGCCTCCATTGAAGCTGAACAGTCTCACTTGAAACCCTAAGGCTACTGGCCCGATCTCCCTAAGCGAGATTGTAGACAGCCTAACTCCTAAACAAGTGTTTTCCACAAAGCATGCAGGCTGCTTATGGCCGTGGGATAGCCCTGGTCCCTGCGTTGCAGGTCTTAATACCTTGAGGGTTCAGAACTCAGCGTCGTGGTTTTGGGGTGAGTTTCAGATTTTTGGGGTTCTCCAGGCACCGTTTGGGAGCTCAGCGGTGCCTGGCCTGCACGGGTCCTAAACCCGAAACCCGAAGCCTCTCGCGGGCACTTTAAGGGATCCCAGCATGGTGATTTGTCGTAAGTGCTGTCCGCACCAGGTTGCAAGGAAGAGGACCAGGGCACGTAATAAGCAGAGTTCGAGGTTACAGCTATGGCCTATGGTGACTCTACTTCCTGCTTAATTACCAACCCTGATCCTATAGGTAGGCTCTCATGTATGACGGATACGAAGCATAGGGGCATAAGGTAGACACACGCCCAGAATGCAGTGTGCCTTAAGCCGCAATCTTAGACCGCAAACAGCGCATATTGACCCTAAGCCCTAAACCTTTGCAGAAACTTCGTAGGAACCCTTACATGCAAAATAGCCCCTATAGTAGCCTTATAGGAAGACTTATAGGAACCCTATTTTGGAACCCTTGTAGCAACCCTTACAGAGGGACCCCATGTTCCAGGACGTCGTGGCCGAGCTCCTCCGACTCCCGAAGATGCGCACTCTCAACGTGGATGCGAATCCTCGGCCCCTTTGCCACACCTTTCGCGTTTTAGGGGGTTGAGGGTTTGGTGGGGCTCATGATTTGTGCCGTTGATGGTGTAATATCGGTTTTTTGGGTGCGTTTACGACAGGGTAGGTTTGGATACGGCCGACACGCACAGCGAGCCCTCAAACAGCGCAACCGAGATCCCGGATTTAAATACATGTGGTACTTGAGGGTCGGGCCTTGCCTCGAAACATTTGGGAGTTTCCGAAAATGGGGGACCCTAATATAGTACCCTAAATGGTAGGATCCTTATTATAAGGACCCCAAATAAGGTACCCCCTAATTGTCGGAAACCCTAAACCCTTATAGAGCCCTGTTAAAGGAACCTTTATAGTACCCTTATAGTAACTCTTTAAAGGAACCCATAAGGTATCCCCTAATTTTCGGAAACTCCCATTTGCAGCTGCCACCCAGCTGCCCTGGATTGGTGGGTATGCGGTGTGAGCCTTACAATACACTGTTGGAAGTCCCAATGGCCGACGACGTGAACAGTTGTGTAGGTCATGCTACCCTGCCCCAGAGACTTGTGTTAAACCCGAAGCCCTAGACTTTCTACAGACTAATGTTGGGACTCTTGCCTGGTTCCTGCAAGTTCGGGTCTCATCAGGACAAATGCAGTAATTATAGTTATGGGGTGGAGTTTAGGGTTTACGGTTTAGGGTGCAGGGAGTGGGCATAGCTGTACTGGGCCCCTCCCAAATGACGGAGTTTAGGTTTTAGGGTTAGGGTGCTTTCCTGTTTCACTTTCGGGGATACGCTGCTGCTAAAACCCATCGCAGCACAAATGTCATAATGCGTCCCAGCATTTTCTCTTGTATGCACAGGTACAAACAAACACATATGGTTGAATGTGCTTATATGAGAGAGAGAGGAGAGACACAGATAGAGAGAGAGAGAGAGAGAGAGAGAGAGAGAGAAAGATAAACAGACGCACAGAGACACGTCAGCAACCTCCTATGTTTTCGCAGCCTCCAGACAAGGGTTTGGGTGCCTTATTGCCCAGGCTTTGCGGCTGCGTGCCTTCTCGGACCAGAGTGCCTTTCGGTGTCAATTGTGTCAAGAAGGCTTTCGTTGTTTCACAGCCCCAAAATAGAGTATCAGGACCCCTAAAGGTCTAGAGTATAGGGTTTATTGTTTAAGGCCCCAAAAGTATCAGGGCCCCTAGAGTATAGCACCTGATCAATAATTCAATAGCATCCCCTCGCTTAAAGGCTTAGTAAGGATGATGGTGCGAATCCTAAGATGAAGTCCGTCGAAGGTGTTCAATGTTACTACTATATGCTGGAACAATTTATGACATCGCCTCCTTGAGTGAGTACTATTGTGCGGATCCTATAAGATGAAGATGAAGGATATTGGGTTCGGCAATCGGTAAGAGGATTTAGGTTGCTTTGACTCATGATTCAAGATTTAGGCTATACCTTAGCAATGAATAGCCCGCCTTTTAGGGCTCTTCATTATGATTTCTCTCTATAAGTCCTTAGAAAGGTAGGTTATTCCGTTAGAAAGGTAGGTTATTCCGGGTGAAAGTAAGACTGCGGGATGAGGGGAGGTGGAGATGTGGCATGCGTCTGGCTTCACCCTCGGCTCTTCTTGGACTGTTCACATGCTATGATCCTAGGGCTTGTACGAGTTTCGGCAGCACCTACCTGCAGCCGGAAAGACCTCCCTTTTTAGACTTCCTTATTATGGTTTCTATATATACTTCCTTAGAAGGGTGGGTCTTTTCGGCTACATGCGGGTAAAAGTTGTCAGGCACTAGCTACTGGTTCCAGTGGCTTTAGTTGGGAGCTTCAACAGACAGAAGCAGGGGTATCTCAACTTTTGTAAGTTTGGAACACAACGCCATGAACCCGAGACAAGAAAACACGATTAACCAACCCCTACATAAAGTCTGAAAGGCCCTTCAGCAATCATTATACCCTCCAGAGCTATCCTCGCCCTAAAGCCTAGGCACTTACAGTAAAATCCCCAAAAGTTGGAAACCCCATAGCCTCAATCCTTAACAGTAATGCATAAGGAATCCCAGCACTACTTGGCCTTAATCAGGTTTCCAACTTTATGGGGTTTATTGTCAGTCCTAGGTATGCACCAGGCTCTAGATGCTGAAACGCCCAACTCCTTTCTTGGGGAGGGCCTAGGGTTTAGGGTGGAAGCTCTACCTTTAATCCCCTGCCTTCTCAGGGACTTGTATAGGGAATAACAACAGCTCAAACCTGCCCAAATCCTTTAATTATGAAATATAGCTTAATCCATGTTAGGTACCCTACTGTAAATAAATTTAATTCCTTAAGTGAAGGATTTTAGCTACTCTGGGAACCTAGAGTCTTCATTCTATTTATTTTCTGGGTAATCAGGATCCTAAAAAAACACTGTTAAACCAAGGAAGGAACTACAATGACGATAGGTACACCCTGAAACATCCAACGCTATGCGAACTTTCACTCAGGGATCTCAATGCCCAAGTCGGTGAGACCCAGATTGAGGCTGCAGGGGGTGTAGAGATGTAGTAGGGGTTCAGGGTTTGGAGGTTGAGGGTTTTGTGTGTAGGGTTGGGAGGTTTAGGGTTGAGCTATAAGGGTTCAGGGTTTTGGGTTTCGAGGCTTCCGCAGCCTTGAAGAAGCTGAACTGTTTTAGGATTCCACAGTCCGCAGTCAAGATTTCCTTACAAGGTTCCTTGAAAGAGGTAGGTTGCTGGGGGTTGCGGTTACCTTTCCTGTAAGGGGTTCTACGGGATTCTATGAAGTTCGAGTTTTTGGAGGGTTTAGGGCTTAGGCGTTAGGGCTGTTGGTAACTTTGGTGTGCATCCCCTGAGGGTCCAAAGGACCCAGCGATTAGGCACGCTTGTTTACGATGGTACTTGCAGGTTCGGATTCGTGAGGTAGAAGAATGTTAAAAACTGGACCTTTAGGGTGCGTATGTGCATATGTTTACATGACAATATTTGATCTGGATCTATTGCTGCGCAGATCGTGGAAGAGAGGCAGACAGAATCCGAGGCCATGCAGTACAGTGCAGTGCGACTCCTCTATAAACCCTGAAAAACCAATAAACCCGATAAGCCCTATAAGCCCGAAGCCCTACAAACCCCAAAAAACCCGAACCCTAAACACCACCGCCCCCCAAGTGTCGGTCGATCTGCCAGGTTGAGCTTCGTTTCTAAACTCCAGACCTTAACCCGTAACTCCGATCTCCACACTTCATACCACCTACAGTCTCCATTGTAGTTCCGTTTTTTGGTTTAACCAATTATATATTCAGGATCCTATAAGGTAACACCAAAAAGGAACTACAATGGAGACTATAGGTAGACCCTTAGACGCAGAATCCGAGAATTGAGCAGAAGCCTTAACCTGTGCTTCCAAGGACCTTATAGTTAGGGGCCTAGACCCCTTCCCTAAGGCTCCATGTGCCCATATAGTAGGTACTTAGGCCTTAAAGGGGTCACTATATGGGTACTTTAAGGCTTAAGTACCTACGGGTACATGGAGCCTTTGGGCTTAAGGACCCGACAATCAGGTCCCTGGAAGCCTAGGATTAAAGGAATCATAGAGCCCGTTGGCACAAGGTCGGCTGCAGCGAGAAGGGGGAATTATGACTCGCTCGGAGACGGCGGTGTGAAAAGAATCGGAGCACGGAACAGGAAGAAGTGTTCTTGTTTGCCAAGCCAAAAGTTCTGTATGGTCCTTAGCCAAATGGAGCCATGATTCCAAGCATCTGCAGGTACTTGAGGGCTCCGTGCTAGGATAGATCAACTATACCCTGAAACCAGAATTTAGACTGATAGACTTGGGATATGGGCTCTCTGTAAAGCTTGAAGGGTTGCCTGGGAGAGGGTGCGGCGTTGGCGATGTCAGCATCGTGTTCTACTCTTTGGTAATTTAGAACTGCCCTTCTTAATGTGAGTTTTCTCGGGGGGTCCTAACAATTCTCCCTGCAGAACGACGAGGGGTGAAAATAATCGGGGATTGACCCCTAAACCCTGAACCCGAAAGCTTTGAACTCTAAGCCGTCAAACCCCCGCACGCCACCCAGGATCCCCCAACGGCCCTTTAATGTAGCCCTTATGGTTGGTCCCTAACTGGGCATTTCGGGTATATTAGAGGGTAGTTGGGGGGGGCCTAAGTAAGTAGTGCGCACACCCTGAGCCCGACCCTACATCCTCACGCCCTGAGCCTTAAACCCCAAACCCAAACCCTGAACCCTATGCCGTAAGAGGAGGCTCGAGAGTCCTACACTACCGGCTCCAGGGTGATAGCATAGTATACTACACTATACTAAATATATGGGTTTAATACAATAAGATATAGTGGCATACAAGCTAGTACAATAATACAAGGGTTTTGACAGGGTTCTGGACTAAGGGTTATGAACGCCTGTCCACGGCTTATGTAATAAGCGACTAGCACCAGAGCCTATATTCGGCAGGATTCATGCATGTTGTGTCTGTGAGTGTTGAAAACCAGACCTCGCTGCAAAGTAGCTTATCTACTAGGACCCAGAGTAGGCCCTTATTCTTTTTTTTAGGGTCTAGGTTCCCTTATAAGCCCCTTTAACCCAAACAGGGCACCGTTTTTATTCCTGGGTTACTCTTGGGTCTTATCTATGGTTGTTTGAGGTTCCAACGTCTGAGCCTCCAGAGTGCTAGCGCATCCAAAGTAGGCACCCTAAAGTAAACGCCAGAAAGTTGGAATATGATTATCCTAAACCCTTTATGGTAAATTACAAGGTATCCTACCCTGAAACCATATTCCAACTTTCTGGAGTTCCCTTTAAGTTGACAAGGCCATCTCCACCCGCACAATACCTTGGCGGCGCTCCGGTGCCTAAATTCTGTCGGCCATAAAGACCAGCAGAACCTCAAACTCAGCTTTTAGCCACACTCTAGAAACCCTAAGCCCTAACCCCTAAACCCTAACCCCTAAACCCTAAGTAAAACTGCAAACCTGCAGCCTGAACTTGGAATCCCAAATCCCAAACCCCAAGCCCCGAACTGCACCCCACATCCTTAACCCTAAACCCTCCACCCTGAACCTTCAGCTCTAGCCTAGCCTACCAAAAGCTCCACCTGCTTTCTGTAGGCTCTTATTTATAAGCCCGAATATGAAGTTTATGGGGGCCATGCAACAAAGGTTGATTTTTTTTGTAGGTTAGGATACCTCCGAGGAGACTCAAACCCGCACCATCTCGGATGCTCTTCTCTATTCTACTATACCTTATACCCCTCAAGCCTAAACCCTAAACCTTAAACCCCTAAACCCGAAACCCTGGAACCCTAAACCTCAAAACCTCAAAAACCATAAGCCCTAAACCCTAAACCTTAAAACCCCTAACCCTAAATCGTACCTAGACCCTCAAAAGTAGGTAGAATGATGGCCCATAGCCTATAAAAAAGTCTATTATTCTACATACTTTTGGGGTCCAGGTAACCCTAAACCCTGAACCCTCAACCTTAAAACCCTAACCCCAAACCCTAAACCCTCCACCTTTAAACCCTAACCCCAAGCCCTAAACCCTGACCTCAAACCTTAAACCCCTAACCCTAAGCCTTAAACCTGAAACCCCTAAACCCGGAACCCTAGAGTCGGATGCCAGGTTGATCTGGGATTGCCAGAAGACGCTGCTGGAACTCGCACGGTGCAGCTGCCCAAAGGCTGCCAGACACCACAGGGCCTTGGGGTTTCGCGCTTTAGGGCTTAGGGGCTTAGGGTTTAAAGCCCCGGGGTCTAAGTTTACATTAGTTTCGGATTTCGGTCTTGAGATGCGAGATCTTTTGTATGGTGCTGATGTTAGGTTCGGTGTTCTCGGTTCGCGATTTTCCACGTTGCCCCAAACCTACAACAAGTAGTTAGGTCATGAACGAGTATAACCCCAAGAGGGCAGGTTTTGGATGCATTGGCAAGGATGGGTGTTGAGTTCACATACTGCCTGCTGGACTGGGATTCCCTGAACAATTCTCGCCACAAGCTCTCCCTTGCGGATCGCACCGGAAGCACCGTGGTCTTGCTTCGACTTTGGGAGATTCTAGAGCATAGGTTACCTTTATCCTTTCAGGAATTATACAATCCTTCCTTTTGGGGATTATATGATCCTACCTTTTGGGGATTATAAATTCCTACCTTTTGGGGATTATAAAATCCTACCTTTTGGGGATAATAAAATCCTACCTTTTGGGGATTGTAAAATCCTACATTTTGGGGACTATAAAACCCTACCATAATGGAAAATCTTAACTTTTTTTGGGCTAGGGTACTCAGCCCGTGAGTTGCTCATGAGCTCGTCTACATGTGCAACCGTGTGAAGGGGCCTATCTTTGAGGCCTCGGGACTCCTGAAAGTCAAAGCTAAGAGCTCGAGCTGATCAGGATCATCTATACTATTTTTGGGGGCTCCCTAATATGACTATTATAATAGAATACATCCCAAACCTGCTGATTATTAAGGCCCTATATTACTTTACTAGTGCAGGTGCTCGGGTCCTGTTTTGGATGCTCGAAGAAGCACGTCACTCTTGTATCGAGAAGGGAAATACTTTCGTGGTCATGTGTGGCCACATGCCCGTCCTGACGGACACCCTTCTGATAGGCCCTTCTGAATTACGCACTGAACCGAGGGTATTGAGGGGTTTAAGGCTCAGGTGGCTCAACACACGACACATGTGCAGGTTGAAAGGTGGCTTAGGCTTTACCTATGGCCCCAACCCCCTACGAAATTGTAGGTTATGATCTTGCAATTGAAGCGCAGAGCCTTCAAAATAGTAGCTTAAGACGGCCAGACCCCAAGAATCCTTGTGTGAGATGTTCCCCCAACACCCCACTCTGCCCCCCCCCAGGTACCCTATTCGTGACCGTCGTGACCTTTATCGACCTATTAAAGGGTTCCTGGGGTTGCTGACGAGTCTCAGCCCCCTAAAACCCTAACCTAAACCCTAAACCCTATCAGCCCTAAACCCTATTATAATCCCTAAACCCTCAACCCTAGCAGCAGCCTAGGTTCCAGTGTGTCTGCCTCTCGAGGCATGGTTGGGTGCTGAAACGGGCTGCTTTCTGCTTTCGAATTCCGGGTTGAGGAGTTTAGAGCGTAAGGCTTTGGCTTCGGGTTGGCATAGGTCAGCCGATTCTAGGGTCTTGGCTGAGCTGCGTATCCCGCATGTGTGCGGTCCTATGTTGCGCGCTGCAGCTAACCTTTCACCTTTTTCGGTAGTACCGTCCCTCTATATATATATTCCCTATATAACCAAAAGGCTAACCTTTAGTTTCCCATGATACCCGACAAGTACGACAAGTAGGTATATGATGAATGACTTTTAGCCCTGCAACTCCGTTCAGGAGGTCTTAAAGTCTTACAGACTGGCGGCAGTTCTTTCGGTGTTTGGTGCATGTGGGCCGACGGCGCCCTTCTGTGGGACCCTTGAAAATAACGGTCCGATGATTTGGAGATTACACATGCCTGTGCACATTCCCGACGATGACTCGAAAACCCTCAGACAGCAATCTGACCCTTAGCAGACACTTCAAAAACGTTTCGAACAGTTCATGCAGCCCCTCAGAAAGACTCTATAGACGTCTTTCACACCTGCATGTGCTTCAAGACAAGCTGAGACCCCCAAAGCTTAGGGTGTCTATACGGTTTAGGGACCTGACACTCGCAACCTTGTCCTGGCCAGACGATGTCGTCGCGATTTGCGGGGCGGGTTTCCCGGCACAGTTCGCGAAGGTGCAGTGCGCTACACCCTCCAGTCTAAACTTCGGAGGTTCCACATGCAGGATAGTCGTCATACAGCGTTCCTGCATAATTACACTGTAGATATCACCAGATATCTGTTAAAGCTGGTTCATTATGGCGCGTTCTGGGGCTTGACCCGAATGGAGCCGGTGTGTTTAAGAGATGCCCTGTAAGCCCACCTGAAAACTGAAATCATCACACGACTTCACTTTGACGGTCACGACACCCTCGCAAAACGACGGTTGAAATTAACTACCATGTACTATATAAGGTATCAAGCATTGAAGTATCCCGTTATAGCATTCCACAATAATCATCCGTATTCCATATACGTCCGCCCCAGTTTTCTCCTCCCGCAACCACCCGCCTTTGGTAGGTTCTGGTTGAAAAGCCCGGGCTACTTCCAGGACCACTCGTGTCAGATTGATATCAGTAGCCCAATGCGCATCTGTCGGAAGGCCGAAAGCAGTTTTATATGCCAACTTGCATCAGCCGTGACAGCCATGATAGTTTGGCAGTGCCACTTCGACGAAGTCGTGCCCCTTTAATCCCGACTTATGTTTGGCAAGGGCATAGTACTGTCACCGGACACCTTGAATCCCAAACCCTACAAGATCTACCTCTTCGTGTCCAGAGGCTCCGAGATCCTTTGATTCTCCTTAAATCACAGCAGCACCTCATGTGTGTAGATGATACAAATATGTGCGTACACACTCATACATGCATGCAAGCTTGCATGCACATACACGTACACACGTACATGCGCATGTGCATGCAGATACACATACACATGACACACATTTACACATTTACACATCATAAACCTACACGCACAGGTACACATACACATACACACACATGCGCACATCCAGGCATACATACATACATACATACATACATACATACATACATACATACATACATACATACACACACACACATCACGTATATACACATACATGCATACATGCATACATACTTACTAACATGCAAACATGCATACATGCAAAGATACATCCAAGCCTCCACGCATCCGTACATGCAACCACCCATCGATACACACGTACATACATGTAGATACATGTACATACATGTACATGTATGTACATGCATACATACATGTCCACACATACATACATACATACCTTCGTCTACATGTGTATAAACACAAGATTCAAGAATATAAATCTAAACAAAGGCATACATGACGAAACGAATAGCCGAACAAACGAACAAGCGAATAAGCAAACACGTATGTCTGGAAAAATATGTAAAACTATGTATATACAGATGGTATTTTGCTTGAGTAGTGGGTTTTGGAATCTCTGAGAAGGTGCTGCAGATATCGGCCACCTCGATGCAGCTGCGTCCCTTGTGGCCGACATTGGCCGGGATGCTCAGAACCTACCGTAAGGGCCCATAAACCCTAGACCCTAAACTTAGGAGGTCCCAAACCCTACCTGTAGTCTCCATTGCAGTTCTTTTTTTGGTTTAACCAATTATATATTAAGGATCCTATAAGGTAACCCCAAAAAGGAGCTACAATGGAGACTATAGGTAAACCCTAAAGAGTTCCTTTAAGGGGTTCTGTTATTTTGTTGTACAAGGGTACGATGAGGGGTAGGGTTTAGGGTTTGCGTACTATAAGGCCCCCCTTTGAATGCTACCATAAGGGTTGTATAACGGGTACCGTAAGGGTTCTATAGGGTTTAAGGTATCAGGGTCCATGTATCCGGAAAGTGCATGCTTCGGCCCCAAAGTACCATGTAGGGACTACCTCTAAGGCCAATGTATATACTCGTTGGGCACATGCACCCTTAGGGATAGTCTCCATTGTAGTGTTCTTTTCGCACCCAAAGGAAACCCGAAAGCGAAACTCAAGTGGAGACTACAGGTAGCCCAAGAGGGTTTTAACGTTTATAGGTTTTCATCAGGGCTTTGCCAAAATACTCTCAATACATTCTCAGCAAACCATCGCCCAAGGCTTCAGATGCTTGGTATGTCAGGTTTATTAGAGCCTGCCGGCATTTGGGCGACCTGAGATGCACAAAGAATTAGCTGCATGCAAAGCCTGCAATCTCCAAAGCATGAACATTACGACAAGCCTTACAGGTGTTGATTATCCAGGATTTAGGATAGCAGCACCGTGAAGTAGTATAGCCCAAACTGAACCCACAGGGTAATGTCCTGCAACCGAACTCAATCTAAACCGTATACATCAACAAACACCAACGGTACTTCAAACCCAACAACGCAAAGCCACGGAATGGCAGTATTACGCTACGACATACACCAATGCCCCCAGTTTGATTGCAAAAGGCCCACCCATAGACTTCTCTGAGGCACGGCGCTCGCAACAGGCGACCGGGAAGGTTCAAATTCGCGGCGTGGTCTTTACGGCGCCTTGGTGCAAAGTACGGTTCAGGGGTCAGCTTGGTAGGCTTGAGGGCAACCTGGCTTAATGTAGGAACCTGTTTAAGGAACCCTGGCCCTGCCAGCCCAATATACTAGGGTGCATATAAGGAACCCTAGTAACGACCCAAGTTTTCTTAACCAGGTCCTACATTACCCAGACCCTTACTGTAGTTGAGTTTCCTTTCTTCGCGCACAGTGTTATATACCTTTGATAGGAACCTAATAATCCTAAGTTTGGATAACAACCAGAGCCGGAAGCACGTTGGCGCATACAAGCAGAGTGCATACGAGCGTGCACAATACTGCAGGACCCTGCAGCTGATCATAGTTTAAGGTAGACGCCAGAAAGTTGGAATATCATTATCCTAACTCTTCTATGGTAAATTATAGGGGATCCTACCATGAAACCAAATTCCAACTTTCTGGAATTTCCTATAGTGTACAGTCTATGAGGCCACAGTATAACCCTGCGCTTCCAAGGACCTCATAGTTAGGGCCCTAGACCCCTTAAGGACCCAATAATAAGGTCCCTGGAAGCCTGTAGATCCTCCCAAAACTCCTTCCGAAAGAGGTTCCGGGTCGCCGGGCGGCGCTGGCACTTCGCAACTAAGCTGACACTGGCCTGGGGCTTCAGTTTTTAGGGGTTGTTTTTTCTTGTCCCCAGGGCTCAGAGTCTAGGATTGGGTTTCAGGGCTGTGTAGAGTCTCCGGAGCTGTAGGCAGTTGAAGTTTCGGCAGTTGTGCAACATGGGGCCGAATCAGCCAAACCCTAAGCCACGCAAGCCTTTAACAAAGAACCAAGCTGCGAGCCCTAGGACAACAGTGATAATGCTGATGATGATACAAACGCTATTGCTGCTAGTACTACTACTACTACTACTACTACTACTACTACTACTACTACTACTACTACTACTACTACTACAACTACTACTACTACTACTACCACTACTACTACTACTACTACTACTACTACTACTACTACTACTACTACTCCTGCTACTACTACTACTACTACTACTACTACTACTACTACTACTACTACTACTACTACTACTACTACTACTACTACTACTATTAGTACTACTACCACTACTACCACTACTGCTACTCCAACTGCTACTACTACTACTACTACTACTACTACTCCTACTACTACTGCTACTGCTACTGCTACTGCTACTACTACTACTCCTACTACTACTACTACTACTACTACTACTACTACTACGGCTACGGCTACGGCTACGGCTACGGCTACGGCTACGGCTACGGCTACGGCTACTACGACTACTACGCCCACTACGACTGCTACGACTACTAGGACTACTAGGACTACTAGGACTGCTACGACTACTACGACTACTACGACTACTACGACTACTATGACTACGACTACGACTACTACGACTACGACGACTACGACGACTACGACGACTACGACGACGACTACCACTACCACTACCACTACCACTACCACTACCACTGCCACTGCGACTGCCACTACCACTACCACTACCACTACCACTACCACTACCACTACCACTACCACTACCACCTCAACTACCACTACCACTACCACTACTACCACCACCGCCGCCACCACCACCACCACCACCACCACCACCACCACGACTACTACTACTACTACTACTATGACTACTATGACGACTACTACTACTACTACTACTATGACTACTACTATGACTACTACTACTACTACTACTACTACTACTACTACTACTACTACTACTACTACTACTACTACTACAGCACTGGTCATGGTCGTGGGCATGGTAAGGGTAACAAGAACAATGACAATGACAACACCAACAGTAACAGTAACGATAACAATAAAACACTCAATCAGGGTCCGTGGCTTAGTTCCCTGGTTGGGCATACCTTGCGGATATATGTATGGCTTTATGGATTCTCAATGCCCCGATCCTTCATGTGAGGTGGATTCGACTTGTCCGTAGGGCCCTGGCGCGAGGGCAGCGCGGTGCGGACTCTATTGACAGGCATCTTGCGATAATTCCAAAATCCATGACTTTGTGCCCTGCAAACTCTACAAACCTTAAACCCCAAGTCTACAGCTTGAGGCTTGGGATTTGCATTGTGATTGAATAGAGACGTAGTTTTGGTTTTTGTCAGAGGTTTCTTTAGTGAGTTGGAATTTAGGGGTGTGGGGCTTAGGGCTGCTCACCTCACTACCGGTTGTGCCTGCCGTCATCCGGACAGCTCAACAACTACCAATACAATTTCCTAGTGAGGGTTTCTTCCTTCTCCTTACTATGAAGGAACCCAAAGTCAGTCTAATCGTTAAGGCCATTACATTTCGAGTCCGAGTGCCGGTTGTCAGCATCCGGAGTGCGAGCACGGTCCTTATCTAGGAACTTTTATGTTGTCGTGATGTTAAATTTACATTCAGCAAAAGAGGGGTCTCAATGGCTATCATTAGACGAATGCAGCCAGCGACTCGAATCTGCGCACACATGACGATGAAGGCCGCAGGCATGTGAACATGGTGAAGATCGCGATCGAGAAACATGATGATTAACGTCGTGAGCACCAACAGCAGCAATCTCATGCAAGCACAAGGTCACAAGGCAAGCAATGCTAAGTTTAAGCACACAAGTTCGCAAGCAAACACCAAGCCGTGAAATCGAACAGCCCTCGACATTAGCCTTGACGCCCTGAAACGACCCGACAAACCTGTAAATTCTAAGCCCTTAACTGCCCTAAGCCCGAAGACTCGCACTTCATCGGCAGGCGACGCAGGCGTTCCGGGCACCACGGCGGCGACCGCGGCCGACACGCCATGCCTGCCAGAGTTCAATTATCGTGCATTCCGAGCGCTCGGGGATGGATCCCTAAATCCTTAAGTTAAACTGATAAACGTTAGACACGACAATCTAATTTCTAAGTACAGCCGGCGCTTTGGCCAGGACGCCCTCGTGGACCTCGGGATCCGCAGGTCACGCAGCCAGCCCTATTGAGGGTGTTGGATGTAGGAGGTTGGGGTTTAAGGTTGAACTGCAAGGTTTGAGTCAAACGTGTTGAGTGTCGGGTTACAAGTTTTGGTGTTTGGGCTTAGGCTTTTTGTGTACAGTTGAGGCTTAACCCAAGAAATAAAAGGAGTTGTGGTGTTCTTCACGGCTTGTGACCGGGATTTATACTCCTTGTGGACCCCCTTTGAATGAGGAATATGTCTTGCTTCACAGGGGCTTTCTTGGGGTTGCTTGTTTTATCAGCGGCCAAGAGAAAAGAGGGTTATGTGTATGTTTATGTACATATGTATATAGATGTACATATTGGTGTATAAGGTTGTGTATACACATATGTATATATATATATATGTCTATAAAAAGTAGATACATGAACATTGACACTTCTTCTTACCTTATGTCAAGTAATTATCCATTCTGCAGGAATGGATCTGCTTATTCCTTGAAGCTCTTAAACCCTTTGCTCCCAACCCGTGCCCTGAGCCCTACCAAAAGTCTGTAGAATAATGGACGGTTTAGGGTTAATAGCCTTTTAGAAGTATTGCACCATTATTTTACCTACTTTGAAGGGTTTGGGTACAGAGTAGAGCACAGGCCCTTCGTTGGCCTCCTGGGTTTCGGGCTCAGATGGCGCCGTTTGTCCTATCGGTAGCAATACCTGGACCCTAAGAAAAAGAAACCTGCCTTCTTGAAGTTCCTTAGTATGTCTTCCTTGTATAAGTCCTGAAAAAGATAAGTTATTTGGGGTCTAGGCAGTAATTGAGTCACCTGAACCTCCCAATCGTCGTCCACATTACTGGACAGCTTTCTGATGCGCTGAAAGTTACATACAACCTACCTTGAATGCATGTTGTTTATGACGAGTGACTGACTTGGTAGCTCTGAGCAGTGTGCAATGTAGAGTCTTACGGAGTTGTGTTTGCACGTTTGGTGAAGAGGTTCAGGGTTTAGGGTTTACGGTTGAGAGTTGCGGCCGCGTGGATCTTCTTCTGCCATGAAGGTCTATGGTTGAAGATTTTGTTCAGGGTTTGGGTGGTTCTGGCTACATTTCATGTCTAAATGTCCGCGAAGGCTTCTTTAACAACTGCAACGCGGACGAGACTGCAAAACCTGGGTAGCACGATTCCTTCATCCTCGGAACCACATGAAAATTAGGGGTACCTTATTTGGGGGTCCTTATAATCGGATCCTACTAGGGTCCCTATTTTCGGAAACCGAAACCCTGATCCTCCCTGTACCCTAAACCCTACACCCTAAACCCTAAACCCCTAAACCCTAAACCGCTGCTCCATGTACCTACATAGACGAAACCCAGGCCTGAAATGGGGTTCCGAAAAAACAGGAACTTAGTACCCTATTCCCCAAGGGTCCAAAGGACCCAATAATTAGACATTCGGTTTTAGGATAGTAGTATGTAGGTTAGTATTTTGGAGAGTATATGATAATAAGGTACTTGGACCCTTAGGGTTTGGGTACTAACTTTTCACAGCCACGTTCCAGGTGACACCCCGGCACAGCGCCGTGTCCTGGAGGCCTCCAGGTCGCGGCCAGTGCTGCTGGTGCAAGGCAGATTTGGTGGGCCGGAAACGTGGGGTTCCAAGTTTGCGGTTTAGGGGTTTAGGGTTTAGGGCCCTAGACCCCCGACTACCTTCGAATTTTTCCCCAGATACCCACTGTTATCCTTCTCTATTGAAGGGCCCTTGGAAGCCCGAACTTCCATGGGGTTTAGGGTTCAGGGCAGAAGTGATTTGTCGCGATAGAGACAGTAATGAGAATAGCAATAGTGCTATCAGTTGTGATAATGACACTTATCACATTACCGCCGAATTAAAAACATACTGATGATTATACTGAGGTTCTTTAGCCGAACCTTAGCTATCCCATGCTCTAAGCCCTGAAGTCCTAGACAGCCTAGATCCTAAGCTCATAAAATTAAAACCCCGAAGCTCTAAACCCGAAATGGGAGCCACGAGGATCCTGAAGCCAAGGGGTTTAGGGTTTGTGGTTTATGGTTTTTAGGGTTTGGGGTTTTAGGGTTTAGGGAATTAGGGTTTTAGGTAGTGGTTTAGGGTTTTAGGATTTGGGGTTTAGGGTTTAGGGTTGGGGTTTAGGGTTTTAGGGTCTAGGGGTTTAGGGTTTAGGGGCTTATCGTCAACCCTTCTGAATGCCGGATTAATTTAATGACAAACAGTGCTGGAATTCCTGTATACATTACTCTTAACTTATAAGGATTGAGGCTATTGGGTTTCCAACTTTTGGGGGTTATACTGCATATAAAGTCCAACGTGCCGTAGCGCTTTGCATGAGTCGTCAGTCAATACGGAACTCTAAGACTCTAAGGTTGTTTAACAACCAGTTTTCTGCTGATTGCATGGTTTAGGGGTGGGAGGGTTCCGGGTTTTTAGGTTTTAGGGCTTCAGGGGCTTAGGGTCTACAGGGTTAGGAACCTGTAGCAAAGATGCCATGTAACCAAGCAAAGGAACCCCAAAACATAAGCCCGAGAGGAAGCCCTAGCAAGTCCTGGGGCCTCTTGCGACTTAGGTTAAGTCATAGGGGCGTAGGGGGACGGGGGTAGGGGACTCTACTTCCTGAAATAGGCCTTATCGTGTCCTTATTTTGGTATTAAGGCCCCCTACCCCCTACCCCCCGAAGGGTCCTCATGATCAAGGGGTGAGGCACTACATGAGATTTTTGCAGCCAAAGACTACACTGCACTATAGCCTCTGGGGGCTGTTTTGCACTTGCTCGATTAAAACTTGAATGCCAACATCGCGAACTCCCTAGCAGCATACCTCAGCCCCAATCTCCACAGAGGTTAAACTCTGTCAATGTTGTGCCAAGGGTGTTGGCAGCAACCTACGAACATGTTCCTGTGGGTCCTAAACACACTCGCACGGACTCTCCTGCATTTAGGTACCAAATACTTTGCACCCCTAGTAGTCCCAATGCAATCATACCAGAATAGGACCCACAACCCATTTCAACCCTACTGTATAGAAGTTAAGGCCCTAGACCCTAAACTGCTCTGAGCCCCAAATCCTAAACCTCAAAACCCTATTCTAACTTAAGCCACATCCTACAAAAGAGCCAGTTCACCCGGAGGGCCTCCCGGTACCGGGAAGACGACCACGGCCGCGCAGATCCTGAGCCAGTGGCTCTGGGACAGCAGTGGCGAAGGTCGGGATTGCACTTGAGGGATCAGGAGAAGTGTTCTAGAGGGAATCTATGACGATTCTTCTGGGATTCTCTGGGGCTTGCTGAGTTCACGGGGCCTACATGCCGTCAAGGATTGCCTATAGTCTCCGTTGTAATTCCGTTTGGGGTTACCTTATAGGATCAGAGGTTCTAGCATTGTTAAAACCAGAAACAGGAACTACAATGGAGACTATAGGTAGGGTACGTATAGTCGAGTAACGCTGAGCTGCCGAAGGTTGCAAGGCGTTGGCCACGGCGCCCTCGCGCGCCGCAGCGCGGCGTATCGCTGATGCGTTGCCGGAGGAGGTCGGTGCTGGCACTGTTCACGGTTTATAGTTTAGGGGTTTGGGGGTTAATTTCTGGTGCAGGGTTTGCTGTAGGGTGTAGGGTCTAGGGTTTTGGAGGTTCGGGGCTTACATGTAGGAAGCTGATTAAGAAAACCTGGTCTTATAACCCCAAACATCCCCAAACTATTAGGATCCATATGAAGAACCCAAGGTTTCTAAATCAGGCTCCTATATTAAATATCTTACCATTTTAAGGAACCAGATACGGAAATCATAGTAAGGAGTCGGAAGCATGGAGGTTCTTTGGGATACAAGTAATCCCTAAATCCCTTGCTGTTTTGTTTGTTTCTGATTGTTGCAGTTGGGATTTAAGTTCGGTCTGCCAGGCTTGAGTTTTTCACATGTTCGGGTGACGACATGTTTTGTTTAAGGTTCTGTTCGAGGACTCTTGCCTTGTTTCATTGGGGACGCAGGCCTTACCGTAGACACTCAAAATAAGCTATGTTTTTAGAGGCTTACACAAGGAGATCATGGTAAGGAACCCTCAAGGCATGTAGCTTCTGTTGGGTTGAGATAATTGGGCGAAACCTTCTTCGATGCTTCTCATCTGAGCGTCTGAGGGAAGTGCCGCCGATGCCAGGTTTAGGGTTGAGATTTGGGGGGGGGGGGGGGGGGGGGGGGGGGGGGGGTGGAGGCGGATCGGGTGGGGATTAGGGGGGGGGGGGGGGGGGGCTGGGGTTCGAGTTACGGTGGAGGGTTTAAGGCTTAACGCAAGGTGCAGAGTTTACCTCGGAGGCCAAATGACCCTTATAAGTAGGGGCCCTATACCTTCACACTATGAATACCTATGCCTATAATATGGTCTATGAGCCCTAAACCCTGAACCCTTTCAGGGTTCATTTCGTCCTTGAGGTTTAGGGTTCAATCGCAGCCAACAGGAGCGCTTCTTCCTCCAGTGGCGTGCTGAAGGTGGTGGGTTCAGCATGCTCTTAGTTTAGGGCTCATAAGGGTTTATAATAGTTTAGGGCTCGTAAGGGTTTATAACAGTTTTGGGTTCACAAGGATTTATAACCTACAAGGGTTGAGGGTTTAGGGTTTAGTTTGCTTGATCTTTTGGGGCGGAGGCTGCCATATTGAGCAAAAAATTCCCGAAGAACTTATGTCTCACCTGAACCGCCCACCTGTTCAGGGTTCCTTCTTCCGAGCTCCGTGCGTATAAACTATTTGGGCCTCTTCATAATCATGCCTAAACTTTGGTGCTTCCTTACTATATTGATAGAGACTAATCCAAAAACCCTATTCTAACTATCAAAGACCCTATATCTCAGAAAACTATTCTAGATCCCTTATAGAACTCTTTGAAGGAGCCCTATTCTAGGGTCCATGGACCCAAATTGGGATCCTCTAAGGGTTCCTTTGAGGCTTCTTTTAAGAATTCCTAAAGGGTTTCGATAACAGGGTTTAAGAGTCTTTGTACCCAAATAGTACAGTAGCTACTTTGGCCTTGAAGTAGTCCCTATGGGTCCATGTACCCACGTGGTACATACTTTGGCCTCAAGGCACCTATATGGGAGAACTTGAGTTTAGGATCAATAGCAAGTAGTATGGTTTCCTTACTTTGGCAGCGAGAATTAAGCTCCAGAACAAGAACCCGGCTTGTGAGTTCAAGGATCAGCGTTTGGGGTGTATGGCCGCAGTAGTTTACGGGCTGAGAGCATTTTCGGAGTTGGGAGTATCTGAGAGTTGAGGATGTGGGGATTCTGATTATACCACGAGACCCCAGTACAGCCCAAGTAATGAGTATAGCTTATATTATCAAAGCAACACTCGGGCAAAGTAGGGTATTTCTTCATCCAGGGTCTACGGTATTCCTTCATCAAGGGTCTTTGGGTAAACCTGTTTGGAGACATTTTCAACGTCGGAGTAGTTTACGACTTTGGGTCCTTAATGCGGAGGGCTTGCACTTTGAAGTACCCGTAACACGAAAGCCTCTAAGTTAACCCTTGCACTACCTGGACCCTAAGTAGTTTACCTTTTTAAGGACTTATACAAGGAAATGATAACAAGCAACCCCTAAAAGGGTAGTAGGTCCTTTAGGGTCCAGGTAAACCCCCGAACCCGTGAGGCCCTAATCCAAATGTTCTAACGCCCCAAACAGTTAGCAACTGGTGTAAGCCCTAAACCCTAAACCCTAAACCCTAAACTCTAAACCCTAAACCCTAAACCCTCCATTGTAGTTTCTTTTTTGGTTTCACCAATTATATATTAAGGATCCTATAAGGTAATCCCCAAAAAGGAACTACAATGGAGACTATAGGTAATGTTGCCGCTGCCGGTCTACTCCACTCTAAACTTAAAGAATGGGTGGTTGTCAAAATTATGATCCCTTTTGGGTCCCCATGAAAATACGGCACCTATTATTCATGGGTACCCTAAAAGGGAACCCTAATTTTGACAACCGCCCGAATGAGGATGTTGAATTTGCAGCTTTTCGGCAGTAAGTTAGGGACTCCAAAAGCACATAAGCATAAGCATTTTACTGGGATATCCCTACTTTATTGGGCTTCCTTTTACATAAGGGGGTTTATATGGGATATCCCTATCCTCGTTTTTGCTTATGTTCTTTTTTGGCGCCCTAGTAAGATCAGGCCGAAACCCTGCAGCTCCAAGTCTCTGAGGCCTAAACTTTAATCCTACCTATAGTCTCCATTGTAGCTCCTTTTTGGGGCTACCTTATAGGAGCCTTAATATATAAGTGGTTAAACCAAACAAGATCAACAATGGAGACTATAGGTAAAGCCTAAAGCCACTGGCCTGAGAACCTGCACCCTAACAGCTATCTACCCCCTAAACCCTAAACCCCTACACGCCCTAAACTCAAACACTGTGAACCCTGAAATACACGACCCTCTAAAGCCTAAAACACTATAGACCGTAAAACCCTAAACTAAACCCCTAAAAAGCCCTAAAGCCCAAAGTGCAGATAGCCTCTGGGCTGAACATCGGCGAAGCTTTTGCTTCTCCCGGCTTGCAGTCGCCACGTGTGCCGGAGCAGGCAGCGCTTTCTGTGGAATCACCCCAGAGATCCCGGGTTTAGGGCCTACTTGGAGGTTCATGGGTAGTTCTAACCCCAAGGGTCCAAGCACCCAATAATCATATACTCTCCAAAATCCTAACCTACATAACTACCATCCTAAAGCCGAGTACCTAATTCTTGGGTCCTTTCGACCCTTGGGGTAAGTAGGGTTATATGTAAGGTAACTATATTTATTAGCAGCGCTTTCTGTTTTAAAGCTCCGTGTACCCGTGCAGTATATACTTAGGCCTTAGAGTACCTCTATGGGGACCCCTTTAAGGCCTAAGTATCTACTGTAAAGGTACATGGAGCCTTTGGGATAGTTTTCAGGCTTCAACCCAAAGATCCCAATACTCCTTAATTAAGGAACATACCTTAAATCATAGGGGCTTACTATTATGATTAGGGGTGTATATATATATATATATATTATAGGGGCCTTACTATTATGATTTGAGGTATATTCCTTCATTAAGGGGTATTGGGATCTCTCGGAAGGCTGTAAATCTAGTTGCGTAGACAACCTACTAGCCCAGTAGGTAACCTTTAACCTTCAGGCAAATACTGTACATGAAGTAAAGATAAACAAAAATCTACATAAAGGTAAAACAGAGTCAACGCAAGGCCATATTGATGTGGAGTTTAAGATGTTGTAATAGGAAGGAATAATTACTGATGTAGAAACGGAGATTTAGCTAGTGTTCATGGGTGGCAGAGCAGAATGTCAACTTCTTGAGGTGCAAGGATTGACTGTGCACAATTGTCCCATCTCGTAAGCTTGATTCTCGTTTTGCCTACGCTTCTTCAACTTTGCATTAGCAGCTTTAGTGTAGCTTCCGTCCGCTTTTGTTGCTCCTTTTCTCGAACCCATGATCCCGTGATATCTCAGGGAACTGGCGCTCCAAGTTTAGGGTTTCAGGGCGTAGTGTGTAAGGTTCAGGATTTAGGGTTTAAGGTAGTGCAGAGCGAAGGGTTGAACATGTTTGGGGTTGTTGACATTTAGAGTTTGGGGTGGTATGGGTACAGGGTGGCTAAGGTACATGATCTGTGTGTTCAATATTATGGCCTTTTCCGATCCCTGAGTCCTTCTTGACAAATTCAGATTTAGCTGGACGTGATAAAGTCTTAGCCCACGGCTATCTTGAATACGTTGTCCTGGTTTTCCTGTCCTCTTCACGGAGGGGAATTCGGCGGCGAAGTCCTCGAATGTCCGGTGTGAGTTTCGAGCACCCCAAAGCCTAAGCCGGACACGATACTGCAATCACCAGACACGTTTTAGGGTTTAGGGTTTTACGATTTAGGGTTTAGGGTAGCCGGGTAGCAGCCCCAGACAGGTCAACACTGTATCCCGTCCCTCGCCTCCACTCTCTCTCACTCTCTCTGAGGGCTGTGGGGCTCGAGCCCTAAACTCGAAAACTCCTGAACCGTATAAATCCAAGCCGCTAAACCCGGAACTCCAACCCTAAAGCGCTCACTCGCTCTCTGAGGGCTTTGTGTTGTAATGCATCTTAACATCCTAATACTAAGCTCCTAAACTCAGAACCCTTAGCCCCAAACTCCCCTTCTCTCTGAAGGTTTGGAGTGTTTGTTGCGTTTGATGGCTCTGCAGGGCACGACCTTTTTGACGAAGGCTCTTTCCGCTGGGTGCTCCTCGACGAGGCTGGGAGATCCGTTGCAACCATGGAGTTCGCTATTCGAAACGAACTAACTAGGAGATTCATGGGTAGTTTTGAGTTGAGTTGTAAGTAGGGCAACATAACAAGTATAACTCCCATTAAGTCCTATTAGGAGACTTATAGCCCTACTTATAAATACTCGTGAACCTCGAAGTACATCAAAGGGTTTAGATCGTACTGCCCTACTCCATTCACCTGCGCCTTTAAGCCCTCTCCTACACACAAAACACTGATCATCTACAGCATCTATAGACCCCCAACGGTGTCCTCCCGAAGCCTTGCACAGCAAACCTTAAAGCCCAAAGAACGCTTCGGTCTTGAAGCGCGACCGGACCCATAGTGACGCTAGCCGTACAATATAAGGTTGGGGGTTCAGAGACTATAGGGTTTGGGGTATCGTGAACTCCGAGTTCGAACGTTACGTGAGCCCATGGCACTTGTGCTTTTCTTCGAGTACAAGAACGGCAACTGAAGTACGAACGTCCAGCTGTGGGCTCACTTTGCGAGAGTTGTTTGCACGGCTACGAGACGGAGCGAGAGTCTTTGGAAGTCTTCTTTGACCTGCAGGACGAGCACGACCTCAGCCTCACGCCCTTGTCGGTGCACCACGTGGATGGACAGCATGGTGCTTGCAGTCTCCGCGCTCCTTTTCCACTGCGTTGCGGATGGTGGTAGTGTAGGTTCCTGTTCCATGGAGTTTTTGTGGGCGGTTGTCAAAATTATGGTTCCTCGTTGGGTACCCTAAAATTATGGTGCCGTACTATATTAGGGACCCGAAACGGGACCATGACAACCACCCATATGATAATCCGGTACTTGAACACCCCAAACTAACCAAAACCCCAAAAGCCCACAGCTCTGGACCCTTGACCCTGAACCCTAGCAGGCCCAGGCCCTCAACTCTAACCCTCACCCAAACACAACCCGGGCCCTACACCCTGAACCCTACCAAGACCCCCAAAAGCAGGTAAAAGAATGGCCCCAAACCTATAAAGGGCTATTATTCTACATGCTTTTGGGGTCCAGGTACACCCTAAAACCCGGAACACCCCAGCCTTTATCCCAAAAAACTCTGAACAGAGGCCACGCAGGCGACGGAGCCGGAGGCACTCATCCCGCTGGCAAGGCAAGCGGGTGTCAAGTTTAGTGCTTGGGGTTTCGGGTTTAGGGTACAGGGTTTGGATTTCAGAGTTTCGGGGTTTAGGCTTTGCATCAAACGACTACAGAGGGTTTAATGCAATTACCACGGCTATTCCTTAGGGCTCCTCAACTCAAGTAGCATACTGCTTTCCAAAGCTGAGCTTTCGGTGACCTTTTGAAGGGTGCCAACATCAAGGTTTGCAGGGGCCCTTATTAAACCCTGTACACCCTAGGCCCTAGACTCCTTAGCGATACGGGGTGGGTGAGTGATAGCTTTGTTGGCGACGGCCAGGTGCGGCAAGAGCGTTCACCACGTCGTACTGGTGGGCGACCCACAGCAGCTGCCGCCAACGGCGCCTGGGGCCATGATTGCCGGAACCCTGAAAACCCTGCATTTTTCCGGCTCCTGTCTATCCCTTTGCTTCCAAGGACCTTGTACTTAGGGTCCTAGACCTCCTGGAAGCCTAGGGTATGAGGGTAGGCTGCTGGGCGCCAAACCCCGAATCCTGGCTCCTCCCAGGAGCCGCAAAGCCTGCAATGAAGCTTCTGAGCCCAAGCACATGGGTAGTTCCTGAATTTGGATTTGAGTTCGGGTCCTTGTTTTGAGGGTGCCGTACCATTTTGGGGACCCAAAAACTGGATGAAACTCAAAGGACCCAAGATTGTCTAACCCTAAGCCCTAACTTCCTGTGATCATACTGAGGCTCCTCGAGACCCGCTGCACCCTTGAAGCCCAAGTACCCAGATCTAGACCCTACCTGGACCCCAAATAATCTGTCTTTTCAGGGTTGCCTAATATGATTTCTTTGTATAAGTCCTTAAAAAGGTAGGCTATTTGGGGTTAAGGTAGGGCTAGTTACCGACTCTTGGGCTTTGTGTTCATGCGGGCCAGAAGGTCTAGGGCCTAATGGCTTCAGTCTTTTAGAGCGGTTGAGGGTTTACCTAGACTCCCCAAAGTAGGTACAATAATGGCCCTAGACCAAAAAAGGCCATTTATTCTACATACTTTTGGGGTCCAGGTAGAGGGGTGTTGGGCTTGGGGCTTTAGAGTGGGTTGATGGTATGGATCAAGTTGTTAAGCAGGCAAGCGCGTTTGCAAAGTGTTCATTGCCTGCATCGAACCCACATGAGTAAACGCTCCGAAACCCTACACGATCTTGGCGACATCGTTGTGCTAGAACGGCGAAACTAGTCGTCTGAAGGGAACATCAGCACTTAAACCCTAAACTGAATCCTACTGTCCCAAAAGATCTGGGAGAAGACCCAAGAAGCGTCCCCACTGCGCGTATGATTTAGCCGCTGTTGCCTCAAATCTAACAACTAGAATTAGCTTGGTATAAGGACAGACCGAACTAACCGACACTTCTAGGAGCCTGTTATCCTGTTCAGGGTTATGAAGTGGAAACCCTAAGCCTTAAACCAAGGTACTCTCGATGGCTGCGCAGAGACTGGGCTTGGCTACCTCCCTCTTCGAGCGTCTGGTGGCAGAGGTGGAAGAAGTTGGCCGAGGGTTTTACTGTAGGGGCTTTTCAACACTATTTCGGGGGTTTCTTAATATAGTTTTAGTATAATCAATATAACAATATAACCCAAAACACTTTTCACAATATAAAGCCCCCTACTATAGTAGGGACTCTTTCAGGGTTTCTGTAAGGCCCAGCATAGCGTAGTAGCTGAATGAGTGCCTTACAGAATTGAACATGTACACCTTTGGGTGCTTATGCACTATGCAACTAAGGTAGGGGTTACGTCATGGTTGTGCAGGCCTGATAGGGTTTAGGAGTTTAGGGTTCTGAACCGGGAATTCAGGAGTTGGGATTCCCTTAATAACACTAAACCCTTTAACCCCAGTCCCTTTTTCAGAATTAGGGGTACCGTTTTGGGGGGTCCTTATAATAGGGATCCTACTATTTAGGGTACTCTATTAGGGGCCACTATTCTCGGAAACTCCGGGATTGCGGCTTTCCTGGCCATGGTAGCGGTTGGCTGGGAAACGGAGGAGATGACGTGGGGGTTCAGGTTTGGAGTTGCTAATCTGCAGGGTATCCCTACCTCAAGGAGGACATGAACCCTAAAAGGGTTTAAGGTTCATGTACCGAAAAGGGTAATTTGGACCCCATGCTAGGTCTAGGTATGGGGGGCACTTCTGGCTTTGCGGAGAGTTCGCAACGAGGCCCCTGATCTTAAACCACCCGAGGAAGAGCTCAGTGCGACTTGAGACGGCACGAGTCTTTCTTGTTCAGGGTTGCTTCGGTAGGGCAACCTCAACCCTGCACGTTTGCGGTATTGGCTTGCGGATTGAGGTTTACCTGGACCCCAAGACTATGTAGAATAATCTTATTGGCTATAAACTCAACTTTTCAACTTTTGGGGTTCTTATAAGGTAGTCGATTCTGAAAGTTTGAACTTTTATTTCCTTGGGTTTTGGGCCAGTGAGTAATAGCCTTTTCTAGGTTTTGGGCCATTAGATTACCTACTTTGGGGGGTCTAGGTACGAAGTGTACGGCATACGGGACCCTAGATCTAGATCCCATGCTCCCCCAAATACGACTTCGACAGGGCTCTATGCCGAAGTGCCTGGTAGGTACTGTTAGACCCTTAATTTAACCTGCAAGCTGCGATAAAACACTTATGAAGTCCTTATGAAGAGCCTGAAAGGAATCCTTGACAGACTAAACTTACTAAACCCTGTTAAACGGGCCCCACGGACGAATAGTGCCCCAGTTCTTGCTGAAGGTTGGCTCGAGAGAAGTCCTCCTGCTTGACATGCAGCCTCTCTGCTGCAGCTTGAGAAACACATGGGCCCGGGAGGGTGCAAAGTTAAAGGTGTACCTGTAGGCGGAGAGACCTACCTTTTGGGGTTCCTCATTATGATATATATGTATATATAGTTTTCATTAAAAAGGTAGGTCTTTTCGGCTTATACATAAGTTTTCCTTAAAAAAGGGTAGGTCTTTTCGGCTACAGGTAGGGATTAGGGGATTAGGGGTTTAGGTTCAGGATTGAGGGTAATATGGTTCCGTAACATAAGTCCCAGCCTGAGTAGTGCATGATGCAGAACATCTGGATGTGCCAGCAGCACACAGGCGTGCGAGAGTGGAGGCAAAGTTGGAAGAGATGAAACCAGATTCAGGAAATGGAGGAGGATATTCGAGAATCAAGGTGATGGTCTAAGACTACTCATCTTGATGTTTGGCCTCCAGTCGGGCTGGCGCCATACCATGCTGATCAACGCGCTGATGAATGTGGTGTTCGGCCGAGCAAAAGCTGAAGTGCTGGAGAAGGAGCTTGATGTGGTATGCTTGCTTCATCGCAGAACACGTTGGAGATGATGGATCAGAAGTCTGGTCCACATCAACTGCTGGTCCACTGGCACAGGCGATACTCCACAGACTGGGCTACCCAGGCAATGCAACGAAACAGCTGGGTAGTTGTCAAAATGAGGGTCCCTTTTTGGGTACCCTAAATATCAGGTGCCGTATTATAATATGGACCCAAAAATCCTAATGTTGACAACCACCCAGCTGTTTCAAGTTGAGGAAGATGGGCTGTACGAGTGTGGTTGCGTGAGGTGCAGATGGTTCGGAGGATCCTCGTCTCGAGACGCAAATGGCATTCACAACGATGGATGAGAAGGAAACGGCCAAAGATTCTCTAAACCCTAAACCCCAAACCATGAACATTAAAAAAACGACGTGGGCGTGCCGTTATGGGCTTGTGGTTTAGGGATTAGAGTATTAGGGATTTAGGGTTTAGGGGCAATCGTGGCACCTAGATGCGAAATCTCCGCATGGCCACATGCTGTCGGCCTTGTATAGCTGCAGTGCCCCAATACACTCGAACACGAAAGCCGCAAAACACACGGAAAGCCCTCAAACCCCATACCCTAAGCTGAATCATTAACCGAAATCGCTGCGATGTTGATTTATATAAACCATATATAAGTCCAAAAAAATAAACCCCTCAGACCCTCTAAATCGTAATAGCCTAAATCCATAAAAGCCTTAAAACCCGAAGCCACCGAGATTCCGCATTAAACCCTGAAGCCCTAAATCCCAAAAGGAGCCCATAAAGGAGGGAGCCCTTAAAAGGAGCCCTCTAGACCCTAAACCCTGAAAGACGCCCTGCAAGGAACCCTTACTTAGACCCCCCAAAGTAGATAAAATAATGGCCCAAAACCTGTAAAAGGCTATTATTCCACATGCTTGTGGGGTCCAGGAACAGCTTACCCGAAACCCTACATCCCAGTTAAAAGCCCTAAACCCTAAACCCTGAAAGGAGCCCTTACAAACGCCCGAGTCAGCCCACTGAGGTTTCGCAGTACACCCTAAATCCTAGGAGCCCTTAAAGGAGCCCTAAACCCTAAATTCTGGGAGCCCTTAAAGGAGCCCTAAACCCTAAACCCTGAACAGAGTCAGCCCACTGAGATTTCGCATGCTTCCGGCTTTGGTCGCCTTTCCGGCGGCGTTTTTCTACGGCGGCCGCCTTGCCACGGGCCGCTTGGAGGAGGAGCTTAGGGTTCCTTCAAGAGGGTTCCTTTAAGGGCGCCCTTAAGGGTTCTATAGGGTTTTTTTCAGGGTTCCTTTAAGGGTTCTATAGGGGTTCCTTTCAGGGTTCCTTTAAAAGGGCGCCCTTATAATAAGGGTTCTATATGCCTTTAAGGGCGCTTTAAGGGCTCTATCGGGGTTCCTTTCAGGGTTCCTTTATAAGGGCGCCCTTAAGGGTTCTATAGGGGTTCCTTTCAGGGTTCCTTTAAAAGGGCGCCCTTAAGGGTTCTATAGAGTTTTTTTCAGAGTTCCTTTAAGGGTTCTATAGGGGTTCCTTTCAGGGTTCCTTTAAAAGGGCGCCCTTAAGGGTTCTATATACCTTTAAGGGCGCTTTAAGGGCTCTATCGGGGTTCCTGTCAGGGTTCCTTTATAAGGGCGCCCTTAAGGGTTCTATAGGGGTTCCTTTCAGGGTTCCTTTAAAAGGGCACCCTTAAGGGTTCTATAGGGTTTTTTTTCAGGGTTCCTTTAAGGGTTCTATAGGGGTTCCTTTCAGGGTTCCTTTAAAAGGGCGCCCTTAAGGGTTCTATATACCTTTAAGGGCGCTTTAAGGGTTCTATAGGGGTTCCTTTCAGGGTTCCTTTATAAGGGCGCCCTTAAGGGTTCTATAGGGGTTCCTTTCAGGGTTCCTTTAAAAGGGCGCCCTTAAGGGGAGTTCCTTTAAGGGTTCTATAGGGGTTCCTTTCAGGGTTCCTTTAAAAGGGCGCCCTTAAGGGTTCTATATACCTTTAAGGGCGCTTTAAGGGCTCTATCGGGGTTCCTGTCAGGGTTCCTTTATAAGGGCGCCCTTAAGGGTTCTATAGGGGTTCCTTTCAGGGTTCCTTTAAAAGGGCGCCCTTAAGGGTTCTATAGGGTTTTTTTTTCAGGGTTCCTTTAAGGGTTCTATAGGGGTTCCTTTCAGGGTTCCTTTAAAAGGGCGCCCTTAAGGGTTCTATATACCTTTAAGGGCGCTTTAAAGGCTCTATCGGGGTTCCTTTCAGGGTTCCTTTATAAGGGCGCCCTTAAGGGTTCTATAGGGGTTCCTTTCAGGGTTCCTTTAAGGGGCGCCCTTAAGGGTTCTATAGAGTTTTTTTCAGAGTTCCTTTAAGGGTTCTATAGGGGTTCCTTTCAGGGTTCCTTTAAAAGGGCGCCCTTAAGGGTTCTATATACCTTTAAGGGCGCTTTAAGGGTTCTATAGGGGTTCCTTTCAGGGTTCCTTTATAAGGGCGCCCTTAAGGGTTCTATAGGGGTTCCTTTCAGGGTTCCTTTAAAAGGGCGCCCTTAAGGGTTCTATAGAGTTTTTTTCAGAGTTCCTTTAAGGGTTCTATAGGGGTTCCTTTCAGGGTTCCTTTAAAAGGGCGCCCTTAAGGGTTCTATATACCTTTAAGGGCGCTTTAAGGGCTCTATCGGGGTTCCTTTCAGGGTTCCTTTATAAGGGCGCCCTTAAGGGTTCTATAGGGGTTCCTTTCAGGGTTCCTTTAAAAAGGGCGCCCTTAAGGTTCCTTTAAAAGGGCGCCCTTAAGGGTTCTATAGGGGTTCCTTTTTTAAGGGCTCTATCGGGGTTCCTTTCAGGGTTCCTTTATAAGGGCGCCCTTAAGGGTTCTATAGGGGTTCCTTTCAGGGTTCCTTCAAAAGGGCGCCCTTGAGGGTTCTAGAGGGGTTCCTTTAAGGGCGCTTTAAGGGCTCTATCGGGGTTCCTTTCAGGGTTACTTTATAAGGGCGCCCTTAAGGGTTCTATAGGGGTTCCTTTCAGGGTTCCTTTAAATGGGCGCCCTTAAGGGTTCTATAGGGGTTCCTTTAAGGGCGCTTTAAGGGCTCTATAGGGGTTCCTTTCAGGGTTCCTTTATAAGGGCGCCCTTAAGGGTTCTATAGGGGTTCCTTTCAGGGTTCCTTTAAAAGGCGTGCCTTAAGGGTTCTATAGGGGTTCCTTTCAGGGTTCCTTTAAAAGGGCGCCCTTATATAAGTGTTCTATAGGGGTTCCTTTCAGGGTTCCTCTAAACGGGCGCCCTTAAGGGTTCCATAGGGGTTCCTTTCAGGGTTCCTTTGAAAGGCGTGCCTTAAGTAAGGGCTCTATAGGGGTTCCTTTAAGGGTTTCGTTGAGGTTTCCTTTCAGGGGTTTAGGGGTTTCGGGTTTAGGTTTCAGGGTTCAGTTCTTCACACCTTTCTCTAATGAAGATCCCGTAAACCGGCAAAGGCATCCGTCATCTTGATGTACTTGGAGTGCTGTTTAGGTATTGAATTACAGTAAACCCCATAAAGTTGGAAACCGGATTCAGGCCAAGTAGTGCTGGGATTCCCTATACTATACGTTACTTAGGGATCGAGGCTATTGGGTTTCCAACTTTTGGGCTTCTACTGTAGGTATTTATTTTCTTCGGAAACTACCGTTTCTGTGGGCCTTCTCAGATGAAGGTACGGTAGATTGTCGAAGCCTTGGCCCTCACTTCAAAAATTACTCAGAGACTCCAAAGAGTCTAGGGGTTGTGGTTTAGGGTTTAGAGTTGTTAGGGGTTGGGGTTTAGGGTTTAGAGTTGTTAGGGGTTGGGGTTTAGGGTTTAGAGCTCTGAAAGGGTTTCAAGCAGGCTTCCTTCAGGGTTTCTTTCAGGGTTCCTATACCAGAAGGAGTAAATTACCCAGAGACTCCAAGACCCCTTAAGCCTTCAATTATACTAGGAACCCCCAAATAGGATTTGGGAGTTTCCGACAATGGGGGACCCTAACATAGTACCCTAAATGGTAGGATCCTTATTAGAAGGAACCCAGAATAAGGTACCCGTAATTGTCGGAAACTTCCTAAACCCTATAAACCCTTCATAGAACCCTACAGATCCCTTTGAGGAACCCCTAAAGGAGAATATGGTACCCCCAATTTTCGGAAACTCCCAGTTAAGGTCTATTCCTTAATTAAGGGGTCTTGGAGTCTCTGGGTGCTCGACTCCTTCTGGTATAGGAACCCTGAAGGAAACCCTGAAGGAAGCTTGCTTGAAACCATATAGAGCCCTAAACCCTAAACTCCAAGCCCTAACCTCTAAACCCCAATCCTAAACCCTATACCTAGACCCCCGGAGTTAGGTAAAATAATGGCCCAAAACCTATAAAAAGGCTATTGTGCTACATACTTTTGGGGTCCAGGTAATTACTTGCTTAGTTATCTAGGATGCCCAGTAGTACCCTTATTCCCTTTTTGTAGTCCTAGGTTCCTTATAAAGTTACCCAATACCAAAAAGAGAGGCCTTTTTATTCTTAGGTTACTGGGTATCCTAGGTTATGTAAGGGGTATTTTGCTTTCTCCGAAGCAGGAGCTGCAGCCTTTGCGGCACCACGAAACCGTCAACTTCACCGGTGGCTTGGTTACTGGGTAAGCTACTGAAGTCTAAGGGGTTACTGAAGTCCAAGGGTCCGGGTTTAGGGTTCAGTCTAGAGTTTAGGATTTACAGTTTGGGGGTTGGGTTTTAGGGTTTAAGGTTGACATATTGTGATACGCCTGAGTGTTTAAGAGTATCGAGAACAACTATTGGACAGACGGCATTCAGCGCCAACCTGGGTTAGTTCTCCAGGCAAGAGTGCCACTCTTGGTCCTGGTCCTGAAACAATTCTACTACTACCCTAAACTCTAAACCAAAGCTAAGAGGACAGCAGCATACTCTAAAGGTGTCTCAGATTCTCGTGTTTATTCCAAGGAGGCCTTGTTCCTTGATGTTTTTCCTGGTTCTACCTTTAGCCAGGCGTGTGACTGTGGCTCCTTGCTCTAGTGACTCTAGTTCCAGCCGCTTAAAACTGGTGTCGGAAGGCATTTCGCCATGATTCCTGCGGGTGGCTTTCGTGTGGTACTTCTGCAGAGTCCTGTAAGTTTGCTTTATCATTTTGAGTACCCATAGTCAAAGTTGTTCACCGTATAATGTGTATATATGTATGGGTTTATACAAATATAATATCTAACATATTTTTATAAGATATAACATAACATAATACAATATAATATATCATATACACACATACAGATGTACACACGTGTATATATGTAAGTAAAAAATTAAACATGTATGTATGTATGTATATGTGTGTATGTATGCATGCATGCATGCATGCATGCATGCATGCATGCATGCATGCATGGATGTATGTATTATGTATGTATGTCTATGTATATATGTATATATATATATATATATATATATACGTATATATATATATATATACGTATATATATATATACACACACATAATATTCGATTTTAGCTATGACTCACAAATACACACTCCTGCGTCTAAGGCGTCCGTGGCTACGAGAGAAGTGTCGGCACTTCGTACGACAATCCCGCGGAGGTTTGCGTTGCCGATAAGGGTAGCTCGCTAAACTAGGGTTCCTGTTCAGGTTCCCAAAACAGTACCGTATCCAGCTTAAATGGGACTCTTTTAGAGAACTACCCATAAACACATTCGAGAGGTTACAAAAGGCTACAAGGGCGGCGATATGAAGGCCTGCTACAGATTGCTACTATAGATATGTAAGTGCACAGAATTTCATCAGGAGCCTTAAGATATAACCTAAACTCCAGAAACTCAATCAAAGCATTCGGGCTTGAGGCGTTGCTTAGGGCCGATCAGGGGTCACGGTGTAGGCTGGACCTATGCCCTCAACAGTGGGCCGGTTTCCCACACTCAACCCCCTGCGTGTCAGAGGACTTTGGCCGCCATTAGAACTCCCCTTCAAGGCCCTGTTTTTATGGCTTCTGCCACTCCGCTACTGGTGGGCTGTCCTGCATGGGGTAGCTTGGAGGGCTTACAAAGAGTTGTAGAGTTGTTGTATCAGGGATATGAGGTATCAGGGCACTTGGTAAGTAGGTGGCTTCAAGCAAGGGCTCGGCTTGGGGCGGAAGTATTTCTCTGCTTGCTTATGGGCACTGCCTGGACCCCAAGAGTATGTAGAATAATGGCCTTTTATAGGCTTTGGGCCATTATTTTATAAACCCTAAACCCTAAACCCTTACACTTACTTTGGGGGGTCTAGTTGAGCACCCCGAGCCTCCAAGGAAACTCAGGGATCCTTCGGCTTAGGGTTTACCAGCCCCCAATGGCCATGTAATGGAGCCCTTGTGGTCTTTAATAGTGGGCATTTAGGGTATATTGGAGGTTAGTTTGAGGGGGGGTCTACGTAGGGTTGGGAGTTTGGTTATTCGCCCTTGCGTTATAACCTTGCTTGCTGCCTGCTTCAGCCATGTTCACGCTTTACCTTGTACCTCTTTTGCCTGCGCCATGGTAGCAGCGTCCAAAGCGATGTGGCTGCGGGTGAGTTGCGGGGCGCAGCTTCATCTCATATTGATCAAGCTTTTTCGGCAAACTCGCAGACTAATCAGCCCTGGACGAACCTCAAGATCTTATCCAAACTAGTCTATGCCAGTCCAGCTACCGGAGCGCAAGCCCCGAAACTCCTACTTCGCTCCAATAATGGCCTAGCGCTGTCTATCATGGGTGTTATTGTTGCACGTTATGGCTTTTAGCAGACAACAATGGGGTTGGTGATGCGGAGTTTACCGTCGAGGGTTGAGGTAATCGAAAACTCTGCCCTAAACCTAAACCCTAAATTTGGGCCCTAATCCCTAAACCCTAAGCCAACGGCCTTCAGACTTCAGGTGCAGCTCAGTGGGCTATTGAGAAATATTGGCTCACAGACAAAGGAGGGTTCAAGGGTTTTACCTATAGTCTCCATATGTCTCCATTGTAGGTCCTTTTTGGGGTTACCTTGTTGGATCCTTAATATATAATTGGTTAACCCCAAAAAAGGAACTACAATAGACTATAGGTAATTATGAATTCTTAATTAAAAGGGTTCATTCAGCGGTTCTAGTACGGGTTCTAGCGGGGTTATTTTTTTTTGGGGGGGGTTCGGGTTTTTACACTGGCAAATCCTGGTACACAAGAGGACTAAACCCGCCACCCCAAGCCAATTCTTAAACACACATGAACCCCAAGCCCTAAAGTCTAAACCGTGAGCTCTGTTCAGATTCGTGGGTTTAGAGGAGCCTAAAGCTCGCTCCCTCAGTCTCTCTCTCTCTCTCTCTCTTTCTCTTTCCCTTTCTCTTTCTCTTTCTCTCTCTCACTTCCTCTCTCCTTCTGTCTCTCTCACTCTGTGTGGTTGTGTGTGTGTGTCTCGCCTTCCAAAAGCATTCGGCAAAACTGAGCCGATGTTTTTACAATGGCTGACCATGAAGAACACCGTGACTAAGAAAAAAACATGAATTTTCAGTTTCCCAACCCAAAATCTGAAATGATGGTTTTGAGGTCCTGGCCATGAAAACATGGTAAAACTCAAGAAACAATGTTTTTTGTTCTTGGTCGATCGTCTTGATTATGTTCTTTCCTTTGCCTCGCCAAGATGCTTGTTGCCAGGGCATTGCTTCAATGGTTTTCTGTGTTGTTCACAGTGGTTTAGTTATTGTTGCAATACGTTTTGCGATACGAGTGTAAAGGTTATATTGCCGTATACCAAAATTTCGGAGGCGACAAGCATCAAAGCACATCAAAACAAGACAAAAAGGTAGGTACAGGGGGGGCCGCCATACATTTATATACATATACATGTACACACAGATATACGTATGTATGTATATGTATATATATATATATATATAATACATGTGTATATATATATGTATATATATATATATATATATATATATATATATATGCTCGCCCCCCCCCCCCCCAATGATCTACCATCAGTGGGTCTGGGTAGTGGGGGGACACGCACAGCGCGCAACTGAAACTGACCAGAACTGAATTCTGCAGCCTGAAATTGCTCGAGCCATTGCACTTCCCTATCTTGTCGACTGTCGTCTTCACCAATGACTCCGGAGAGGGGGCCCACTGTCTGGCACGATACTCAAGCGTGCGCGGTCTTGGATTTGGCCACGAAGGTCAAGTACGTCCGAGCCTACTTAGAGCTGAAAACAGATCCCAAGGTCCCACACCCGCAGAAGCATGTGTTGCAGGACAAAGGCCTATACCCCGGCCTATCCGCGGGTGCTTTGGGCAAATGGATAAGCATCACACGGCGCAGCACTGGGCCGGCATCGGGGAAACCATGCCGCGAGTCGCCCGAAAGCACCGGCAGGTCCCGCGGTGGTTGCTCCGCAGCATGGAATGTGAAAACCAGGGTTCCGGCCGCAAGCCGGGGACACTGCCGCCTGCGTTGCTCCAAACAGCCGAAGAAGTGGTCCTGCAGCAATTATAGGCTTGGGGGTGAAATTTGACGGTGCCAGCCATCACGCAGCTTCTGGGCACCTGCATCGATGTGCGGAGCGAGGAGGTGCAGCAGCAAAACAAAGGCTTGGAAGCTGCAGAGCAGGCAATGACTTGCAACAAGTGGGACGCCGGAGGCCCCAACGATCCATGGCACAACTCGTGGCGATTGCTTCGCAAAGCCTGGCTCCGGAAAGCCACTGGAGGGGATTATATATAGGGGATTCCAACCGTTGCCAACCCGGCGCTCGGGCGGAAAATGGCGGACCTTGACTTCAATGTGCACGGAGAAGTCAATCTTTCCTGCCCGCTGCTGCTGTCCCTCGCTGCAGATGTCTACGCCATCCAAGCCTTGGCCAATCACGGCTCGGGGAACATCGTGATATCACAGCTCACTTCCAGAAATGTGCGCCGTGACGACGTCATCGTCACGCTCGACACGAAACATATTTAATGATGGACTTTGTCAGATCAGCATTTTCGGAAGGTCAAAGGTTTCACTGACGTTAGCAACATTGAATCTTTGTCCAAAGAGAGGCAGGATGTTCTTTCTGATGTTCTAGATACATGAAGTTTGAAGCGTAAAGATGTTTGTATATTGTTGCTTTTCATTTCAATCCCGAAAGGCCCTGACACCAGGCGGAAGCCCTTCCCATCTTGTTGAAGCACTTGTCCAATGTTGACCTATGCTTGGTGGGCACCAAAGCAGGTCAGCAGTGCTTCCAAGAGGTTTTCAAGACGATGAAAACGTGTTAGGCCTTCGTGGCTTTTCTTACTGCAGACTACGGCGATCCCGATCCCTAAGGAATCGGCTGCAGCACGAAAGAGGAACTGGCCAGCTGGACTAGCGATTATGTTGCCAACAAGGGCGCCCCCGAACCGGTCCTCATCCATATGGCCAGCAGTCGCACTGCTCGTAAGTTTGAGAGAACTTGCCTGGATGAATTTGATACCGACGGCTAAGACAACCGAGCCCAGCACGCCCTAAACTGTAAACTGCCGGAAGCCAAAAAACTGTAAATTCCTAAGCCCTAAATCCGAAAACCTTATGACCCTAAACCCTAAGGCCCTAAACCTAAACGCTAAACCCGTAATCCTTAATACCATAAACTAAACCCAAATACCGGAGGGCCTGGGACTGAGAAAGTCTGGGTTCGGGGCTGAGGGTCTTTTGGTTTAGCGCCTCCAGGTTAGGATCTTGGTGTAAGGTTTGTTATTTTGACCACTTGTACTTATATCAGCAAGGCAACACGTAGTGATACGTCGTTTGCAAGGCATTGCGATCTGTATTCAGCACAGTCTCAACAACGCAGCACGAAAATAGCACAACACAACCTGTCCAGTGGAAATACTGAAGCACTTCCATTTACAATCAGTTGTAAAAAACGAGATGGCACAAGGCACAAGGAACCTATAGTCTGCTCATGTGGCCAATGTCGGACCGCGATTCCAACTAGAGACAAACGGCTATTTATAAGGTTCAGGATTTCGGGCAAAGGGTTTATAGGGTTTTTGATTCAGGGTTCACGGCTTGGGGTTTACGATTGGGCATGTGCGCTGCGCATTGGCAAGGTATCTTTTGCTGCTCGCCGTGACGGATGTAGCAGAACCACTGCAAGCAGCGCTTGCGACTTAGCTGCGAGTTTTGCAACATGCGTGTTTGAGCCTCGTACAAACCCAAAATGCCGACCTGAGTTTTCAAAGCCGTTGCGCCGTTAACCTCAAAATTCCGACCCTGAACCCACACTCCCATAAAATTCCGAGATCTGGGTTCACAACGCCGTTATTTTCACGTTAATCTTTGTGGTTTAGCAAAGGCTTGCAAGACAGTCTGGTGAAATTATTTCGACGTTTCTGTAATGAGCAGTTCCGGCTGAGTGCCCAGCAAGGAACGTCGCAACAAAAATCAAAACCTAAAGCCCATGAAGCAACCCAAAACCGAGCTCTTATTATTATAGGGTCCTCTCTGAGGGTTCTATGATAGGGTTCCTTGACGGGTCCGTTGAGCGTATGAGAACCCACAAAACCATTTCCCAAGGATGCGGATGGCGACTGCCAAGGCTCTGACTGTGCGCTGAGTGCCCTGCAGGTGCGGGCGAGCGTGGAAGGCTCCCAAGCGCTTAAAGTTTAGGTTTCCCAGTCTTAGTTCGGGATTTGGGTTCAAGGATTAGGACTTCATAGACTATATTAAATTTGGCCGTCGAAGTAGTTCCTGTACAAATACGTTGGGGTTACAGTATGTACTACTTGGGTACATGGAGGCTTACGGTTAGTAGCTCGGAAGGTAAGCTCTAACCCCCTGGGGATTTATATAATCCCACCATACTAAAACAGGTTAAGCGTTTTGGGCAACGTTAAGTCCGTAAGTCCGGTCTTCACAAGAGTCAGGGTGATACAGGGTCGAGATTTTATCGGGTGAGTAAGAGCTGCCCTGATCCCCAGTTTTCACTGGTGTCTCCACAAAGCAGGGCAAACAGAACAGTACCAAAAAAAACTCACCCCAAAACCTTAAATGTTCCCGCAAAGAAAACCCTCAGTATTGAGCGGTCACTGAGGAACTTGGTAGAAGGGAATCCTCAAGGTGACACCGAAAGTCCCGCAAGCCTGAAGATAATGACATGATCGGTCGAAAGTGTTTTCCCTGACTTGCAACCAACCCTAACAAACCTGAAACTCGTAAGTTTAGCCCTGAAAGTTTCAGACCGGCACCAGTTGTAGAGCACGCATTAACTCTGACAAGCTCGTGTTGACACAAACTGTGTAGGTGGATACGATACATCCTACACTCTCATTGCAGTTTGAAGTCAAGTTATGACAAACAATGAGGCAGATACCAAACCAGGACATAGCAGGTCCCGGACCCTAGAACGACAGAGAAAGCAGGGATTAGATCCGGACTTTTGCTCCTAAACCCTACAGCTCCAAATTCGTGCGCATTAAAAGCTTTAGCTTTGGAGTGCAGGGTTTGTCGGGCTTCAGGGTATATTCATGCGGATGTAGAACGTGTGGAATGTGGTAAGATTCCGGTATAAGGGCTATTAGGGCTTAGCGGGATGGTGTTTTCGGGCTTTTTAGGGTTTCCCGAAGCCATGAATCAGGTAGCTGCGGCTTTAGCTTTTCCGACTGCTTCGCTGCGGACCAGACATCCAGCTTCGTGTTTGCAGAGCTTTTCGCGAAGTTTTTAGATCCCTTTAAAATGAATGAATCACACTCCTTTGGGACTTTGGGAAGCAAAGCTCTCAACGTTAAACCCTAAATTTAAATCATAAATGCTGCTATTCTGGTTCTGAAACAGAGCCTGTTCCGGCCTTCGCTTGGGGGTCGGTGGCCTGCCGACAGAGAAACGTAGATGCTTAGATAATTCGACATGGCCTCAGTCTCTCTCTCGCGCTCTCTCTCGCTCTCTCCGTCTCTGTCTCTGTTGCCAAAGCGATCCGGCTCGGGAAGCTCAGGAGCGCGCGTGCTCATCGGCAAAGGCCGTCAATTCCTTTTCTGACATGCAATGCCGTACTCTAGCTCGCCCGGACATTCAAAGCCTTGCCATGCCTGAGGCGGCATGCTTTTTTTGAAATTACGATGATCTTTTTCCACCTGAAGAACGGGCACGGGTCATAGGACCATGGAGACGACCCCCTTCGATCCACAAGCTCTGAACGCTTCCACCTGCCTCGATAAGCGTGAAAGCCGGATCCACTGGCCCATTCCATGGCACGTGCCAGCCGGAGAGTGGAGGAGTGACGGAATCCTGCAGTCGCAGGGAACCATCAGCTTCGAACTCACCGAGTGCGATATGTCGTGCTAGCTGTAGTTCTCAACCGCCAACACGGCCCTAGTGTTCAAGTGTTTCCAGGCCTCGTTATTGAACGCAAGGAGATGGTTTGTGCCGAAGTAACCGATACTCCATCCATGTTGGTAATACATCGCCTCGAGCGAGGAACGAACAGAGATTTTGCAGAGACGAGGTTTGATATCCCCTCTCCGAGCTGCGGACCTGCCCTTGCGAGTTGTAGTGCTAAGGAAATTCTCGCATGCAGGATGGCACAACTCTGTTGTTCCATCCTGCATGCGAGAATTTCCTTAGCACACGGCCGCGGGTGAACTTCGGTGCAAATCGGACAACATATTGATCTGAGCAGCATGTCGCCACGGCAGAGAAACCTCGCCTGCAACAAGAAAGTGCTTTCGGTCTGCCACAAACACTGTGATTCTTGACGATGCTCATCGCCTCTTCTTCTGCCTGAAAAACGGGCACGGGTCATAGGACCAAGCTTGACACGTGGTCCACCGGTCCAGAGAGAGAGAGTTCAAACGAGAGCTTCCGTTATTGGGAGGTGCATGGGTAGTTATGAGTGCGGTTACAAGTCCCCTAGTCGGGGTTCTAACTATAGTTACCGTACTTCTATGTCCACTTATCCACTTATAACTGCCCATGGACCTCCAATAAGTATAGGGTTGAAGAGGTCCCTGGACTCTTCAATCAAAGATTGGTCATTCTTACCCGACTGAACCCCGAGCCGTTGATACAAGGAAATTATACAGAGGCAAGAACATCAAGTCTGTGACCTGCATGGCACGGGCCTTACGAGACACTCCAACGCCCGAACTATGAGGAAACCTTGCAGCATCACTGCAACCAACTGCAAGTGATGAGGCCCAGCTCCTGCAACCTCATAGCCACCCTAAACCCTAAACCGTGGCTCTAAACTCTATACCTCCTATCTCCTGCCTATCTCCTGGAAGCATAAGCCTTCAACCCGCAATCCCTAACCCGATCTCCTGCAACCTCAATGCCTTAAGACTTACCTAGACCCCCAAAGTAGGGTAAGCGTTAAACCTTAAACCCTTACACCCCTAAACCCCTAAGTCCCTGAATCCCAAAGCCCTGAGCTCTAAACCCCTAGGCCTTAAACCTAAACCTCAAAACCCAACCCTGAACCCTGAGCCCTAAACCCCAAACCCTAGGCTCTAACCTTCAGAGAAGAGCTTTGGATCTGCCTTTGAGCTTTCGACCCAAGACTCCCCCGAGTTTTGTAAAAAGGGGGCTCTCTTTTAGAGCTTTGAGTTTAGGGTTCTGGGTTTAGGGGTTTAGGGTTTCGAGTTTGGGGGTTTAGGGTTCTGGGTTTGGGGGTTTAGGGTTCTGGGTGTAGGGGTGTAGGGTTCTGGGTTTAGGGGTTCGGGGTTTAGGGTTCGGGGCCCTATGAAAGTCTTCACTATGGGTACCCCAAAATGCACGCTGACTCATGTAGGAAATTATTCACAAGTCATCATCCCTTCACGTGAGTCAGCTAGAACCCCAAGCTTTATTAATGAAGTTGTAGCGGGCAGTGTTGCGCGTTTCCCCTTTGAGTAAAATCAGGTTTGAACTAGGTTCTCCGCGCAAATCCCAAACCCTAAACAAAAGCCGAGGTTCGTCTCTAGAGCCTCTGACGTCCCTGTCAGCCTCGCTCTACGACGATCTCATTATGCCACCGCCAGCGAAGCTCGTTGCCGATCAGGGTCTAGGGTGTTGATGACTGCATGGGCTTTACAGGGTGTAGAGCAGATGGGGCGTATTCTGCACTATGGGGCCTTTCTGATGCCCCCGAATGACATGGTATATATATATATATATATATATATACATACGCACACGTAAGTTACATACAGGTCAAGAGCATATAAGTTTACATATACACATACGTTTTTATACCTTATTTAGTTATCTTTCGGTCTATATACAAATATGTATAGCCTATATGATCTACGTATATACACATTCGCACACTGTATATGTTGCAATTCCAGACAGCGCTTGTTCCCTTTTATCCTTCCGAGCCCAGTTGCCTACATATGAGGTTAGACAGACAAAAGGGGCATATCCATAGGTAGTGAGGGCTCCTTGTCATCATTGTATTACCACTTCTGGAACTGATTTAATGTCCTAGATTACTGCGCTACTGTGCCAGAAAGCTTCTCGTGGTTTCTGCTACAGTCTCCCACTGTTAGATGGTTGGGCTCCTCGGGCATGAAGCACGCAGAAGTATTCAACTACGTTCCGCCCTAGTACCCTTTTGCCCTTTCTAGTTCAGGGCTCCCTTATTAAACCTGAAGTATCAGAACTAAAGGTTATAACCTCATTTTCAAGGGACACTGGGGAACCCTGTCAAGCGCTGCTTGCAACCCCCAGCCCCGCAACACAGGATGCCATGACCCCCTCCTTTTGCGAGACAGCTGGCAAAGACCCGTAATTACAACGGAGCGAATGGCCAAGCTTCTTTGCTTGCAGGTCTGCAAGTTCTGCTTCCGTGTTTGAGAGATAGCATGCACCCACTGGTTCTTATGATCCTTTGAGAACGATTCACTGCATAAGTCCGTCAGAATACTTGAAGGCTTCCGGGTTCAGGGCTTCGGGTTCTTTCGGGGCTTGGGGCTTGCAAAAGCCCCAAACCCAAAAACCTCAAGCCCTAAATCCTGCACTGCACCCTAAACCCTAAACCGTCTTTGCTGTTAAGAATTTGAAGTCGGAGGTTTTAGGGTGCGGTCGCTGTCGTTCAAAGTTCCTCTGCCCGAAAAGGTTTGTAATTCAGGGCATGGACTTAAAGGTGTAGATTCACGGGTTGAACTTAGGAATCGCTATTTGGAGGTTGAGGGTGTAAAGTTTCGGACATGATGGAGTGTAGACCGTGAAGCCCTGAACAGCCCACCTTGAATTCAGGATGAATGGCACGACGGAGGATATGGCAGCGCTGCGTTACAATCTTCTGCCGCCCGCCTAGAATGTCTTGAATGAAGGCATGCTGTTTTGTGGTTTCTGAATGTGATTCAGCGTCTCGCTTGTAAGTTCTAGACTGTAAACCCAGCAGCTCGAATTGCCACTTCAGCACAGCTTCATGGCCGGATATGGAAAGTCACAAAGATAAAGACCCTGTGCAATCCTTACAAGCCTGGGCAAGGGACCCTGACCCGATCAAATGAAGCTCCCACAATCTACGTAGACGTCGCGGAGACTGAATCCTAAGACGACACGACAACTGGGGGTTCAGAAGCCCTAGATGTCCATATTCTGGCATTAAGATCAGATCTGTGCGCTGCTTTGCTAATCGCTTCTTTGTAGGGCATGGGGGTACCTAATTGGTGTCTACAAAGAAGGATTGTATCGAATGTTGAATTGTTTCAGGGTTAGAGTTTCCTTATGCAGGGTCCTTGTGCGAAGGATCCAAATTAATTAGCCTGCGAGACCTATGTATAGGATTTAGGGTTCCTCACCCCTTCCATCTCAGAACCCTAAACCCTAAACCCTAAACCCTAAACCCTAAACCCTAAACCCTAAACCCTAAACCCTGAGCCCCGAGACTCCATCACGGGAGCTACACATGCCAAAGCTGCAAGTCCGATGCACCAAGAGCCCCTGAATACACGCTGCACCCTGTTTGGAGGATTCAGTTTCGGGTTCGCGCGAGCAACACCGGATTAAAACCCTAAGCCTTGGTCTTGAAGTCCCTTAAACCCAAACTCCAAAACTGAAACCCCTAACACTCGTAAACCCGAAAGCCCGAACCTATACCCCAAAACCCTAAAGCCCTAAACCCTAAACCCTCCTTCCAGGGCGAACAGCGCCAGCACCGTGTTGACGCAGTGGTCATTCCTGTCGGATCAGAGTCACAGCAGAGCGATTTAGGGTTTAGGGTTTAGGGTTTGGGTTCTATATCCGAGTAGTAGAGTAGGTAGCCTTTAGCCTTCTTTGGGTAGTAAAGTCCCTATATCATGCCTACATAACCAAAAAGTTTAACCTTTAGTTCCCCATGATACCTGACAAGTAGGTTGTTGTAGCTGAATACTGTAGGTAATGTTTAACCTTTCGGAGCTGAGATAATCCTACCAGTATTGACAAGGTTAACTAGCCGTTTTGGGCTAGGATACCCTGAAGGTCCATACACGTGTACTACTTAGATAGCCGATGGCAGAACTTGCAGCTTTTTGGCCTTATCTACTCGATCTATTGAACTATAATTATTGGCCCCCGGGTAGTGAACAAGAGAGTATATGAGTTCCCTTCAAAGGGCTTCTGGTTACTGACTTTTGGGCTTCATGCAGGATTTTAGGGGTTTAGGGGTTTTGGGGTTTTAGTGTTTACGTCCAGGGGTTTTGGGCTTCAAAGTGTCGGTTTGGGGATTAGGGTTGGAGTTTAGGACTCAGTGGCCAGGGCTTGAATTTTAACTACAGGTCTCAATTCAATCATCAGTGGTGATCCCGCCTTGGAGTGTATCTTTGTAGAGGCCTTTCACAAGAACCCTTTCAGAAGCCCCTGTTCTAATCACTAAGCTAAGACCTCTGTTTGCTTGAGAATCAGCATTGCGCGGATTCGGTTGATTTCTTGGAGGGCTCATTCGATTTCAGGGATAACGCCGACCCGTGCGAACCTCATCTGGTTCGCTATATTCACGCCTGTTCGGGTTTTCGGTTCAGGGTTGGTTGGTATTGAGTTCGATTGAAGTTTAGGGTTTTGGGATTGGAGCTGCTTTTTGGCGTTCGCCCCCTGCGACGTTTGCTTTGCTTAAACCTCATCGGGTATCACTGAACCCTAAACCCTAAACCCCTAAACCCTAAACCCTATCTCGTCTTCGGTTCCGGGCCGGTGCAAGGTTCCAGGCTTGGCCTGTACCCCGCCGCAAGGAGCACCCCTTAAGGAATCCTATAAGGGTTCTTTTTTGAGGGTTCCTTTATATAGGGGATCATAAAAAGGGTTCTTAATACGGGAGCCTATAAAGGAAATATAGTAGAACTCTCAAAGGATTTCTTAAAGGGGTCTTCATGTTGCTCAGCAAAATGGCATTAGAGGCTGGAGCAGAGGGAAGTGCAAGCGGCAAGGTGGGGTTGGCGGTCTCAGGCAGGTTTCGAGCGGACTTGGGGGATAATTTGCAAGAAGGACTGACAAACGATACAATTGCCGAAGCCCGCTAGCGGCCGGTAGCGCCGAGTTGCTCTCCAGTCCTTAATATAGATCCCTTAGGACCCTTACCTCTAAGGCCCAAAGACCCTTGGGCATATGAAGTTGGCTTTTTTTTTCGTGCTCCCTCTCCGGAGTCTTGGGATGCCTTCTTTGTTTGAACACCAGCATCTTGTGGGGCATCATGGACCTGCTACTTGGAGGATCATGGGACTTAGTAAGTAAGGTTATAAGTACCCTAATTGGGGTTATAAGTATAGTTACCTTAGTTATAACCCTAGTTACTAAGTCCCATGATCCTTTAAGTAGCTCTCAGGGTTTTGGGCTTTGGGTGAAAAGCCGAAGACACCTACTTGTACGAAGCATGCATGCAGCAACTGCACGCGTTGAACATGCACAGAATGAGAAGCATGGTGCCAACAAGCACCACAGAGTCTTACTATAAGATCATGGTCGCTTCTCCATAATCCCTGATCAGTTGCAGCCCTCGTCTTGCCCTTTTCAGGCAGATGACTGTTGCAAGCATCAGACCGGTTGAAGCAAGCTTAAGTGCAGCTTAAGGTCCTCAGGTGTAAGCTGCTGAAGTACCCAGAATCGCCATGTCCCAAGTAAACTCTCAGGAATATCTTCGCCTACAGCGCCGCCGTGGGTGCCAACCTGGAGAGGGATGCACCCACGCCACCCCCGCAAAGTTGGGATCGAAGGGTTACAAGTGTCAGTGTCGGTTGGTTGGTGGTGTTGGGATCTCTACCGCATACCCATCCTTCTGGTATTCTGCTGCGTCGAAAACAATAGCTGCCACGAAGTTGGAGCATCACGATATATCACGATCCTGGCGCGCTGATGGTAAAGCAAAGGAATCCCAGCGTAAGGGTCGAATATAACTAGCCTGAGCATCTCCGGGAATTTTCGGGGTGAGCGTAAACACTATGCAGGTTGGATCTCTGGATGTGTTGCTGCGGCGAAACTTGGATGGATCGTCTCTGATGTTTGGAACTGGGCCAAACCCTGGCAATATGGGAGTTTCCGAAAATTAGGTGTACCTTATTTTGGGTTCCTTACAATCAGGACCCTACTCTTTAGGGCACTATATTAGGGTCCCCTAATTTTCGGAAACTTCCATATAGGTCCCAGACCAGAAGCTTCAACTTCGATCGAGCTCCACTAACCCTAGGGATCAAAATAGCCCAAAAGCCTTATATAGTATGGGCTTTGGGCCCAAAAGCCCTAATACATGAGTCCTTAGATCCCTAGGGTAAGTAGAAGGCTAACATCAACCATCCTCAACCCTGACCCAAGCTCCTAAACCCTCAACACGGATTTAGGGCCCCGGGTCCCAAACTTGCCGGAAGAATAACATGTGGGTGGTTCCCTAAATTAGGGATCATGAAGCAATTTTGGATCCATTTTATAAGGGTACCGCCTTCTCCTAATCTCTTGGGTTCCCCAAAAGGGACCCCAACTTAGAGAACTAGCGTAGGAACCTGATTAAGAAACCCGGGGCCTACAACCCCAAAAGAAGTAGGATTCATATAAGGAACCCTAGATAAAGGCACAAAGCTTCTTGATCAGGTTCCCACATCAAACCCCCCAAAAACCCGTATAGTACCCTTATAGTACCCTCTAAAGGTACCCTTATAGTACCCTTTAAAGGAATCCTTATAGTACCCTTTAAAGCATGTCGTCAAGTTCGTGATCATGGCAGGCTCTCGGCTTGCATCGTGGCTTTCTACAAGCCGATTCACGCATTGAAGGACGGCTAAACCCTACCTTAACCCCACGTAACCTACCTTTTTAAGGACGTATATAAAGAAATCATATTAGGGAACCCTAAAAAGGTAGGTTCCGTAGGGTCCAGGTAAACCCTAAACCCTAACCCTAAGGCTCCATGTACCCATATAGTAGGTACTTAGGCCTGAAAGGGGTCACTATATGGGCACTTTAAGGCTTAAGTACCTACTATATGGGTACATGGAGCCTTTGGGTAACCCCTGTGGGATTCAGCTAAGCCAGAGCCCGTATCCCCATCATACCCGGGGTCTGAGCATCAGACATACCTCAAACTACCATAACCTACCTTTTTTTGTAGGTTCTTCATGGGAACCCGAGTCTAGAATTTATAGGCACCTTACAACAAAGCAGGCTTGGGTAGAATCTTAAAAGATTAGAGCCGAATCTCGTGATCCCTATAAGCCCTAAACCCTAAAGCCCTAAACCCCTAAACCCAAACCCCGGAGACTAGGGTACCTGCGTTTCTAGAAGAGGTACCTTAAAAAAACAGAAAATATGACCCGCCAGGTAGGGTCAAGGCCCAAGTTCGTCAGATTTTCGTTCTGCTCAGCCGAGGCCCGTAACCTAAAACACAATCTGAACCCAAACGCCCTAAACCCTACTTGGACCCCCAAAAATATGTAGAACAACAGCCTTTTATAGGTTTTGGGCCATTATTTTACCTACTTTGGGGTGTCTAGGTAAGGCTCTAAACCCTAAAAACCAAAACGCAGTTTTTTGCTCAATGTTGCTTCCGGCCGGCCCTTCAAAAGTTGCACGAGATCTTTCGACTACAAGCGAAGAGTATGTCATGCTTGATTGATGTGCTCGGGTATCTGGAACAAGCGGAGCCCGAGTGTGTGGCAGGCCTTCGGAATATCTCCCCCTCAAACCCTAATCCCTAAACCCTAATCCGCAAGCCAGGACTACTTCAAGGAGAAGGTCAAGCGGCCGCGGCCCTTTGTCGCACATCCCGACTTGCTGCTTGGCTGTGATTGCTAGTATTTCGATTTCCACGCGCTGTCGCAATGATAGATGCGCGAGACCAGTATACAAAACTTATACAATTAGTAACTGAACGAGTACATCTGACACTGTTGAGGATAACACTCATGAAATCAGCAACGAAGAAGATGAAGCCGTAACAATTGTCAGATTCGTTGCGTTGAGATGCAACTCATTCGTTTGGGGCCACTCCAGCTCGATTTTCACATCCTCGGTGACTCAACTACGGAAGTGGGCTTTGCCTGCCTAAACTTTCATCGACAACAGAAGGTGAAGCACTCGAGATCTTTTCCTACGGAAAAGGAGATGAAGTATGTTAGGGACAACCCCACAACACCGTACAAGACCTTATGATGCCTTATAGAACCTTTAGCTGCAGGAACTGTTTCCGCTGAATCGTAGGGTCGGGCGGCCTCCAAGCCCCCGCTTTTCAGCAATAGTGTAAACCCCGAGCATCCAAGTCTCAAGCCCGAGTCCTGTCGTGACTGGGCAACTAACCAAGACTCCAGAATAACTGTAGCAAGACTAAGAAGCAGACCCCCGAATAACCACGGTTCGAAGAGAAAGAACAGTAACCATAATAATAACCATCATTATCATCATCAACATCATCATCTGAAGCCTATTCTCGGACTCGACCAGGAGATCCCTGAAACAGAATGTAGGGGCCTGAATAACTATAATGTCCCAAAAGGAGCTCGGATCACGGGTTTCATATTTTAGGGCTTGGGTTCCACGAGGATTTTTCTGACGGTTGGCACTGTTGTTGTTTGATGCTCCTCTGAGAACATGAGTTCTTGAAACTACCAGACCCTACACACTGAGCAATCTGAGCTCCCAGCACCTTAAACCCTAAAGCCCCAAAGCCCTACACTCTCTAAACCCTGCCTAAACGCTGAACTCTAAAACCACGAACCCCTTACATTCCTGGATTCCTTCAGCCGGGTAAACCACCAAACCCTCAAACCCCGAATAGAACCCTTTCGGGTACCCTTATAGACACCCTGTTTTACCTGTTAAGGCCCATGGTCTACATTCCCAACCCTAGAACCCCAAACCGGAAACCTAAAGCCATGAACTCCAAACCCAAATATTCCCAACCACAGAACCACAACCCCAAACCTAAAGCCATGAACCCCAAACCCACATATTCCCAACCCTAGAACCCTAAACCTCAAACCCAGATATTCCTAACCCTAGAACCCTACACCCCAAACCTAAAGCCATGAACCCCAAACCCAGATATTCCCAACCCTAGAACCCTAAACCTCAAACCCAGATATTCCTAACCCTAGAACCCTACACCCCAAACCTAAAGCCATGAACCCCAAACCCAGATATTCCCAACCCTAGAACCCTAAACCTCAAACCCAGATATTCCTAACCCTAGAACCCTACACCCCAAACCTAAAGCCATGAACCCCAAACCCAGATAAGGGAGTTGAAGGATCCTTATTGCTAGGACCCAGAGTAGGCCCTTATTCCCTTTTTGTTAGGGTTTAGGTTCTCTTATAACCCCCTTTAACCCAAAAAGGGCACCCTTTTTTCTCCTAGGTTACTCTTGGGTCTAGAGTAAAAGGATAAGGAACCCCCAATTTTCGGAAACTCCCATATTGCATTCCTTTCGGCCAGAGGAAGCCGTGCCTTCCGGAAGAGTTCAGTTTCTCGTACCCCAGCGGCCATGCGCGCCCTTGGCTTCTCTAAGTGGGCTTTGGCTTCGGGTATTAGGGTCCTTTTTTTCTTTTTTTTGGAATTAGGGGGTTCTAGGGGGTTATAAGGGTTTAGGGTGTAGGGCTGTGTAAGGGTTTATGGAGACCAGCTACCGTCTGGTATGCATAAATACCCACCATAAGGGATGCATCATCAGATCTAGGGTTTTGGGGTTTGGGGTTTAGGGTTTTGAATTTTGGGGTTAGGGTTTGGGGTTTAGGGGTTAGGGTTTAGGGTTAAGGGTTTGGGGTTTTGGGTTTGGGGTTTAGGGGTTAGGGTTTTGGGTTTTGGGTTTAGGGTTTGGGGGTTAGGGTGTAGGGTTTGGGGTTTAGGGGTTCAGGGGTTAGGGTCCCTGTTGAGGTTCTCGTTTTACCTGGCAGTCTCACCGTAAACCCTAGCCCTAAACCCTATCCCGCTGAAGGTGCCGCAAAGCTACGTGCATCTCTCGTTTCGCAAACACCCGCCGCGCTTCCCCCCCACAGAGAGCCACGTGCGGAAGCGGTTTCACCCAAAAAGCTGCCAAGGGGGGCAGGTGTAGACTCTATAGTTCATTCTCTGAAGCCTTGATCTGAAATCCGGGATTAAGAAAACATCAAGCCTGCACTGGCTTCAGGGTTTAGGATCGATAGGCCAAACCTGCAAAGTCTTACACAAACCTAAAGCGCTCGAAACCCGTCCTGACGAAGCCATGGCGACCGAGCCCACCCGGCGACGTCGAGTCCTACCCGTTGTGGCCTCGTGGCTTCTCTTAGCTTTGGCACTGCAGGTTTGGTATGTCGTGGGGTTCAGGGTTTAAATGGGGGGTGCAGGGGTGACGGTTTTCAGATAGGCAAGAGTACACATAATATTAGTTGACGCCAATGACTGTACTTGCTACCAGGACCACTTACACTTCTAGCTAACCGTGACGAGTCTTGAACCCAAGCCTTGTCACCCTGACACCTTCGTTTCCCTGACGGGAAACCTCAGACTTCACTTCCGGTGCAGGTCTTCGGTCGTGGGGTTGCAGATATAGTGGGCCCTTTAGTTCAACCCTACCTTAAGCTACCAAAACCTGCTTTTTGTACGGACCTTATAGATTCCATATTAGGGTGTACGATTAATAATTAAGAGCCTACAGGTAAAGTAGGGTTTGGCATGCCTACGAGAGGCCGTTTAGGGCTTCGGGTTTAGGTGCCGAACGACCCCCCCCCCCCTAACTTACGCAGCCGCGAACCCGAAATCCCAGCTGCAAGACGGAAGAAGCGCAAAAAAAAGAAGTAATGTATGGGCCTTCATGACTAGAATAGGGTTTGGGGGGTAAAGTATATATTTGTAATAAGGTAATATGGAACCCGCAGAACCCTGTTCAAATCATCGTGTCATTGAGGCCCCCATATGAATTCCCTTACTGGAGCCCGGGTACGTATATACTATTTGGGGTACATGAACCCTTAAACCCTAAACCCTAGTATAGAGCCCTTATAGGAACCCTTACAGGATCTCTATTTGGGTACATGGACCCTTAGGGTTACTGGAGCCCGGGAGCCCCAAATACCAAATCCAAAACCCAGGTTCTGCCGCTGGTTGCTGCAGTGTTGCTGCCAGGCCTTGCTGATCAGAGAATGAGGACTAAAATTAGAGTACTGCTGGTGGACAAAATCCTGCATGACCCTAAGGACTCTAAACTATGGGAACTTTGGTATATTCCTTATTATGGGTAGTGCAGGATGTATATTTTCAACCGTATCATGTCTGAGTCTAGGTGGTCCTTGTAGTAATATAGTTAGTATAGTATCATGTAATATACAGTATGCAACAGTACCGTATAGCACAATGCTGCATACTACTCTCGGATTTAGGGTGGAGGGCTCAGACTCCACAATCTGTCCGGGTACAAAAAGATTTGATATTTGGCAGTTTCCGAAAGTTAGGGGTACCTTGTTTTGGGGCCCTGGTAGTAAGGATCCTACCATTTAGGGTGCTATATTCGGGTCCCCTATTTTCGGAAACCCCCCATCTATAGTTTAAGGATTCAAGGTTTATGCGCTGTGTTGGGGCGGGATGGATCTCTAACATGCATGAGCCCTAATGGTCCCGAAGGGCGGTGTCCTGTTCATGCTGCGGGTGCTGGCACCCGCACTTCCTTCTGTGGCTGGGTAGTAGGAGATACACAGTTTCATAGGATTTGCTACCTCAATCCTAAACCCTAATCAAAGGGGAAAGGAGGGACCCTTCATGGGGACCCCTACCCTATAATGGGCATATAATAGCTACATTAAGGGTATATACCTAGGGGTCCTTATTAAGGGCCCCTCCTTTTACCCTTGGACATAAACCCGGAACTCTGAACCTTGAACCTATCGGGTCGATGAAGGTTCCATGAGGGATCTCTTAGGGATCGATTCGGGGCCTCGCTTCGAGAGCGATTCAATCAAGCGACTGTCTTCTTCCAGAACCCCCCCCTCCAATGGCCCTTTAATGTAGCCACTGTGGTCCTTCATAGATTACCTATAGTCTCCATTGTAGTTCCTTTTTTTGGTTATCCAAAATCTCTATTATAGGTTCCTAACCATAAAACTGGTTAACCAGAAAAAGGAACTACAATGGAGACTATAGGTAGGGTAGTTGGGGGGTCTAAGTATGATGTATATAGGGCTTGCAGCCGCCTTAGATGGCCGTGCGGCCGTTGTGGGTGTAGGGTGTTTACTGCGATTGAGGTTTCAGTGCTACTAATCTAAGGTTGGTCCAAGAATCTCTGAACCCGAACACCACAAACTCCGAAAACCGTAGATGCCCAATGCCAATAATCCTGAGCAGCAATACCCGATAGAAGAAACAAACCCCTATCTATACTTTAGAGCCTTAGCACACGTTTTATCAAGAAAGGAACCTTCTAAGCCCAACCTCAACCACTTGTTTTGGGAAAGATACAAGCCTCTTAAACCCTAAACCCTAACCTAAACCCTAAACCCCATCCTAAACCCTGAACCCCAACCGCTTGTTTGCAGGCACTTCTGCCTTTCTTCCGCCTTGCCGGCGCTCGGTGCTCTGGGCGCTGCCGGCCGCCCTGGCATCGCAGGCTGGGGTCAAGCATTAGGAGCTAGCGATTAGGAATTCATGGGGTTTAGAATGTGGCAGAGGGCTTTCAGTGTTTTATGTTTGTTCTCTGTGGTTGTGTGATGGCTTTTTGGGGTTTCCAGGTTGCGCACCGCTTTTTTGCAGGGTTGAATAAGGTTTGGCAGCCGAGGGGCTGAGGTGAGGGACTTGTGATGCACCCAGGTCTAGAGATAGTAGCAGCAGCAGCACCAGTAGAAGTCGTGGTGATGGTACAAGATGCAGTCCTAGACTAGAATAGTGGCGACACATCACACAGCTTTAGCCATCCACCCTGAACCCCAAACCCTGAACTAAACCCCAAACCCTACACCCTAAACCCTGAACCCCAAACCCTAAACCCTAAACCCCCAACCCTAAACCCTAAACCCTAAACCCCAAACTGAACCCTAAACCCTACACCGCTGAACCATGAATCTGATAGCTTCAGCCCGAAACCCTTGAATCCTGCACTCCTAGCAAGGGCGGCCTCTCCAAATTGAAGAAGGTCCCACTAGACTCCTACCTATAGTCTCCATTGTAGTTCCTTTTTTTGGTTTAACCGGTTATATATTAGGGATCCTATAAAGTAACACCCCAAAGGAACTACAATGGAGATTATAGGTAGTTCTACAAAGGTTCTATAAGGGTTCTATAAGGGCTTCCTCTAAAGAGCTGCATGCTGTATGATTGACACGGTTCTTGGGTAGCCAAACGCAGACCCCAATTTAGGGGTCCTGCCCATAGACATCCTGAAGAAGCTAATACGATCTGCAGTATACCATAGTATTTTTGCAGTATTGATTTTGGTACATGTCTGTATACTATGTTACACATCCTCCCTAAACCCAAAACTCTAAGCCTTCTAACTTCCAACCCTAGGCATCTAAGGACTAATATATTCAGACTTTGGGGTCCAAAGACCATACGATATAAGGCTTTTGGGCTATTTGATGCCCAGGGTAAGTCGTAAACCCTAAACCTACATCCACGTGTACGGAGGTATCCTTGGATTCGAAGAAGCCAATAGACACTCGCCTCGCCCAAAACTCTAAACTCTCAATGTTAAACTCCTACACCCGCTCTCAGACCAAAAAAAAGTTCAAGGGTTTATGTAGGGTTTGGCTTTAAACTCTGAGCATAAAAACTCTTGCTAGACAAGGCCCTTAAAGAAATGAGGAAGGTCCTATGATTGCCGAGGCAGCGCATGCCAAGCTAAAGCCCTCGGACAGCGATTTTTCCATGTCCAGTCTTGACAAGCTGGAGAAGTTGGTGGCTTGGCGAGCTGTGGGTGTGGGTTTGAGAGGATTTTATGGACGTTCCTGAGGCTTTCCATACCGGCTCTATGTTGAGGTGCCTTTCGTGCTCATCGGGTTTACAGGCTTGGATTCCGAGTTTGGTGTCTCATTTTCGGCGTCGGGATTGAGGGCCCCGGATGCCATTCTGGGAACTCCAGTCTGAAATCGTTCGTACTTTTTCAGAAGTGTTCGCGGACTGAGGTTGATCAGGTAGTCAGGGCCTTCCGATTTCACTTGAGCAAAAAGCAGGGACAGAGGCAACCCGGCGCAAGCGTCACTGCGCATTTTCATTACAGCCCTTGTACAAAGCTGACAAACTTCCACATGGCACAGGCCCCTTTAGCACCTTAGTAGTAAAGGGAACTCCAGAAAGTTGGAATATGGATTAATGGTAGGATCCCCTATAATTTACCTTAAAGGGGCTACGATAATGATATTCCAACTTTCTGGCTTCTACTATAACCCTGTAGAACCCTTGAAAGAAGCCTCTTCTGATCATTAAGGCCTCTGTATTTGCATCATCCGCCCAGGCGGGAAGCTCTTATAATGATCCCCTTGCCTGCAAGAAGCAGTCGGAAGGCGAGACTCGCAAGGACCGCGCTGCACGTGTAGGTTCCCAGAGATCCCAATACCCCTTAGTCAAGGAATAGACCTTAAATCAGAACAGTGAGGCCCCTATAATTTAAAGTATATTCCTTACCTTAAATCAGAATAGTAAGGCCCCTATAATTTAAAATATATTCCTTAATTAAGGGGTATTGGGATCTCTGGGTTCAGGAAGCTCAGGTTTAATGAAGTTTAGTAGGGTTTAGGGGTTCAGAGTTGAGGGCTTAAGGCTTTATCAGGCATCACTAACTGTGTGGCTGAGTAGCTTAAATGGGTTCAGGGTTTGGAGTTTAGGGGTTTAGGGTTTAAGGTATACAGATCTGGCACCCAAGGGTACAGGCGGAAATGAGTCCATTGCAACGCTTGCCCCTGAACCTGTTCCGTGGACGAAACACTCCCCACAGCCGATACTAATCCGATACTCGTCATTATTCACACAGCTTGACACATGTATTGCATATTAAGCACGATGACAAATAGTTAACGACAGAAACTTAGCTGAGATATCACACACAATAGTTTCAATCATCACCTTAGATACAAGACTAAACTTTCAATGTTGCTTGTGCTGAAACTCAGATGCATAAATATGATTAGAATTGTTATCACTGCGACCATGAGAGTCAAGGACTGTTTGGACCGAGAGGCATGGGAGACGGAGTGTGCAAAGCTGAAGAAGCAGGCTGCGTTTTTTTTTTGGTGGGGGGGTGGTGAGGTTTAGGGCTCCCAAACCCCGCACCCGGCGAAAACTCCACGAGCCCAAACCCTGAACGTAACCCAAAACCCTGAACCCTAAAACCCCGTACCCTAAACCCTGAAACCTAAACCCCGAAAACCAAAACCCTGAACCCTAAACCCCGAAAGCCTAAAACCCGAAACCCCAAGCCCCTAAACCCTATAGATCCCTTAAAGGAAGCCCTGTGGTACCCTTAAAAGGAACCCGAAGGGTCCAAGTACCTGATAATCATATACTCGCCAACATCCTAACCTACATAACTACTATCCTAAAACCAAGTACCTAACTATTGCGTCCTTTGGACCCTTGGGGGAAGCCCCTATAGTACCCTTTAAAGGAACCCTGAAACCCAGGCCCTGGAGCCCAAAACCCCGAAACCTTCGCCTCGCCGTCTTCTTGCCTGTGGTTAGTAACGGTTTAGGGTTTAGGACTTAGGGTTTAGGGTTTAGGGCGTCTCGCCGCGCAGCGGCAGTATTTTCTATGTAGGATGGCGCCCCAACACTCCCAGGGCTGTGGGAGGGCGGCATATCTACGTCTAGCATTGGAGTGCGATTCCACCACCAAACAATTACAAATTGGTTTCTGTTTCTTTCCCGCCCGCTGTGAGCTTACACAGGCTCCCACCCAAAATATTACCTTTTAGGGTTTAGGGCGCACGCCCTCAATTCCCACCTCTGCCCTGGTCGTCTGCTGCTCCTTTAATTTCTGGCGGGCCGCAAAGGGGTGGGGCACGGGGTCAGGGGCCATCTCGGCCCAGTCTCTGGCCCAGCAGCGGGCGCCAGGACCGTTTCTAGGGGGGGCAAAGGGAAATGCCCACCGAAGGCTTTCGTGGCCGGGTTCAGGGCGTATTGTTCTCTAGAGACTCGAGGGAATTCCTTTGTGGAAGTATGGGCGCCACCTAGGTGGCCCAATGGCATGGCTCAGCCCTTGGGGCTGAATTTGACCACTCTCCAATGGCTCCACCCATTGTCCATCCCAAGAAATGATGTCAATCACTGCCGGATATCCTCTGGGTCCAGGCCCTAAGAAAAAGGGTGGGTACGGCCTAAGCAGGCCTGGGTGGGAATTCAGAAGAAGTTGGAACTTAGGGGTATTTAGAAATAGTTTTAATTTTTGGTCATTATAACCCCTGAGAGACAGCTAAAATTTAAATTTTTGCTAGGCTTCTAAGTTCAGTAGGGAATGGAAGTCACGAGGAGAGGGTTGTCTCAGATTTTGATTGCTTGATCTTTTTCAAGAAAGCGCCACCGGCTTACAAGCCTCGCTTTCGCCAGACGCAGAAGGTTTCACTGGGGTTGGAACGCCTCCGGGAGTTCTTTGGCCCAATTCCTTGAGGATGAGCCTTGCAGGAGGCGGCATGCACACCTGGCATGTCTTTACACACGTGTGTTTATATCAGCATTTGTCTATCGCTTGAATGTTTTATCGCAAAGGTGCTGCATGATCCTTGGCATTTTGATGCTGGGTCGGCCTCTGCATTGTGAGACTCATCATTGTTTTCATTGCTTCAGCAAAAAATCCAAGCAGACTCCATGTTTAGCAGCTTTACATGTTTGCAAGCAGCCTGCAGTGTGACTGCATCGCACGTGTTGCACTTGGCATGTTGCTGGGGTTGTAAGTGCGCATGTGCCAAGCACATCGAGCAGGGGTGCAACCTCACTCGGCCCGTAGCTCCTCACGGCTTGAGATATATCTTTGCAGAAGTTCCCAGGCTAACATGGCAGAGCAATGGGAGATGTGCGGCATGCCCGGGCCGGCTGGGGACGGGGTATCGTGGCTGCACACGGAATGGGAACCGGTCACAGATGTTGCTCTTGCCACGACGTTGTCTTCGACCGACGACTTTTTCAGGTTCGTCTACGATAACGTCAGGTGGAGGCTGAAAATTCGGGACCCCACGGACATGCGCATGAATGGTAGTAATAGTGGTCTAGGGTTTAGGGTTTAGGGAAGAATGGTAGTAATTGTAGTTATACTTGTACCCGCTTCCTCCGTTCCTTGCTAGCCAAAGGTAAGTCTTCAGCTTCATGGGATGGAGTTGCAGTCTGCACAGTAGTGCCTTCAAGCACGTATCCTAGACTCCAATGGAGTTCAGGGTACGTACTTGAATGCGCTAAAGCCTAAACTTCGCGTACCCTAAACTCGAAAGCTGCAAACATTTCTCTGTCATTATTTCTGCATCATGCGGTGTATAGAGTATATAGACTGAGGGAGAGCCTGTCGTTGAGGGCCAAGGTCGTGTTCCATAAGGGTAGGGTTTTTGGCGGAATTTTATGGCGGAGTTGTACGGTCTTCGACTGCATTCAGCCATTCCTGGTTTAACGGTTACGTTGGGGTCCCGGGTTCATTCGTGTTTCACGGTCCAGATTCCGTTGCAGCAGGGATTGAATTCCCATGTGGACGTGGCAGTGGGATACTAGGGACCGGGTCAATGGCTGCATGATGTTTTGCAATGGCAGGGGAAGAAGTGCGTCCCGCCACCTGCTGATTTGCTGAGCTACCGCTGAGCCCATCTTCAGCCCCATTCAAAATCCTCAAACACAACCCCGATGCCTACATTTTAAGACCTTAAAACCCTATGGCCACAAAGTTTACAAGCCCAAAGGGTCCTAGGTACTGTTATGGGGAATACTTTCCCAAATCATAATACTAATTCCTAATATAGAAACCCTACATTCTACTATATAGGTACTTTGGACCCTTTGGGAAGCTACGAAGAGGGCCACGCGAGCCCAACATCGTAATAATGCCAGAGCTTAAACCACGCTGCGTGTCGACTGACATATGCACGCAGATGGAGGACAAAAAGTTTGTTTCCCGCGGGCTCTTGGGGTTTGGGCTGGTGATTTTCAGAGGTTTTGGAATTTTCAACTATTTTGGGTTTAGGGTTTAGGGATTATCAGAGATTCTGGGTGTCACGGCATAATTAGGAGTTTGGGTTACGGGGAAAGAGTGTAGGTGCAAATCTGGCTGATACTTCGATGGCAGCGGGGACTGAGCCCTTTTAGAGCTGGGACCCAGAGTAGGCCCTTATTCCCTTTTTTAGGGTTTAGCTTCTCTTACAACACCCGTTAACCCAAAAAGGGCACCCTTTTTATTCCTAGGTTACTCTTGGGTCCCTAAACCCTAAACCCCTCTAGATCCCTTAAAGGAACCCCTGAAGTACCCTTTAAAGGATCCCTAAACCCCCTAGGTTACTCTTGGGTCTAGAGAGGGATCTATAAGGTTTCCTTTAAAGCTGCCTTCGGGCTTAGGCTTTCGTGGGGTTAGGGTTTAGGGTTTAGGATTCCTATAAGGGTTCCTTCAAAGGGATCTGTAGCGGTTCTATACAGTTTCGCAGAGAGCCCTATACCCCTCAATTAAGGAATGTAGCTTAAAACATAATAGAAAGCCCTATATAATTTAAGCCATATTTCCTTAATCTAGGGGTATTGGGCTGTCTGGGTTCCTACAGATCATGGGACTTCACCAAAAGATACATACACCCTGTGTAGATACGGTCCTGAGTGCCGTGCCTTTCTGCTATTGACTGTACCTATGCCATGGTCCTGCTTTGGTACGTTGACACCCCAGGATCAGATATGTTTAGACCCTGAGCTTGAAAACCTCCTGACCACCAAACCTCCAAAGGTCAGCAATCGGGTTTACGGTTTATTCGGTTTGTAGGGTTTTGGGGTGTATTAGACCCTAAACCCTACCTTAACCTACCAAACCCTACTTTTTTGTAGGTTCTTATTATAAATCCTAATATGGATTTTTTAGGGACCCTACAAAAAAGTAGGTTTTGGTAGGTTAAGGTAAGCCCTAAACTCCCTAAACCCTAAACCCTCCGGCCTTGAAGCCATTTGCCTTGAATCCGAGCCGATAAAATTCAGTTTTTCGTAGGCCGGACACAGCCAGAAATAGAGCCTTGCACGATCCTGCACGCAGCTGGTAACCTCAAGACTCCCAAGGCCAGAGATTCAATAGGTGTACTTCGCAGAGATGAGATAGAGAGAGAGAGAGAGAGAGAGAGAGAGAGAGAAAGGGAGAGAGAGAGAGAGACAGCGAGCGAGCGAGAAAGAGAGAGAGAAGACAGAGATAAAGAAACAAAAACGAGCACGAGAGAACCTCTAAACACTACTCTAAGCAGTTTAGACTAGTGTTTAAAGTTTCTCTCCGAATCAAACACTATTCGGCCACTAGATTCTGACGTCTGAAAGTCTGAAACTAAGGACCTTCTATGCATAGAGGCATTTTATACAAAACAATCCTCTATGAACCACTACTCTGCCATAAGATTCCGATGGACCAAGGACCTTCTATGCAGCAACCGAGGAGTTGCTGGGAGCTTGGTTCCCCCTGCAGAGGCCTCGTACAAGAAAAGCATTGCCAAGGGTTTAGGGTTTAGGGGATTTGGGGCAGGGGATTTGCAATGTAGAGGCCTTAGCTTAATTACCTATACATACTATTTTGGGTGGGTTCCAAAACCCTGTTCTAATTTTTGAGGCCCCTATGCTAGGGGTTGTAGAAAGATGCTAGAAAGGTGTGTTATGTCGAGGCTTGTGGGGTTAAGGGTTTAGGGTCAATGTTGATGCCTGGTAAATATAACCTCCCGGTTTAAAGGACAAGGATTGATTATGCAGGGGCCTGCTTTGAGGGACGCCCAAAAGCACATAAGCATAAGCATTTTACAAGGATATCCCTACCTTCTTGGGCTTCATTATAAGGGGGGTTTCTGTGGGATATCCCTATTCTATGTTTTTGCCTTTGTGCTTTTTGGGGGCTTGCTTTATTTCGCCCCAAACTTGAAATTTTCAACTTGAACTTGCCTCTCCATGGACAGAAATGAAGAAGCCATACGAATGATGTCCCAAACATGCGCATTGGGTTTCTCAGGACTCAGGAAGATTAGGTTTTGAGGTTTACCTTTTGTGTTTGGCGGGTCTTGGGTGTCACATGGGGGCAGTTTTTTGGAGTTTAAAGGATTTACGGCTGGGGTCCGGGGTTACGCCCTGACCCGGAGCATTCCAGCATGTTTAATCAGTGTTCATGCCGGTAACCTTGACAGCTTCGGTCGCGAAATGACCGTAACGCATTGACAAGCCGAAGTTATAATTACAAACAAGCCTAGACCCGCAAACCTACCAATTTTTGCCCCTGCCAGGGACCGCATCGGGTACGTCAGTAGCAGCGGCGTAGGTGCGCGAGCCACCTGTGCCGTCCACTATCCTTCTGATGCACCTAGAGCTCAATTGCGGTTTTGGATCTTGATCGTAGATGCGAACCTGGCGATCATGCAACCCCAAATAGCGTAAGGACGTATACAAGGAGCTTATAGTTAGGAACCTCAACAAGGTAGTTTTCTCTGCAGGTTTCTCATGGTACAGGCGGTTTGCCTCTGTCAAGTGTCAGTGTCTGCCATCACTTGCCACAGCACCCTCGATGCAACAGAACCAATTCGAATTTCGAATCCTCGCTGAAGAGTCGAAAGCTGCAGAAGATCCGATTCAGCCTCTTATGGGTGAAGTGATGGAGCTAAGGTGTTTTTAAAATCTTTCCAAGCCTCGTTTTCAATTCCTCAACCGAGCACTCGGCCTCACATGAATTGCCTTGAGCGATCTGAACCCTAAACCCTCGGCTGCTAACAATCGCAAACCTACATGCTTGGGACTCAGCTGTTCAGGGATAGGGTTGTGGATTTAGGGTTCAGGGTGCAAGGTTTAGGGTTGTCGGTTTTGGGCTAAGAGTTTGTGTAAACTCAGGCGCATGCCGGGCGGAAGTTGGGCAAGATGGCCGCGATTGAGGTGATGCAGATGCCGCAGTGGCAACTCGACCAAGTGTACATGCGAAAATCCGTATATAAGCTCAGATGCTACAAGTTCAGATACTAAGCAGGCTTTTCAGTGTGATATTTAGAATCACACAGAACACATACATATATGTGAAACATCTGTGTATGTATATGCACATATACACGCAGTCTATATGTGTGTATATTCAGCTGTATTTATATCCCACGCGCATCTATATATATATATATATACACATGAGTCCACCCTCGTCTGTGATTGACATACTTACATGTCAGCTTACCCCTGCATTTCCTTGTATCATTCAACCTCAAGTTAATGTAGCCTGTTCGTCCATTTATTCACTTGTGGCATACATGGGAGTTTCGGCAATCGGGGACCCAAATGCAATACCCTACATAGTAGGATCCTTATTCTAGGGACCCCAGAATAAGATGCCCCCAGTTTTCGGAAACTCCCACATGTACTATCCTAAACCCAGTACCTAAGTATTAGATCCTTTGGGCTCTTAGGGTTGTTTATTGTTGAGGAGGACTTCTTTATAATGTAGGAACCTGATTAAGAAACCTTGGGCCTTTCTTAGGGTTGCTTATACGAATCCTACTACTTTGGGTGTCATAGGCCCAGGGTTTCTTAAGGAGGTTCCTAAATCATCTTAGTACCCTTCTAGATCCCTTACAGTACCCCTTATAGAGCCCCTTTAAAGGAACTCTAAATGGGCTTAAGGCCTTGAGGTTCCTACACCCTATAAACCCTAAACCTTACACCCTCAACCCCTAAGCCCTAAACCCTATAAACCCTATAAACCCTATAAACCCTATAAACCCTATAAACCCTATAAACCCTATAAACCCTATAAACCCTATAAACCCTATAAACCCTAAACCCTATAAGCCCTAAACCCTAAACCCTACATTAGCCCCGACGGCCGCTTTTGATCTCTGAGGCAGAGCTTCGTCTCGCAGCCGAGCGCAAAGATCCTGGAGGTGACCGGCTTGAGGGTTCCCAGAGACTCCAATATCCCTTAATTAAGGAATATTCCTTAAATTATAGTAGGATCCCTTTTATGCTATAAGGAGTATTCCTTAATTAAGGGATATTGGAGTCTCTGGGTTCCCAGAGAGCCATATGAAGTAGGGCTTATATTACCACTTTGGTGAGTGTAGATAGGGCTCCTTTTGAATTTTGGTGAGTGTATGTATTGCTTTAGGGTTCCTTAGACCTACCTTTTCAGGGTTCCTTATTATGGTTTCGATAGATACTTCCTTAAAAAGGTTTAGGGTTTTAGGGTTTAGGGTTTCTCGGTTGTTGGGGGCCTTTTCGGGTTTAGTGGCTTCGTTTTAGGATTTAGGGTTCCCAGAGAGCCATATGGGAGTTTCCGAAAATAGGGGACCCTAGTATAGTACCCGAAATAGTAGGATCCTTATTATAAGGACCCCCCAAAAGGGGACCCCTAATTTTCGGAAACTCCCATATAAGCTACTCAGCCCCACAGTCAGTGATGCCCAATAAAGCCTTACGCCCTCAACTCTGAACCCCTAAACCCTACTAAACTTGATCAAACCTGAGCTTCCTCAACCCAGAGAACCCAATACCCTTTAATTAAGGAATATACCTGAACATATAGGGGCCTTAATTAATATTATGATTTTAGGTATATTCCAAAATTAAGGGGTATTGGGATCTTTGGAGGTGGATCCCCGCCGTTGGTTTGGGGCTGTAGGGCTGCTATTTAGGGGCTTAGGGCTTCTATTTAGGGGCTGTAGGGCTTCTATTTAGGGGCTTAGGGGCTTAGGGTGTAGGGTTTGGGGATGATTTGTTGGGGTTGAGGGCTCGCCTGCTCTTGCCGTCTAAGGTATGATCATTAGGTACTTGGACCTTTAGTGTCAGGCTTGGACATGGAGTCATCCTCACCTTTCAACCGAGCCCCAATGTCAGAGGCAAGGCACGGCGCGCGAACTTGCGTCCTCAGCTCGTTTCAAGGTATTTTTGGTTTTCGGAGCCCTACACCCTGTTGAGTTTATATACTTATAGTAGAATTCTAAAAGCTAAAAACCCCATAACCCCAACCCTTACGACTAATGTATAGGGAATCCAGTATTATTTGTCAGTATAATCCAGTTTCCAACTTTTTGGGGTCTACTAGACTTGGAGGTTCATTGGTAATTAAAGTCCCCTCACATAGGGTTTATAACTATAGTTACCCGGCTTATAGCCCACTTATAACTACCCATGAACCTTCAAGTAGGGCGCAGAAAACCCTAAACCCCTAAACCCTTAAACCCCTAAACCCTAATCCCATAAACCCTAACCCAGAGAGCCCAATACCCCTTAATCAAGGAGTATAGCCGAAATCATAATATGAAACCCTATATAATTTAAGCCATATTCCTGAATTAAGGGGTATTGGGCTCTCTGGGAAACCGAAAGGCAGAATACCCCCAAGCCCTGTGAACCAAGAACCCGGACCTTCGGAAGACTCGTAGGAGCTGGCAGCCATCAACAAATCCCGGCCCTATGCCGGTCTGCCTATTTTCCCACGTGGCCTGGCTATCCGTCATGGATCTACGGTTGATAGTATTAATCCTGCATTACCCATAATAAGGAATATACCATAACTCTAGGTACTGCAAGATTAATTTATATCGTCAACAGTATGTTTTAGGATTTAGGGATATTTAGTGGTTCAGGCTTCGGCTTTTGTTGATTGTTTGGTAAGGTTTCGGTTGGAAAGCGTGGGACAGTATTCCATTGGAAGTGTTCCTTGAGTAGCAACTGTTGTTCCAGTGCCCTTTTTTTGTAGACCTAATTCCTGCCTCAAGCCCTATATAAGCTGGAGCTTGATCATTGCCTTAACCCCCAAAAAGCCTATTTTTTTAAGGACTTGTATAACGAAATCATGATAAGGAACCCTAAAAAAGTAGGTTATTCAGGGTTAAGGTAGGGCTTCGGGTTTAATCAGGCACGAGGATAGAGATGAAATTAAGAAGGGACCCTGGCTGCAAACTGGGCAATCAGATGTTGATTAGGGTTGAGGGTTTACATTGGGTTTTGGGTGTCATGTATATAGGATTCCTGGCGACAGGTGAGTCGGCAGAATGGCTTCAGTATGCATGCATGCATGCATGTATGCATATCTACACATGCACAAACACATGTATGTCTGTGTATACGTGTACACATGCTTCCAGGCAGTTGCTTATCTTGTCCGCTTAAGTGTTCGTGGTGCTCCTTGATTGCTTTGACTTACATAAACCCCAAACCCGAAATCCCTAAACCCTAAACCCCCAAACCCGAAATCCCTAAATCCTTCAACCCTAAACCCCTAAACCCCTATACCCTAAAACCCCTAAATCCCTAAACCCTAAACCCTAAAACCCTCAACCCTAAAACCTAAAACTCTAAACCCTAAAACCCCAAACCCTAAACCAAACCATGGCGGCACCAAGAGCCGCATCAGTTCAGGGTCTGCTTGGTCATGGGGTTACGTCTTAGAAGTGAACGCGGGAACTTTAAACTTTTTGGCCTTGCGTATGCATTAGCTCTAGCTTCGAAAGTTTGAACTTTTTGGGGCCCGGTTGTTGAAGACGAGAGACGTAGGGGCGCAGGTCTTAGGCGGGCCTGGCAATGGTTCAGGTTAAATGGGAGTTTCCGACAATCAAGCGCACCTTATTCTGGGCTCCTTAAAAAAAGGATCCTGCTACATAGCGTACTACATTAGGATCCCCACTTTTCGGAAACCCCCAAATCTTGAATGCAATGAACGTGCATGTACTTGGAGGTTCATGGGTAGTTATACGAGGGGTTATAAGTCCCCTAGTAGTTGTTATCACAAAAGTTACCCTACTTAAAACCCCACTTTACAACTATCCATGAACATCCATGAAGTAAGACTGCCAACAAGTTTCAGAGTCTATCTCCACATTATCAGCCCGAGTGGCCTAAAGCCCGAAGCCCTAAACCGTCAGTCCTAAATTTAACCCCAAAGCCCGCTTCCCTAGATGCGAAAGCCAGGTATGGACCTCCTCCCGAACCTTCCGTATGTATCGACGGATGGCACTCCACGCATGAGATAGCGGAGTTCGCTACTCCTGAACACCCCGTAGAGAAAACTTTCAAGTGGGACACCTGCATGTCGGGCATTAGGGAAGTACTAGCTGTAGCTCCCATTGAGGGATGTTTTCAACACTGGCATCATCCTTTTGGCGATCTCTACTTGTCAGGCTGTGTTTGGTTTTTGCTGGTTTGCATACTCACTCGTGCAGTACACACCAACCGGAAATCATCAAGTCGCGAGAACTGGATATTTGTTTGCGCAAGACACTTGTATAGACACCGGTATGTGCATACAAGAGTACATATATGCATACATGCATATATACATATACATCCCTATTCCACTACATCTACATGCACACAGATGCATGCATGATCTGTGTCGGCAACGGGCGTACGTGTAAAGACACATAATTAATATAGATGACAAGGTTTACATAAGTGTGTGAGTATATATATATATATATATATGTACATATGTATGTGTTCATCTATCGCTTTCCGCTTTCATTACATGTGTATATAAATGCAGAGGCGGCTTGGACAGGCAGATGGATGGGTGTAACCAGTCTTGGAAATCCATCACCTGGGCATGCAAGTTGTCCTGCCTCATAGTTCAGACCGAGGAGATTGGGTTGTGTTCTCTCGAGGAGTCACGCTTAGCTACTTGGAGGTACATGGTAGTTATAAGTGGGGTTATAAGTAGGGTACCTATACTTATAACTCCTTTCAGGGGACTTATAAGCCCACTTATAACTACCCATGAACCTCCAAGTAGGCCCTAAACCCTATACCCTTATAGAATCCCTATGGATCCCTTTGGAGGGGCCCTTAAAGCTTAGCTAGATATCTTGGCAGGGTTTAGGCCTGCTCATAATCAGTCTCACGATGGCTGCTGAAGTGCTTGCAGAAAAAGGAGGCGAGAGGTCCTGTCTGCCAAGCAGCTACCCTAAACCGAACCCCTAAACACCTGAAGCCTGAGACCATCCTAAACCCTAAGCTAAACCCTAAATCCCAAGCCCGAAAACCACACGCAGTGCAGAATCCGACACCGTTTCTTCGTTCTTCGTTGCTGCGTAGGGTCTGGCAGCGTCTCACAAGACTGGAACTATAAACTCCAATCTCTCAAATACCCAGAGACTCCCATAAATCTAACTAGGGTAGGCGGGACGGGCCCCCTGAACCCTAAGCCCTAAACCCTAAACAGCCTGTCCTCAGTAGTTCTACACCCGAGGCAGTCCTGGACACACGAACCCCACAAACGGCGAACTCAAAGCTTCTGGCCGAAACCCTAAACCCTATAGATCCCTTTGGTGGGAACCCTTATAGTAGAAGCCGGAAAGTTGGAACATCCTCAGCCTCATGCCCTTAATGGAAAGTATAAGGGATCCTAGCACTAATCCTCCTAAAGCCATGTTCCAACTTTCTGGCTTCTACTGTAAAGGAACCCTTATGGGATCCCTTTAAAGGGACTCCCTCCCCACCGGGCTCGGTTACAAGGTGCGCGAGGCCCCAATGCCCATCTCCAAGCGGAACCCCTGGTGTCCATAAGGTCTTTGGACCCAAATACTAGGCGTGTAAACACCGTATTCTTTATTATAGCAGATAATGAATAATAGCACTGTGTGTTTATACATACGTATATGTGTGTATATATATACATATATATAGTATGCGTATATATATATATATATATGTATGTATACATATGTATATGTATATGTATATGTATATGCATTTATAAGGACATAGAGGAGAGTCTTCTGCTGCCAGGCAGAGGCTGTGGCCATGCTTGTAGCAGAGCTTCTCCGCACCGAGCACATTCAGGCAGATCCCACACACACAACACCTTTTGAAGAGATATGTTACTTAGTAGCTGAGTGGATACGCTTTACACTTTTTTGGACAATATTACCCATTATAAAACTAAAAGTGTACACTTTTTGGAGGGCTTATGAACTCAGCAACTACCTGGAGGCTCCATAGTAGTTCCTTTTGGGGGTTCATATTTAGAATCCTAAGAGGTAACCCCAAAAAGGAACTACACTAAGGATAGGGGCCTAGGGTTGCCAAGAGAGACGCCTGCAGATTGACGACCTTCACAAGGTCTGTACGACCTGTCGGAGGCTTCAAAAGGTGGGATGAAGGTAGATACGATTAACTAGGATGCCCAGTAGTACCCTTATTCCCTTTTTGTAGTCCTAGGTTCCTTATAAAGTTACCCAATACCAAAAAGAGAGGCCTTTTTATTCTTAGGTTACTGGGTATCCTAGGTAAGGATCCCTTATATAAGGACTCTTATTTGGCAATATCCCACCTACCTTCATCCCACCTTCTGAGGCCTCCGAGACCTGGTGAGTTGCACATTGTGCCAAAGTGTCAGGGGGGGGCGTGAAAAAAATCCCAGAAAACCAGACCCTAGGGCTCCACCATGTGCCCTTATAGTAGATTGATAGGGTTCCTTTAAGGGTTCCTTTAAGGGGTTCTATAAGGGTTCTATAGGGTTTAGGGTACTAAGGGTTCATGGTAGCTTTATAGTAGGTACTTAGGCCTTAAAGGGGTCACTATATGGGTACTTTAAGGCGTAAGTAGCTACTATATGGGTACATGGAGTAGGTACTTAGGCCTTAAAGGGGTCACTATATGGGTATTTTAAGGCGTAAGTAGCTACTATATGGGTACATGGAGCCTTTGGGAGAGGTCACCGAGAGCCCCACGTTTGCTCGCAGCGTCCCGAAACGGTTGTCAAGAAGAGCTGGCTCGGTGAGGGAACCCACATGGGAGTTTCCGAAAATTAGGGGCCCGTTTTGGGTAACCTAAATAATAGGTGCCGTACTATAATAGGGACCCCAAAAAGGGACGAAAGTGTCGCTGATTGAGCTAGTTTGCCAGAGGAGGGTCAAGGCTCGTTAACATTACGGTGTAAGAGTTTAGGGTTTAGGGTTTAGGGTTTAGGGTTTGGAGTAGGTATTCGAGGTCTCGCGCAAGCCAGGTTTTGTTTAGGGTTATGCAGGAACAGTAGATTAGGTCAAGAGGAGGAGGGGTGCAAACATAATACCTAACATCATGCATCATTGTAGATGTGTGTGTGTATATATATATATATATATGTATGTATGTACTGTATATGTAATATGATATGATATGTAGCATGATATGTAACATCATTAGGTCTTCGATGAGTCAACCTCGCCAGTCCTTGGCCGTGATCGCGCCCTACGCGGCACAGCGGAACCTGTTGGAGAGGCTTCTGGCTCTACCTGCTTACCCCCAAAATCCCGGGTAGTATTAGGGACTTTTCTGAGACCTACTTCTGGCTCTCTTAAAAGGGACCTTATTGAGAGGGTCTATATCCCCATGGGTTCCCCTGGTCCTACCTCCTACAAAAGCCCCTGAGCTTCCCAAGCCCTGACCTTAAAGGAACACACACACAACCCCAACCCAAATCACGAAGCCAAAACCGCAGAGATCCAGGCCCTTTGATCGTAGAAGGGTGCTTCCGGGGCACCAAAGGCAATAAAAGTTGCTCCGCTGGCCCAACTCTAAGCCCTCAACCCCAAACCCAAAGCCCCTGCAGTTTAAAATCCTAATTCAACCGTAAACACCCTCAACTCCTGACCCCTGCATGTTCAGCAGTTGCCTGTCGACTGTTCATGCTTTTAGCTCGCCTTTCCCACAGGTTCGGTGAAGAGTTTCGGGCTTAATGCGGCCGTAAGATAGAACCATCAACCCTACACGGTTACCCTATGGCTTAACCATCAGGTACCCTGCAAGCTACGTACTTAGATCACTGCTGTTCTAAAGCCAGTTACTTAATTCAGTACTGGGTCCTGGTCCTTTAAACCGTAAATTCGTATTGTTAAGGCCTTAGAACGGAAGCCAGGATGACGTGTTCGCTGATTGTCTCACTAAACGAAAGGATGCGACCAATGCTACGACATGTACTCTTTCTCTTGTTTTGTATTTGTATATGAATTCTGCGTACTTAGCCGCGATGGTTGTTTTCCAGTCCCCCCCCCCCCAGAAAGACACCCAAATCGCATGCTGCATTCACTCATCAAGCTCTTTTGCAACCCCTCCTCGTGCGTTTTGTCGAACTTGTGTTACGAGTCCTGTCTCTACCTAGAGGCTCCATAGTAGTTCCTTTTGGGGGTTCATATTTAGAACCCTATAAGGTAGCACCAAAAAGGAACTACTATGGAGCCTTAGGGTAGCTTTCTCTCATGTGTCTTTAATTGTTATCTCGGTCTTTCTTTCGCTTTCTCCCTCTCTCTCTCTCTCTCTCTCTCTCTCTCTCTCTCTCTCTCCCTCTCTCTGTCTCCCTAAACCGGTAAAAACCCGAAGCCCTCCTTGATCCATGAACCATTAACCACTGTACCTCTGGCTCCATGGAAGACGGAGACCTTGTCAGTTTTTTCTGGTTTAGGGTACAGGGTTTGGTTAGTCGGTTAGTATGACAGGGTCTAGAGTTTCGGGAGGTTTGCTTGAAGCCGTAATTTGGGTCTCCGCGTCAGGTGACCACGTAATCCGCATCTCACATTGATGGATGGACGTGGGACAGCAAAGACGGTTGGGTTCAGGACAGCAGCAACGGCTGCAGCCGCTAGTTAGCAGTTCTATGCCAGCTGATGGTCTATCCTAGCAGTGGCTCCCGGCCTGTATGGAGGTGGGACCAGAGAGACGGAAGGAGCTCGCACGTTTGATGTTTCCCGCCCCGACTGCCGCATCCATATGGAGCAGATTCTGCAGAACGTGAAGCCATTCGGCAGGGAAGCCGAGGAAGAGGCAGAGTCACGCAGAAGAAAGGCATCAAGGGCGGTCAGGCGATGTAGGACGATTATAGCCGGGAAAGACGAAAGATCCAGGCAGAGGGATGCGATTTTGAAGCGCTTCTCAAGCGCGAAATCACAGCGCTGAAAGGAGAAATAGCAGAGAGGGACTACATAGGAGCTTGAGCAGCAGAGGAGCAGTCTCTCTGCGACGGACCACGTGGAGGCCCACTGTTTTCTGTTTCATCCCTGGGTGTTCTAAGGCCCGTGCGAGTGCAGATATCTTGTTGTAGAGATCTCAGTGTTTATTGTCGATCGGAGGATGCTATATAGTCAATGAGACTCCACGAAAGTTCGGCATTGTTCTCTCGCATTATCCCTTAAGGCACCTTAATGGGACTTCATAGTCTGTCGTACCCAACCCCTCACCCCTGGCAAGCCGCACACCCGGCAAGCTACGTCCAAAACGATCGCCCGCCAAGTTGGCTGTCGTGCTGACTTCACAGCAGACTCCTGCAAAACATAAACCCTAACCCCTGAACCCCAAAAAGTTTCGGCGCCTGCACACTCAACACCCTTCTAAGAGGGTCAGCAGTCTAAACCAAATTAACCCCAAAACCCGACAGCCTAAACCCTAACCCCGCGAACCTTCAACCCCTAAACCCTAAACCCCTAAACCACTACGCCCCCAGACCTCGAACCCCCAATTCCTAAACCCCTAAACCCCCAAGCCCCAGGCCCCTAAACCCCTGAACCCCTAAACCCCTAAACCCTAAACCCTAAACCCCAAGAACCCCCTAAACCCTAAACTCCAAGAACCCCCAAGAAGCCTAAACCCCTAACCCTAAACTCCAAGAACCACCGAAAAGCCCCAAAAAAGCGCCCCCAAAAAAGTCAGAAAGGCGCCTCCCCGAACTGGGTCTGCGGCAACCGAGGATCCAGGCGCCCCGCCCAGAGAGCCCAATACCCCTTAATTAAGGTTTAGGGTGTAGGAGTTTAGGGTGTAGGGGTTTAGGGTTTAGGGGTTTGGGCTTAGGGGTTTAGGGTTTAGGGGTTTAGGGGTTTAGGGTTTAGGTATACCCCTTAATTAAGGAATATGGATGGATGTCAAAATTATGGTCCCTGTTTTGGGTCCTTGATAAAATACGGCACCTAGTATTAAGGTACCAAAAAGGGACCCTACGGGCCTTAATATCATGACTTAAGATGTATATTCCTTAATTGAGGGGTATTGGGATCTCTGGGTGAGGTAACTGTGTTGGGTTTTGTACTCAAGGGATCTATAGGGTTCCTTTAAAGGGATTCTTAAAGGGGGTCTTTAAGGGATGCTGCAGTAGAGTTCTATAAAATAGGGGCCTAAACAATTATCTATACTAGTCCGGGGGTTCCTTCTCATAATTTTAGTCTAGTGGGCCCCAAAGCCCTATTAAGGCCCTACTAGCCCGATGTGGGACGATTTGTAATTCCTCGGTGGAGCCACAATTGTAATCAATTTCGGGTGCTTTTGACATCGGCACCTAGCACTGGTTCTGTAAACAGCATTTTGTTTAGGGTTTACCTGGACCCCAAATAGCCTACCTGTTTAGGGTTGCCTGATATGACTTCTTTGTACAAGTCCTTAAAAAGGTAGGTTATTTGGTGTTAAGGTAGGACCCAGGGTTGGTAGTGGGGTTGTAAGCAGGTCATCTTTTGATTTGGCGGTTTAAGCTTTAGGATAGGATGTGTCACTGTTTCTGTTCTGTGTTTGTTGGGCTGTGTAGGGATGTTTAGGGATTGGGGCTTACGGGAAAATGTGGTACTGGTGCTGTCAAGGCTGCAGAGTTTTGGAGGCGCCTAAGGTTCATGACTACTTTGGCTAAGGGCTTGGACCAGGGTGTCGGGGAGGTAGTTCGGAGGCCTCAAAAGGTGGGATGAAGGTAGGTGGGATATTCCAAAAAGAGAGTCCTTATATTAGGGATCCTTGATCCTACACACCTTCATCCCAGCTTTTGAGGCCTCCGAGTAGTGTGATTTTGGTGAGAAGTTTCGGGATAAGTATAGTGTTAAGCCCTAGACCGGCAATCGCAGAACCCTAATTGGAGGTTCATGGGTACCCATAGGCCCCAAAGTAGTTCCTTTTTGGGATTCCCTTATAGGATTCGATATGTGGACCCCTCAAAGGAACTACTTTGGGGCCTTAGGGTAGTTATAAGTAGGGTTAGAAGTCCAATAATAGGAGTTATAATTATTATAGTTATCCTACTTAGAACTCCACTTTTGAGTACACGTGAACCTCCAAGTACACCGTATAACGCTTCAGAGAACCGTACTTTCAGGCCTATGAGGGAGGGGAGGGAGGGGTCGCCGGGTGAAAGGTCGCTACAGTGGATGCCCTCCAGGGTGACGAGCGCAACTCGAGTTGCAACCGGCAGTGCTGCGTTCGAGATTTACGGTACCCTGAACCCTAACCCGCCGAGAGTGCAGGAGAAAGGGCCCATTGCATTTGACAAAAACGCTTAAACCCTAAGCCTAAACCTTGGTTTCAGATCATGGGCTTAGTGCTTCTTTGGTCTCAGGGCTTAGGGCTTCTTTGGTCTCAGGGCTTAGGGCTTCTTTGGTCTCAGGGCTTAGGGCTTCTTTGGTCTCAGGGCTTAGGGCTTCTTTGGTCTCAGGGTTTGGGGTCCAGGGATTTCCGTTTCAATTTTCCAGGCTTCCAGGCTCGAGTACGCGTCGATCGGAGAATGCATGTGGGTGGTTGTGAATATTAGGGCCCCTGTTTTTTTAGGGTTCAGGATTTAGGGTTTAAAAGTATAGAGGCCTTCGTATTATGATTTAAGGTGTATTCCTTCATTAAGGAATATGGGCGGTTGTCAATATCAGGGCCCCGTTTTGGGTCCTTAATAATATACGGCCACCTAATATTTAGGGTACCCAAGAAGGACCATACTTTTGACAACTAACCTTGTGTACCTTAGGGACCAAATGACCTTTAATCGTAGGGGCCCACTATACCTGAATCCCTATCCTAAACCCTAAACCCTAAACCGGCCCTATATGGTATACGACCCTTAAGCCCTTTTAGGGTTCATTTCGTCGCTAGAGGTAGGTCCAGGGCTTGGCTTCGCCAAGGGTTTCGCGGATTGCCACTTTCCGGCTTGCGGTTCAAGAAAACCTAAGGGTCCAAAGGACCCAATAATTAGGTACTCGAATTTAGGATAGTAGTTATGTAGATTAGGATTTTGGAGAGTATATGATTATTGGGTACTTCGGCTGATGATAAAAATCCTGCAATATCCATAATACGGAATATACCATAGTACCCATAGGTTAGGGTCCTTAAGGTAATGCAGGATTTATATCATCAACCGTTGGACCCTTGGGGACAGGGCAGGGTCGAAGATTCCACAGGCGTGGCTTGCGGGCGGGTTGCAGGCGTAAGCCTTGCGAAATTATAGGGCTCCGGGCCTTTTTTCAGTGTTTTGCCTGCACTGTTTCAGAAGACTTTGTGAATGCATTTGCATAGTTGTCAAAATTATAGTTCCCTCTTAAGGGTACCCTAAATATTAGGTGCCGTATTATATTATGGACCCAAAACAGGGACCCCAATGTTGACAACCACCCATTTGTTAGTTTGTATGCCTGACAAGTTCACCTGCATGTCATCAATGAGGGCGGTCTAGTTCTAAGGATGCATGGGCTCTTCATCATACACCAAGTATTTGAAACAGAACCTTAATGGAACGCTTGAGAACGCCCTAATTCCAGAAACTCTGTACAGCTTTGTAGAACCATCTCTAAAACAATATAGGACTTTTGCAAGACCCGAAAAATGCTGAGCCCAAAGCCAGGCTTTCCCCTAAACCCTGAACTTTTTTGAAGCCTTCAAACTCCTGAACCACAAGCCATGGCTGTTCAAACGAGGCGAGGTCGTGGTTTTCTCCGCGACGCGCAGCAACGACACCGGGGCCGAGCTCTCATTCACATCTTTCGTGAAAGTACTTAGCATGCACGCGGATCTTTCCGTTTGTGATCGTTTGTGATCTGTGCCTCTCTTTACAACATTTGTGCCGCATACACTTTTTCTGTATATACACACAGGCATGACACATGTGTATATGCCTGTGTCTATGCCTAACTCTCCGTCTGTGTCTACGTCTGGGTCTATGTAAGCCTCCATTTGCATGTGGTTCTACCATATTTTGCCATACTAGATTGTGTTATGTTATGTCTTATTCATGTTATGTTACTTACGGTTTTGTTATGCTATGTTGCTATGTTGCTATGATTGTTGGATCGTGCTGCGTTGTATTTTACAATGTGATCCAAACGGTATATATAATGTTATACCGTATTGTGTTGTGTCATGTAGTACTGCGTTCTGTTCTGCTCTCTTCTATCACATGCTATGATATGACATGTGCAATAGGCAAGGTATCATCGAATCATGTCCTATCATATCATATCATATCATATCATACCATACCATATCATATCATATCATCTCACATCATATCACATCATATCATATCATATCATATCATATCATATCATATCATATCATATCATATCATACGTTTTAAGTTCGATATGACAAACGTACCTTATCTGATTTGTTTTGTGTTACATTTATTTTGCTATATTGCATACTTTGTTTAACAATTTATAGTACTGGGACTGGGTTGTCATTGTATATGTAGATGTGTATAGACATGCATATGTATATGTATATGGGCCTGACTCGGATCTACCACCCCTCCAACAAACAAAACTATCCCAGAGAAGCTCAAACAGCACTTGTGAGGTTTAGGGTGCGGTGCAGCGTCTTCGGCTTAGAGGATTTATGGATTCCGAGTCTCGAACCTTGATAGCTAGGGTAGCAGAGCATACCCCGCAGAATCCATACACTATGGGTTCTCGCTTCGAGCCTTCGGGCCAGATCATGGGCTCACAAAAAATCTAGCCTTGAGGGGAAGCAGAGGCAATCCCGAACTCGAGCTCAGCTTCCCAGGCCGTACTCCCTAATCCTAAATCCTATAGAGACTGAACCCTGAGCACTGGAAACCCGAAATGCCACGATTACCCTAAACCCTGGCCCCAGACCCCTAAACCCTAAACCCCAGACCCCTAAACCCTAAACCCTGAGGGGCTAATTAGCCCCCAACCCAAAGGTCCGAACCCTCAAGCCTGTAAAAGCCCTTTACGCCTGACTCAACCCCAAACTCTAAACCTGCGCAATACCATAAACCAGGTAAAATCGGCAAAGCCACGTAAACCCCATAAACCCAAAGCCCTCAGCAGTAAACTCTACATACCCAAAGGGTCCAAGTATCATTATGGTATATACTTATAGGGTATTTTGGGGGTCGAAGTATGTACCATAACAATACTTGGACCCTTTGGGATAAACCTCTAACCCTGTAAACCCTATAAACCCTTAAACCAAAGCTCTGTGAAGCCTTTGGACCCTCTTTAACTTCATCCTGTAAGCCCTAAACTCTATGAAGCTCAAACCCTGTACGTCCTGGAACCCTAAACCCCAAATTTTGCACCAAATTTTGTGAAGGCCCTACCCATATACCCCATAGTAGTTGCTGTTGGGGGTTCATATATAGAACCCTATAAGGTAATCCCAAAAAGGAACTAGTTTGGGGCCTAAGCGTAGAAGGAAACACCCGGCAAACGAGGCCATCGGCTTCCTGAGCGACCCTCGACGAGCAAATGCCTCTGCCTCAGGGAACTCAACAGGGCGGTGACCGAATGCAGGGGTCGGGATAAGTGTAGTAGTCGTCTCCCCGCAAGACTCCCTGTACACCTGTAAGGCCCATTATCTGTTAAAATATCATCCTATCCTGCTTTCGATTACGACCTTTATGCACCCCTAAACTATAGTTTCCTCGTTATGGGCCGTCCCCACAGTTGCTGCTTCTCTTACATCTCCAAAAAGCAATTCCAAAATTATCAGGGCCCCTACAGTAGACCTCAGAGTTTCCAAGGTTTCTTGCCGCTTTACGGCGCACCTGAAACGAACGCGCAGTTCGGGGTTTCGGGTGGAGGCTGTGGAAAGGTCACCAATACTCTTATCGATTGCATCACACTGTACTTCCAGCCGTTAGACTCTAGACAACCCTGCTGGAATCCTAAACATCATGCCAATCCATGTGGGAGTTTCCGAAAACAAGGGGTACCTTATTTTGGGGTCCTTATAATAAGGATCCTACTATTTAGGCTACTATATTCGGGTTTCCTATTTTCGGAAACTCCCATGCACAGCCCCCAACATCGCAACACTGTCAGACCACCTTGCTCTCCTTCATACCTGCCCACTACCAAGGCATGCTCGCCACAATGCCCAAGCCTTTTCCCACACCCTAGCCCTAAGGCTCCATGTACCCATATAGTATATACTTAAGCCTTAATGTTCCTATATAGGGACCTCTTTAAGGCTTAAGTACCTACTATAAAGGTACATGGAGCTTTTGGGTAGAGAAGCATACATTAGCCGTATAAACTCTTCAAGGTCTCACACCGAAACTGAACATGCAGAATCTTTCAGTCCAAGAATCCCAGGAGCCCCTTATCCCCCCCCCCTTGGCCTCCCCTCCAAAAACCCCCCTTCCTAAACACTGGGCGTCAAGCCTCTGCACTCTGCACAGGTCCTTTTGACCCGCGCACGCCGTGCCCTCTTCGTGGTGGGTGATCCGAGGACTGCACAAGGCATTAAGGCTGCGTTTGGGGTTTAGGCTCTAAGGGTTTAGTGTTTACGGGTCTGGGGTTCAGGGTTGAGGGTTTAAGGTTGATTTAGTCAGTGCTTCAGGAGGGTTTAGGGCGGGGTAAACGTACGGGGCTTGGATACTGATACTGCTTACAGACAAAAACGCATGATCCTTGCAATGATAGTCAACGAACTTAGAAAGGCTCAAGCCCGATTCAACCTGATAAGAAACTATCCATAAAACCATCTAAAACCCTATTTCCGAGATCCTATGGCACCCTGCAACTCTTGCTTCGGAACCGTAGACCCTACACCCCTACCTATAGTCTCCATTGTAGTTCCTTTTTTTGGTTTAACCAACTATATATTAAGGATCTCCTAAGGTAACCCCAAAAAAGAACTACAATGGAGACTATAGGTAAACCCCTAAACCTCACGAGGACTCTCAGCTGCGATCCCACTTGGGGCGCATGGCTGGCGGCGCTGCCCGAGAAGAGCCCAGGAGCCGGAAAAAGGGCACGCCCGGTTTCGGGTTTACTTGAACCCCAAGTATCCTCGGTTCAGGGGTAAGGGTTTAGGGGTTGAGCGTTTAGGGGTTTACGGATTTAGCGTTTAGGGTTTATTAGGGTCCTACCTCATCATTTCAGGACGTTCATAAGGAAATCACAAGGAGGAGCCTCAACATAGTAGGCCTCCTGGAATGAAGGCAACGCTTAGATATTGCAAAGGTTTCGAGCAGGTCATTAAATGCCTGTTAAGCGCAGGCAACAGAATGGAAGTCTGCTCTTGCCGGGTTTAAGTTTAGAGTTGGGTGGTGTGAGCTGTAGGCTAGCTCTGCTCAAACCTGAACCGAAACTTCAGAAGATGTCTTTAACTAAATACCTCCACAAACCGGGCCCTCCGCTCGAAACGCTTGCAGGAGGTCCTAGGGAGCTCCTACAGAAAGAGCCTTAAAGACCCCCCGACAATCCCGGTAAGAAGAGCCTTGTCATAAAGCCTCTGATAGGCCATTTTGTAAGAGCCCCTTGCAAGACCCATGTAACGCCATGTAGATGTGAAGGAGAGCAAAGCCCGTGCAGAAGCCGTGCTAAGCTTTAAAGACCTGAAAAAGCCCAAGCCTTGAACGACCTTGCTAATGTGTGGATGATTGTCACCATTAGCGTCCCTTTTGGGGTCCCTATTATAATATAGCACCTAATATTTAGGGCACCCAAAAAGGTACCATAATTTTGACAACCACCCATATACAATTATGAATATACATAAAAATATAAATAAATAAATAAATGAATAAATAAATATTTAGATATATATATATATATCTTAAACTCGACGCTGTGGAAGCCCTAAACCTTTCAGCCTAACGTCTGCACCTTGCAGCCTTTAAGCCATCAATCTCTGAACCCTAATCCCGAAGCTCCGAAGCCCCAACGAGCTGTAAATCCTCCTAGCAACTTGTAAGCAGCATTGCGATCTGCATAGTAATCCTCATAGTAGCTCCTTAGTAAAGAACCCTAAATTGTAAGCCTTAAACCTTAACACCTAAACCCTAAACCCGATAAACCCCGATTAACCCCTAAACCCTAAACCCTAACCCCTAAACCACTAAACCCCTAAACCCTAAACCCTAAACCCTTAAACCCTAAACCGTAATAAAGCCATGAGCCTTGAGTCGCCTCCACGCATTCCCTTCAAGTCCTCCGTGTCATTGCAGCACAACATACCCGGAAGGCCTGTTCTCATGATTAAGGCACCAGGTTATTAAAACATACTTTTTTATGCTACAATATAGCGCAGAATACGATAATGGGCTAGAGTACGGTCTGATGTAACCCTAGGCTTCCAAGGCCCTTATAGTTAGGGCCCTAGACCCCTTAAGGACCCAATAATAAGGTCCCTGGAAGCCTAGAGTAAGACACCAGGTTACTATAACATACTTCTTTCTGCTACAATATACCGCAGTACATGTTAATGGGCTAGAATACACTCTACCCTAAGGCTCCATAGCAGTTCCTTTTTGGGATTACCTCTTAGGGTTCTAAAAATGGCTATGGAGCCTCTAGGTATAACATATTTTTTATGCTACAAAATATACCGCAGTATACGTTAATGGGGTAGAATACAGTCTGATGTAACCCCAAAGGGTCCAAGTACCTGATAATCACATACTTTCCAAATTCCTAACCTACATAACTACTACTGTATCCTAAACCCAAGTACCTGATTATTGGGTCCTTTGGACCCTTCGGGTAGGGTGTAGGGGACACAGAATTCACCTTATCATTTATGTAACCCTATGCTTCCAAGGACCTTGTAGTTAGGGCCCTAGACCCCTTAAGGACCCAAGAATAAGGTGCCTGGAAGCCTAGGGTTTGAGAGGGGTCGAAGTAGTCCTTATTTTTGGTTTTTGGTGCCTGAAAGGCCCTAAAGTCCTGTTATAGGGATTATTTTTGGTTTTTGGTGCCTGAAAATTAAAAAGCCCCTAAAGTCCTGTTATAGGGAGTATTTGGAGCCTCTGGGGGATGTAAAGCCGCCCGCCACCCAGGCCTTGATCCTCAATCCGATCGATCCCTACACCTTGGCAGTACGTGCCGAGGTCCTGGGCTTCGGGTTGGTTTAGGGTTTAGGGTTTAGGGTTTAGGGTTTAGGGTTCAGGGTTTAGGGTTTAGGTTTAGGGTTTAGGGTTTAGGGTTCAGGGTTTAGGGTTTAGGGTTCAGGGTTTAGGTTTAGGGTTTAGGTTTAGGGTTTAGGGTTTAGGGTTCAGGGTTTAGGGTTTCGGTTTCGGGTTGGTTTAGGGTTCAGGGTTTAGGTTTAGGGTTTAGGGTTGGTTTAGGGTTTAGAGTTTAGTGTTTAGGTTTCCTGTAAGGGTTCCTTTAAGGATTTTCGGGTGTTCCTTTTAAGATTCGCTGAAAGCATGTTGATTTTTTTGGGGTTTGCGGGTGAAAGTCTAGGGCTGCAAGGCCTTGGTGTTGAATGCTTTAGGGACTATGCTTTAGGCCTCGAGGGCTGTAGGGCTTCATGCTTTAAGGTTCCTGGTCCAGGGCATGTTGGGTTTAGGCCTTTGGGTTTATGGCTTACCTGGACCCTAAAGAACCTACCTTTTTAGGGTTCCTTATATTACGAGTTCCTTATATAATTAGTCCTCGAAAAGGTAGGTTACTTAGGGTCCAGGTAAGGCTTCGAGGGCGTTGGTCCATGCAGGCCCCAAGGACACGGTCTTCCCAGAGCCTTTAATTAAAGAATATACCTTAACCACTGTTTGCTTAAGAAAAACCCAAAAAATAAAAATAATAATCCCTATATTACCCCATAGTAGTTAACTCATATTAAGGACCGTATTACAATTTAGGAAGCACTGGCTGCAGTATCACCAACATAGCCGAAATCGAAACCCATACATGCAGCACAAAAGGTAGGAACTGCTCCTTAGATCGTGGAATCCAGGAAGTTGGAACATCCTTATCCTCATGCCCTTGAGGTAAAGTACAGGGCCCAGGGAATCCCAGCACTAATCAGCCCTAAACCGATCTTCAAACTTTCTGGGGTTCACTATAGCTACAAGGTCGAACACCGTGCAGGCTTTAAGGATGCCCAGTAGGACCCTTATTCCCTTTTTGTAGTCCTGGGTTCCTTATAAAGGTACCTAATACCAAAAAGGGAGCCCTTTTTATTCATAGGTTACTGGGCATCCTAGCCTTTGATAATTGATGACGAGGCCCAAGAGCAAAACGCCACTAAACCCTCTACTCTCTATGCAACAATGCTGCTGTTTTGACAGATTCCTTTACGCGTAAACTCAGACAGCCTTTTCTCCATTTAAGCTTTCGAGCGTTCGTTTTAAAAGCTTCAGGATAGGTTCTGCATGTTTAGGGCTTACCAAGGTCCCTAAAGTTTCGTGCTTTACGGGCACCCGTGTGGGTTTAGATTGAAGCTGGCGTTTTGGGCCTAGGGGTTCAAGATTTGTGAGTTTGCAGTTGTCTCTCGTCGTCGAGAGCAATCCTGCCGGTGAGGCCCAGATGTGCATTGGCAATTTGGACGAGGCAATCGCCGACTGTGACCAGGCGCAGTCGAATTTGAGGTGGTGGAGAGCGTGTCCACAAGACTCGTGGTCCACGTGGTTTCTTGTTTAGGTTCGATGATTTATGGACTGTGGTTTCTGTCAGTGGGATGTCCAAACATCGGATTGGTAGCACGGTTTAAAAGCGGTCCATGCTTCGAACGTCGTGGGGCTAAGGGAGCTGGTAGGTTGCAGTTTAGAGCTGCAGAGCTGTTTATCACAACCGTGCAACGTGCTTACTAAGTCCGCTGATCCTTCAACAGTAGGGGGGTGCAGGGCGCAGGGACATGTCACGCTTTCATGCAGATGTTAAAGCTATACAACCGAGAACAGACAAGCACTGCGCCCTAAACCCTTTAAGCCCTTAAGATCCTCAATCTGGTTGCCTTAAACCCTCAAGCCCTCAAGCCCTAACCCGACCCAGCCTTCTCGCAGCACAGGCGTTGCAGCTGAGCCCGTCGCTGGAATATGCCGTCGCGGGCCTCAGTTTCTAGTTCAGGCCTTCAAGGCTTCAGGGTCTAGGTTCGGGGTTTCAGGGTTCCCTAAACCCCTAAACCCTAAACCCTAAACCCTAAACCCCTAAACCCTAAACCCTAAACCCTAAACCCGGGGCTTGAAGGGGTTCAGGGTTTCCGGTGACGGTTCGGGGCTCCGAGCTCGAGGGCGCTTGTGCATTAAGTTTAATTAGGCTTCCAGGGACCTTATTATTGTTTCTTTAAGGGGTCTAGGGCCCTAACTTTAAGGTCCTTGGAAGCATATGGTAACTTTAGGGAGGGACCTGCTCAAACTCCTCTCCAGTCTTACTCCCAAAACGCCGACTAAGCATATGGCGCGTTGTATAGGCCTTGAACCCTGAAGGGTCTTTGTGAGGGCCGCGGTCAGCCGATACCTTCGGCCCTAAAGGGCAAAGCTCACAGCATCACAGCATCCCAGAGGTACCGGAGGAACGTTTGCAAGGCTTAGGTTCAGGGATAGGGCTTCTAGGGCATAAGGGGTTAAGGTTCAGGTTTAGGGTAGTCATAACGGTTTAAGAGTTTAAGGGTTTGGGGGCTCTTCTTTATCCCAGGCCTCAAACCTTGAAAACTATCTCTGGTGCCTGCAAATCCGACACCTGAAACCCTCATGAATGACAAATCCTCAGCCTTCAAACCTGAATCTGAAATCCTGAATCCCAAAACATCCAAGGCTCACCTAATGTTGCCCCAAACCCTACGACGTGGTACTCGGAGACTAGGACTGCTTACTTGCAGGACGAAACCCTGACAGCAGTATGGATCCAATAAGGGAGCTTTTACATAACCCTTATCAACAAACGCTACAGGAACTTGTGTAGAAACCCTTGTACACTTCTGGCTTACGGGTGCTTTGGGTTCGACCACCGGGGGGGGGGCCAGGTCATGATTCGCGAGCGCGCGTGTAATCTCGAAGCGCAGGAGCAGCAGGCGGGGTCTCAGGGCTTCTGAAGACGACACACCGGTTTCGAAAAGAGCGGGCATCTTGTAACGGTTCTACAAGGGATCTGTAAGGGTTCTACAAGATTGGTGGTTCTATAAGTTCTATAAGGCTTATCTTGTAGAACCCTTATAAGGGTGTCCAAGCCTTCCGAGTTTAACCCTTTGTTTTCTAGGGCCTTCATGGCTTTGCAGAAGCCCGGAACCAAACCCCCCGCATTAAACCGTTTTGGGCTAAGGGTGTCCAGTGCTGTCTCTAGGATGGTCGGGCGTCGTGTTTGCAGACTCCGTTCATACTGCCCACGGTGCAGCCCGACAGGTGCTGAGTACAGAATCCTTACATTCTGAATCCTAAGCCGTCCTAATCGCCAAACCCCAACCCCAAATCAACCCTATGTTCGAAGAGAAGCGACTCACTGACTCGCCCCCTAGCTTTGGAAGCAAAGCCCAGAGGTCTTTCAAGCCCAGTGAGCCGTAAGTTTTCGTGTTTCTTTTGTAATTTTCTGCAACCCTAAAACTAAAGCCCATGCAAGCCCTAAGCCGTAACGGTGTTCAGAGATTAGCGTTCTCTAAACTAGACCTAGGGTTTAGGGTTCCTACCTATAGTATCCATTCTGATTGCTTCAGTTGGTTCGTATTTCGGATCATATGAGGTAACCCAAAACATGAGCTACTATGGAGACGACTACCCTAAACCCTTAACCCCCGTCAAACCTAAAGCCGTAAACCCTAAAACCTGGACCAGACCTAAACCCTATATGGGGGTTTCGGAATAGAGGGGACCCTCATTTTGTACGTAAAATAGTAGTAGGATCCTTATTTTCAGGACCCCGAAATAAGGTACCCCCAATGTTCGAAAACCCTATATGGGTCAACCTTGAAGCCCTATAAGCCCTAAACCCTATATTAGGCGAAGCCCTAAACCCGTGAGAGGCTGCCTTTCGCTTCAGTGAGTAGTCCTGACTCTGCAGCAGCTGGACGAGTGCCCATGGTGGCCCCTTTTAAAGGAGCCCGAACCCTACTATTGATCCCTTATAGAGCCCGTTTAAAGGAACCTTACTATAGATCCCTTATAGTGTCCCTGCACACCGCAAGAATTCTAGGGTTTAGAGCTTAAGGTTTAGGCTTTAGGGTTCGGGGCTTCGGGAAAGTTGTAGGCTTCAGAGTTTAGGGTTTAGGCTTTGGGCTTCCCAAACTGCTTATGTCAAGTAGTCATCACCCCCAAGCGCCAGTGGAGCCCATTTAGGTGATTGCCCACGAATTATAGGGCTTAGGGTTTGGAGTTTAGGGTTAGGCTTTAATCTGTAGTCACTAAACAAGCAGATGAACCTTACTTATGATGATTTAAGTTGTCAGAAAGCATCTCTGGAGGATGCTAGTCAGACTCCCAAGTATCGGTTCTTCTGGACCAGCCGGGACTTAATAAGTTAACATGGAGGAGCCCTTCGCGGAATTCATGGTTTTAGGCTGTTTAAGATCACGGTGCCGATAGCAGTTTTTCTTATTGGCTGCAAGCTCAACTTTTCAACTTTTGGGGTTCTTATCAGGTAGTCGATTCTGAAAGTATCAACTGTTATTCCCTTGGGTTTTGGGCCCGTGAGTTTGTTTAGCAGGGCCATAGACTGAGCAGGATAAGCCTGGGTATGGCAGTACAACCACATCTGTTAGAGTGAGCAAGCTTGCCGCGGGTGTGTTCGGGAATGATGGAGCAAGAAGTAGTCTGTGGTATTGCGGGTTGACCCAAAGGCTCCATGTACCATATAGTAGGTACTTAGGCCTTAAAGTACCCATATAGTGACCCCTTTAAGGCCTAAGTACCTACTATATGGGTACATGGAGCCTAATTAAGGGTGAGAGTGACGATATCGCGTCCGACAGTTCAAGTCCAGAACTTACCCATCAGACTGGCGAACTGACAGCCCGTATGACCCTTCAGCCGTTAACGTTCTCGACTCCCAGAAGACTACCTTAAGGGTCCCGGTAACTAATAATCGTATACTCTCCCAAATAGTAACCTACATAACTACTATCCGAAATCAATGTACCTAATTATTGGGTCCTTTGGACCCTTAGGGCTAGACCTGCATCCCTACAACTGTCGCCTTGCGGCGCCCCCCGAGACTTCGAACTTGTGGTGCACGGGCGCCAACGCACTCTCCCGCCACGTAGCACTTTAGCTGCGTACACCATCGGAGGAGACTTCGGCAAAAGGGGGTGGCGGGCATGGGACTGACCTAGTTTAACTCTGCATCTACAGCAACCCCATGCCATACAAAGCTTGGACTCGCTACACTACTGGTCTGCAACTTGTAAGCCCTAGACACCCCTCCCTTCCAAGTAGACCCTATAACCCTAAACCCCACAGATCCCTTTAAGGAACCCTATAGATCCCTTTAAGGAGCCCTTAAAGGAACCCTTACTAAGTCAGCTGCTCATCCCTAAACCCGAAACTCTAAGCCCCCCAAAGTTCTGAGCCTGGAACCCATTGCAAAATCCCGAGCCTAAAGCTCTCATCCATTGTCTAATCACAGCATCTTAAGCAAAAGCACCCACCCTAAACCCTAAATCTTAAGCAGATGCACCTCAAGTCCGTAATCCTTTGCCAAATACTACTCGTAATAATCACATATTAATGAGAATAACAATTAATACAATACTCGTAGTTTTGATGCAGGAGCCTGGAATATTTAGCAATAGTATTCCCGTATCGTCATATACCCCTATTACGAAACAGTTACCAATACTCGTACTATTTTGGGTTCCCGGGATAATTTTCCAATGTACCCCCGAAACGCTATTCTAACTCTCAGGGGCCTGCAGTAGAAGCCCAAAAGTTGGAAACCCAATAGCCTCAATCCTTAAGAGTGATGTTAAGGGAATCCCAGCACTATTTGGCATTCATCCGGTTTCCAACTTTATGGGTTTACAATATTTTACTGGAACCCTGGACCCGGCACCGACTTGGAGATTCCTCAGGGTTGAGTGTAGACGACTCAGGGTTCTGGATTCAGGAGCTACGGTTTAGGGTCCGCTGTCTTGCGATATAGAAATTTGGGTCTGGGGTTCAGAGGTTCAGCAGTGGGATTTAATGTTCAGATTTGTTTTGCAAGATGCGCCGACCACCCACAGAGTCGCAGGGACATCTGAGAGTCCAGGGTGTTGCTGTTGAAGGAATAGGTTTTCTGGACAGTCGCGAAGCCATTCTTCCAGAGCTCATAAGTACAAGCCCGAAACCCCTTAACCCCTAAACCCCGAAACCCCTAAACCCTAAAGCCCTAAACCCGGGACGACATACTGATCCAGCTCAGAGTCCCCGCTTGTTCTTTCCTAAGCCCTGCACTCTGCAACTGAGGTATCTCATTGTTTCATGTGGGTGGTTGTCAAAATTAAGGTCCTTTTTTGGGTCCTTGTTATAAATAATACGGCACCCAATATTTAGGGAACCCAAAAAGGGACCAGAATGTTGACAACCGCTCATGTAGGGATGTTTCATGAAAGATAGTCAGGGATGAAGGAGCGGTACAATCAGGTGTCTAAACCCCCAAGCCATAAAGTTTGCCTCCGGCATTGAGCAGCAACTTCTCGGGGGGAACTCGCGATGTCAAGCGACATGTTGTTATAGTCATAACTCAGACCTTTCCCGGACTAGGGCTCTATACGGGCTTTGGGGTAAGGGGTTTAAGCTTAAGGTCTACAGGGATTTCGGCGGCTTACAATACGAAAGCCATGCACGTTTGCCAGTTGAGCGCGTCGTGCCCTTCGGTCGCCCCTTCGAATTCATGACAAGTGAGGTCACGGCAGGGCAAGCATGATATCTTGTTTCCTGCAAGTCTTGTCGAGTGTACATTGCCTGCAAAGATTCAAGATCAAATGCTGATCGGGCAACTAGCAAGGCGAATTAGAGCCGTAACACTAGGACTGCTTGCCTACTTCAATAACAGCTTGTGATACAGTACTGGATGTGGCAAAAGCCTCGCCACGGGAAGCCGCCTAAACCCAATCCCCTAACCGAATCCTTTGTAGTGTTTGCTAGCATTTGAGAGAAGTTCCGTGGGCGCCATGTCGGTCCGGGCAACATCCCAGTGCAGTGCATGCCTCAGAAAAACCGCCTTCGTGCAAGAAACTCGGTATTTGAGCAGTTAGACGTTAACCTTTCGGGGTTTATAGAATCCTACAATAATTCAGCAGGTTATCCTTTTTGCGCTGGGGTATTCAGCCCCTCAGAAAAAGCAGCATCTAAAATTCATAATCCCGAAGCTTGAAGCTTCAACGTTCTAAGAAGTAAAAAAATTCAGGAGGTTGGGTTTAGGGTTTGGGGTTCGGGTTTAGGGTTTGGGTTTAGGTGGTAGAATATTCAACAACAGTAATACTAACAAGACGACCTTCATCCGACCTACCCAAGGACTCCTAGTGCGGAATTGCCCCACCTAGATTCATCCCACTCTTGGAGCTCTAAACCCTCAACCCTGGACACATCCATCGCACTTTCAACATAAGGACACATCGCCCTTAAGAACTAATAACAGAACAGCTTAAACCCCAGACCTTAAAAGTGTAAACACAGAAAACCTTAAACCCAAAAACCCAGACCTTAAAAGTTGAAAAAAGAAAACCTTAAGCCACAAGCCCCAGACTTTAAAGCTTAGAAACAGAAACCTTAAACCAAAAGGCCCAGACCTTAAACGCTCAAAAACAGGAAACCTTAAACCAAAACCCTCGGACCTGAAAAGCGTAAACACAGAAAACCTTAAACGAAAAGCCCCAGACCTTGAAAGCTTAAGCACGGAAAGCCTTAAACCAAAAACCCCCTTGAAAAGCTTAAACTCAGGAAACCTTAAGCCGAAAGGCCCAGACCTTAAAAGCTTAAGCACAGAAAACCTTAAACCAAAAACCCCGGACCTGAAAAGCCTAAACACAGAAAACCTTAAACCAGAAAAACCAGACCTTACAAGTTGAAAAAAGAAAACCTTAAACCAAAAACACCAGATCTTAACTTAACAGTTTAAAACAGAAAACCTTAAACCAAAAACGCCCAGAACTTAAAAGCTTAAGAACGGAAAACCTACCTAGACCCTCCATCGACCCTCTATTAGACCCCAAATGCCCCGTACTTGGCCAATTCAGAAAACCTGAAACAACAAAAACTGACCTTAACAGATTTTAATGAAAGCAGAACACCTACCTTCATCCCAGCCCATAAACCCTAAACCCTTAAACCTTAAACCCTAAGATCCTTCAAAGCCCACTATAGATCCCTTAAAGATCCCTTACAGGAGCCCTAAACCCATAAACCCTCAACCCTTAAACCCTAAATCCCGAAACCCATAAACCCTAAACCCTTTTCAAGCCCCTTTGAGACGAGGCTGGGGTCGGCCACCGATGCATCTTTCGGACGGCACGGGCCGAGACTGGTGCGCTGCGCTGTTTTTTGGGGGCGGAGGGTGGGGGTTTATGGTTTCTGTTTGGGGTTTAGCGTTTAGGATCTAGGGTTTAGGGCCTTTTTGGGGTTTAGCGTTTAGGATCTGGGGTTTAGGGCTTTTTTTGGGTTTAGCGTTTAGGATCTAGGGTTTAGGGCTTTTTTGGGTTCAGCGTTTAGGATCTAGGGTTTATTCCGGGTTTAGGGATTAGGGGGTTGAGGGGTTGGGAGCGTTCTGGTTTTCGGGGGGTTGGGTAGTGTTGGGGATTTGGAGGGTTGAGAGTTGAGGGTTTGAGTTCGAGTCGAAGGTTTTGGGGCTGGGTGTGGGATTCAGGGTTTAGGGTCTAGGGTTCAGGGTTGATTTCGCACAAGTTTGTACGTTTTGGGGCTCTTGCTTTCATACAGTTTTCCTCAGCAAGCTCTGTAAAGGTTGTGTGGGTGCTTACAAGAAACTTAGTGTACGGATCAGAGGCTTGGGCTCTATAAGGCCTCAGCTAATTTCGGGTAAGGGGGCATAGGGTCTACGAGTTCTAGGAGTAGGTGGCGAGCCTTTCGGGTTCCCAGAGAGCCAAAGAACCCCTTACATAATTCAGCAATACGTTAGAAGCTGCCCCGACCCTGTAATTGTGAATATAAGGATTCTATTAGGGCCCCATTATATTCCTATTATACCACTATTACAGGGTGGGGGCCCTTCTAAGTAATATGCCTTAAATCATAAGGGGCTTCATATGAGTGTTTAAGCTATATTCCTTAATCGAGGGATATTGGGTTCTCTGGGTTGGGGTTAGGGTCTAGGTTGTAGGGCTTACTGCGCCAGGACGAAAGTTCGTCGCATCCGGTGGGTCTGCTAACACATACTTGCAAACCCTTTCCCCCGTAGACTCCTTCACGAAGTCGCGATGTCAGGCAAGGACGTCACTAATTCCTCCGTCGGAACAAAAAAACAGTGTATGTTTAGTTTGGCATGGAAATTCCTCCGCTAGCCAGGCCACGTAAAATGCACTTCTTCGTACTCCGAGTCCTCCGCCAAGCAAAGACATCTTAGTGCGACAAAACTTTCATCCTGCTGATGCTCACCCGCGACTAAAAACGAGTAGGCACCCGTCCAAAAAACCTCCTCCGTGTGTCGCTTTGCGGGTTTCACACGTGCTGGCCTGGCCGAACTAGCCCAAAAAACCTCCTCCGTGTGTCGCTTTGCGGGCTTCACACATGCTGGCCTGGCCGAACTAGCGGTCTTGGAATTCATGCTGCCCACCCGCGACTAAAAACGAGTAGGCACCCGTCCAAAAAACCTCCTCCGTGTGTCGCTTTGCGGGTTTCACACATGCTGGCCTGGCCGAACTAGCCCAAAAAACCTCCTCCGTGTGTCGCTTTGCGGGCTTCACGCATGCTGGCCTGGCCGAACTAGCGGTCTTGGAATTCATGCTGCGCCAGGACGAAAGTTCGTCGCATCCGGTGGGTCTGCTAACACATACTTGCAAACCCTTTCCCCCGTAGACTCCTTCACGAAGTCGCGATGTCAGGCAAGGACGTCACTAATTCCTCCGTCGGAACAAAAAAAACATTGCATGTTTATTTTGGCATGGAAATTCCTCCGCTAGCCAGGCCACGTAAAATGCACTTCTTCGTACTCCGAGTCCTCCGCCAAGCAAAGACATCTTAGTGCGACAAAACTTTCATCGTGCTGATGTAATTAATGAGTTAAGGAGCTGTCCTTGACACTGGATTGCCCCAAATAACGAACATAGATCCCTGATGCCTATAGGGGAGTTTCCGATAATGGGGGTCTCTATATAATATTGCACCCTTAATCGTAGGATCCCTTTTATACGGACCCCAAAATAAGATTTCGAAAACTCTCATAGAACCCTTACAATTTAACCTCTTATGGTATGCAATCGCAGCCATTTATCGATCTGGCTTTCTCGAATATGAGGTTTAGGGTTTGGGTTTTAGGGTTCAGGTTTAAGCTTGTTGGGTTTCAGTGTTTGCGGCTTAGGTTTTGGGGTTTAGGATGTATTTGAGGGGTTTAGGTTGGTCTCACAGGGTTCTATAGGGTTCTGTTTCGGGTTTTGGAGATTTTTCGGCGTTGCATGTATCTGGGGTTCAAGATTTTTGGCTTCAGGGTTAGTTAGGATGTAGGATTGAAGCTCTGGGTTTCAGAGCTCAGGGGATGATAATCAGATAATCAGATAGTCCTTTGTGTTTCCCACAGGGTCCAAAGTACCTATACAGTAGAATGTAGGGTTTCTCTATTAGGAATTAGTATTATGATTTGGGAAAGTATTCCCCATAACAGTACCTAGGGCACTTTGGGTTTTGTAGGATTTCTTGAAGGAGAAATCCCTCAGGGAGGCAATGAAGGCTCCAGGCGCCGATGTGTTTTGCAAGCGCAAGAAGCTTATTGCTACTGACTGCGTCTCAATGAAAGCGGTTTTATCCTAAAGAAGCACTTTTGCGAACTAAGTAACGAGAAGGTCGAATACATCGTAGTAGTTGTTCCAGATGCTAGGTCTATCTCAGATGAACTACGTAAGTACGATACCACAACTGTAAATAACTTAGGTGTTCCGAGAAGAAGTTCAAGGCATACTTCGGCAAAACTTGCCGTTGCAGGGAACAGCGGGAAGAGGCTGCTAAGAGTGCCATCGACCTCGAAGGATAGATCCTCAGGTTGAATGAGCAGCCTTGCTTCGTAGTGTAGAAGCCGCCACGTGCCCGGGTACTTCTACCTGGCCAACCTGCGTACGGGGGAGACGGCCGTGCTCCACTCGTGACATGCCCGAAACAGAAATTTTCTTATGCCGTGTCTATCTGTGAGTGCCATCCGGCAAGATCCACTCAATGCGCTGAACGCGATCAGCTACAAGTTTGAGCTGGCACACGAGCAAGTGCTGCTTCCCGCAGGCAAGAACTTGATGGCCAAGTGAAGAAGGCCTACGAATTTCGCAAAGCGATCGCCCTGTCGGCCTCAAGGACGAGTCCGGGCCATGTTTCTGCGATGCTTTTTCTCGTGATGAAATCTTGTGGGTACGATGGTTTGGTGTATGAATCCTGTGGGTACGCTTGCAGCTTGAGCATCCATTTGGTGTAGTTAACATCGGAAATCTTAACCATGTGAGCCCTAAACCCTAAACCCTAAACCGGACCATGTGTCATGCCTTTGACTCGAACATGAACTTCTGGCCTTCTGCTGCTGAGCTCTGGGCCTTTGCCCGAACTTCGCCCAGAAGCCGCGGCAGGTACATCCTCGGGGATACACGCATGAAGAATGGAAGATGGGAGCCACCGGCCACGAAGTGAAGAACTGAGTTCTGCAGTTCTTGGGTTTCGCAGGTGGGTGCGGAGCATAAATGCTGGGTTTGAGGTTCAAGATTTTGGACTTTTACCGTTGCAAGCCTCTGAAAGCCAGAAGGTCCACCGTCAAACGATCCAAATCTAAAACCTTGAGCTTTGAAAGACCCGATGCTGGGCAATGCCCGGCCTGATGCCTTGTCTAATCGAAAGGGATCTGTTTGACGCCTCAAGCCAGTAGGCTATTGACTGGACGGCTTCTATACTGCCTGTCTACTTGCACGGGTCTTATGCTGATGCCCGAACCATTCGACTACGGGTTGGTGGGTTTCTGTAGTAGAAATTTAAAACTCCATCATACGGAATCCAGAATCCGGAACAGTAAGACTGATTATTCAGGCCCCTACGGCAAAAAGAAACAGCACACGGACACACACACACACACAAACACACACTCGCGCAGACACAGACACAGACACAGACACAGACACAGACACAGACACAGACACGCACACACATACGCATGCAAAACCCCGCTGTTGCAAGCCGTCAAGCCTGTCAGAAACCCGCATAGCCAGCAGGATGCATATTCCGGGTTGCAATGAGTGTATACTTAGGGTTATTTAGAAATAATTTTAAATTTTTGGTTATTATAATCCCTAAGAAACAGCTGAAATTATAATTTTTGCTAGGGTTCTAAGTTCAGTATAGTATATGGGAGTTTCCGAAAATAGGGGTACCTTATTTTGGGGCCCTTATAATAAGATGCTACTACTTATGGTACTACATTAGGGTCCCCTGTTTTCGGAAACTCCCATATAGAGCCATGTTGGTCTCGTTTGGAGTTTTGGTGAGTGTATGTTTTGTGTGTCATTACGGAGAGACCAGTCCTGAAAACGCCCTGCATCATTTGAAGCCCTACCTTAACCCCAAGAAACCTACCTTTTTAAGGACTTACATAAAGAAATCATATTAGGGGACCCTAAAAAGTTAGGTTGCTTAGGGTCCAGGTAATCCGTAAGCCCCGAAGCCGCAAGCTCAAAGAACCTGAACTCCTTTTCCAATGGCCCAGGCCTTTGCATTAAATCCCTTCTCGAGCCGCTATAGAACACCATGTAAGCCCACTGGAATCCAGATGAATGCCTGGAAGGTGTTAGTGGGGTAGACAAAAAGAGCTTTAAATCCGAAAGCCGAAGCTTCAAAACCCTCAAACTTCCTTAAACCCCCTAAAACCCTAAAGCACGACATACCCCAAGGGTCCAAGTACCTAAGAATCACATACTTTCCAAAATCCTAACCTTCATAGCTACTATCCTAAACCCAAGTACCTGATTATTGGACCCTTCGGGATAGAAGCCCGAAGCCCCAAGACCCCAAAAACCCTCAACCCTAAAGCGCTACCCATTCACATCCAGGCCGATGGGGCGAGGCATCAGCGAGCTGAAGACGGCAGTGTGCTCAGTTCGTTTAGGGGTTTGGGGTTTAGGGTTTGGGGCTTCGGGCTTATGGGTTTAAGGTTTAATTACAGTAGGGTTTGGGGTTTAGGGTTTGGTAGGAGGTTCCTCAGGATTTTACAGGGTTTTGCATCTCGTGTTAGGTGGTTTTCTGAGGGCTTTCGTTGTGTTTGTTAAAGGTTTTAGGAGTTGGGATTTGGGTTTGTAATTTGGGGATGGCTTTGCTTGAACCCAGTGCCCCGTGAGGGGTATGTACATTCAGGATCGTCTGCACATGTGGTCCCTTCTCCCCTGAGAAACTCCCAGATGATCATGAGCCTTTACAGTAGCCAGTAGAAGCCCAAAAGTTGGAAACCCAATAGCCTCAATCCCTAAGAGTCATGTATAGGTTAGAAAGGGGCCCCCACCCTGTGATAGTGACTATAAGGATTATATTAGGGCCCTATTATATTCCTATTATACCACTATTGCAGGGTGGGGGCCCCTTCGAAAGTATAGGGAATCCCAGCACTAATTGTCCTTAATCCGGTTTCCAACCTTTTGGGGCTTACTATAAACCCCAAACCCCCTGAGGCCGAGGCCCTGGGTTCAACACCCCTAAACTCCAAGCCTTATCCTCTGAGCCTACCTGGGGATCCAAAAACCTAGTGCTTTTGGGGTTAGGTCCTATAGCTAAGGGGTCATAACCTACTATTTTGAAGGGTGGGGGGATACAGGTAAACCCTGACCTAAAGCCCTAAACCCTAGACCCCTAAAAGCATTTTCTCCAGAGCTGCAGCCCCAAACCCCTATCCGCTTGAAGGGCTGCCGGAGCTATCCAACGAAGAGAAGGTGGCGACATCTGCTTCTGAAGCAAATGTAGGGGTCTTGATAATTGGGAGTTTCCGAATATTAGGGGTACCCTATTGGGGGGTCCTGATAATATGGATCCTACTATTTGGGGGTACTATCTTAGGGTTGGGCTGTCAGTTGTGTTGGTAGAGGGTTTGATATAGAGTTTGAGCTCAGTTTGAGGGTGGTAAGACTGCCGGGCTTTGGGATATAAGTGTATGGGATTTTGTGCTTTAGTTTCAGGGTCGGCGTTACGGTTCAGGGGTGAAAGTTTGTTTCTCGGCGTCTGGCCCTTCTCCAAACTAACTTGGATCTCCCAAAACAAGCTCCCAAGGAACGCAGTTTATGATTCGGGATCTGGGGTTTAGAATTGGGTTCTGGGAAAGTTCCCATGGACGCCAGCAGTCAGTATTCGCTTGGTTTCAGGGTTGTCGGTTTGGTTGTTTTGCTTTGGGACTAGCTTCGGGGTAATGTCACCATATACAACTAGAACTGAGGAGAAGCAGACGAAGCTCAGTCAGGCCAATCATGGCACAGGCCTGATCAACTACTGCAAAAGCAACTCCCCAAATAGGTGAGGCCTCTTAGCGTACGAGTCATGCATGCATGCATGTATGTATGTAAGTCTGCCTGCCTGTATGTATGCATGCACATGAAACTGTAACCCTAAATCCTATCAAAGATCTTTGATAATACAGCGCAAGAAGCCGACACTAGCGCTAAATCCCGGTGAGGTACAGGCGGCTCGTGGTGTCTTGTCAGTCGATCGATTTGGGAGCTGTCGAAAACTAGGGGTACCTTATTTTGGCATCCTTATAATAAGGACTCTGCTATTTAGGATACTGTATTAGGGTCCCATATTTCTGGAAACTCCCATTCCACAGAGGCCAAATGGCATCGCGTCAAGCAAGAGCGACTGAAGTTCTCCTGCCAGAAACAGGACTTTGCACTTCTTCGAACAGAAGAGAAGGAAGACGTGGCCGAGCCGGGTGCTGGCGGTCATTCTGTCTCGGTATGGGATCTCCACTTTACCTTAACCCCAAGTAACCCACCTTTTTAAGGATTTATATAAAGAAATCATATTTGGGAACCCCAAAATGGTAGGTGCCTTAGGGTCCAGGTACGGTCAGCGACCATGGACACAACAAGGCCGTTGCTCTTCGGGTCTGCACGCAGGCTGTTGCTCACCTTGCGAAGAAGACCGGTAAGTGCCGGAAGCAATGGCTCCAATGCGGCAGGCCAGGAGTGCTATGCATTGGATAGAGGGTACTTGAAGTTGTGCCCACTATATACTGTAATGATAGTAAGGAACCCCCAAAACAGAAAAGGCAATTAGTAAATATTTATTAGGGCCGCAAGCTCAAGGACCCAACGAGCTTGAAGCAGGGGGGATCCGTGGTCACTTCAAAAAGTGCCTCATCTCTCGTCAAGGCCTGCCTGGAGGAGCAAAACTACGGGGGTTACTGCGGAGTCCTTCGACATCGAAGCTGGCAGCGGCGGCCGCGGCATCCAAAATCCTAAACCCAAACCCCCCTTTAGAAGGAGCCCTAAACCCAAACTCTCCTTTAAACAGGAACCCTAAACCCTAAACCCCCCCTTTGAAAGGCTCCAAAAAATCCGTGTCTTCCCCCCGGTCGGCCCGTCTTTCGCTTTCTTCGACTGCAAGGCTTGCTCAGGCAGTGCGACCTACCTCTCTCTCTCTCTCTCTCTCTCTCTCTCTCTCTCTCTCTCTCTCTACATATATATACATATATATATATATACAAGTATACATAAGCATATGTGCATTTATATATATATATATATATATATATATATGTATACATATTCATTTGTACGTGTCTATAGTGTATGTATATATATATATATATATATATATGGGTAGGTAGTCATTCCCCCACCCCTGCATTTCTGCAACTTTGCTTTTATATTCATGGATTCTGCTACCTGGTTTCGAAACTAGTGTCTGTTTCGAAACATATCCGTAGGAGGCCCCAACCCGACCCATTAACCCATTAACCCAATCATTTGCCCAACCCATTAACCCATTAACCCAATCATTTGCCCAACCCATTAACCCATTAACCCAATCATTCTGGCCAAATGAAATTGCCTTAACCCATTAACCCATTAACCCATTAACCCAATCATTTGCCCAACCCATTAACCCATTAACCCAATCATTCTGGCCAAATGGATTTGCCTTAACCCATTAACCCATCAACCCATTAACCCATTAACCCATTAACCCATTCATTTGCCCAACCCATTAACCCATTAACCCAATGATTTGCCCAAGTGGGACTGGACTCTACTCCCAAGTTCATTTGGCCAGATTGATTGGGTTAATGGGTTAATGGGTTAATGGGTTAATGGGTTAATTTCATTTGGCCAGATTGATTGGGTTAATGGGTTAATGGGTTAATGGGTTAATGGGTTGGGGCAATTTCATTTGGCCAGATTGATTGGGTTAATGGGTTAATGGGTTAATGGGTGAATGGGTTAATGGGTTAATGGGTTAATGGGTGAATGGGTTAATGGGTTAATGGGTTAAGGCAATTCCATTTGGCCAGAATGATTGGGTTAATGGGTTAATGGGTTAATGGGCTAATGGGTTAATGGGTTAATGGGCTATGGCAATTTCATTTGGCCAGAATGATTGAGGTGTCAGCTCGGTTGTGTCTTCACTCCTGCACCCGGGGTTTGCGCTTGTTTGTGGGTTTGGTATGGTTGGGTTAATGGATTAATGGGTTGGGGCCTCCTAAGTCCCAGGGCCATTCGGCTAGATGATTGGGTTAATTGGTTAACGGGTTGTATCTTAATGGCGGGCGTGTGTTTCGAAACATGCCGCTGGTTTCGAAACAGACGCCTGTTTGAAAACCGCTGCAGGTCACTCGTCCGGTACCAGATCTTCCGGGCAGTGGGGGTTTGGAAGTGGTTTGTTTGTAGTTGTTTGTTGTAGTGTCTAGGTTTAGGTTGGTTGTGCCTTGGATGCATCTGGTCACTTTCCTGCGATGTGCTTATGTTGTTTTTAACTTGGCGTACTATCGGCTTTGAAACACAGTAGTTGATGCATCACCGTATTTGCACGACTACGCGACGACCGAAATCAATTATTCCAGTCACTATTCACTACTCAGTGTAACCTTGGTCCTGAAACACAACATGCTCCATCGTATTCGCGCGACAACTCGACGACTGAAGGACAGTAGCCACCCTCATATTCTCATGACGACGGGACGACCAAGACACGATATCCACCAGCATATTCGCACGAATACATATCAACTGACATGTTTCGAGTTCTGCGCGGTGCTGCCGGATTGGCGACTCAACAACAGTGCTTATCGAAACATGTTGGCTTTAGAATCCCAGCACTTCGTAGTATCAGCGTGCCCCCCATCCCTCCCAACCGTGGCTGCAAGAGCCATGTCGTTTTCGGTGAAGGGCACTGCTACCTTGCAGAACGGCAAGGTTTCTTTGGTTCTTCAACCTGATGCCCCTGACTCAACTGCTTCGGCCTCGGGATCAGACCATGCTCAGTTTGACGTTCGCGCGGCCATGATGCAAAAGATCGCTGACGGCCTCATGCCCGTACACCCAAGTCGTTCACCACTCTCAGCTCGAACTTTGCTCGTCCATATTTGCCACGCCCAAGAGAAGCAGCAGTTTACCAAGAAAGGCATGCACGGTGAGTGGAACCTCCATGCTGAAGCCGCCTTGGCGGCGGCACTTTTGAAACCCAAACGCCTAGCCCTCACCGCTTCGTCGTCTTCAGCACCGGCACCCTTGGCGATCGAGAATTGCAACATTCCGGTTTCAAAAAAAGAGTCGTCCCCCAAGAATACCAAGAAGGCTGAAGCATCATCGTCCTCGTCATCTTCTACATCGGAGGAGGCCGAAGACGAGCAAGAGGAGACCGAGGATGAGCAGGAGGAGACTGATGATGTGCAACAGGAACCCGTCATGCCCGAATACTACCAGTGGACTGATGATTGGCACGATGTTTACGCTCAGCTGTTGCACATCTACGAAAGTTCCGAGCTTAATACCAAGCGGCGTAGGATCATGGACACGCTTTTGGCTGACCTTCGCAAAGCGAAGGGGCACTTTGATGCAGCCATACAGGCCGTCGTGCACACGAATCCGCGTTCAGACAAATGTGAGAGCTCTGCATTGCAAGATGTTGCAAGTTCGTCATGTGCAGTTTGTTTCGTAGCGGTTGGTCTCTATGTACACGGCGGTGTTTCGAAACAGGGCCTCGGTTTCGAACCACGTGTGGTTGTACACTCGTGATAGCACACATGCGTCTTGTCAGAAACATTGCAAAACGCATTCAACGCAGCTTGATTCTCTGAGGGCGGCACAGTGCAGTAGTTAGCCAGAGCCAAACATCATCAGCTCCGGAGTTTGCTGCTGGGACTCATGATATGAGTTTGCGTCTTGTTGTGTTACATGTTGTGTTCTCTCTTACCTTTTTTGCATCTTGATGCCACAACAAGGAAAACCAAATGACGACTGCCTACAAGAAAGCATTGGACGAAGTCAAGAACCATGTAATGACTGAACTGAAGACCCCCATCGTGATCACCAATGAGACTGTTTCCGGATCCGTGAACGACTTGCCACTCAAGGAGCACTTCCATCAGTACAAGGCCAAGACGTTGGTGGATATCATCGAGAATGTCGCTCTGCAGGATGTGCCATGGGAGTCGATTGCGGCGTGTCTTGCCAATGAACGATATACTGAACTCCCACCTCCGTTTCGCACCGACCGTGTTTCAGACACTGAGTTCGTACTCCAGATTGGGGTTATCAAGAATTCCACCGGCTCCTTCGGCACTGTGATCAAGCACTTCATCTTTGCAGACAAGACTACTTCGTTACGCCACATAGAGGAAATTGTACATGGCACTGGGTACCTCATCGACTACTCACCCAACTTTCGAAGTGGACCTTGTGCATTCCAAATTCTTCTGCACAGAATGTCTCACTGGATGGTGTCGTTTCGTCGGCTAGAGCAAAAGCAGCCCAAGCCGGCCAAAGAGGATTGTGGTGATCTCCAAGTCGGATTTGACTACATTCGAGAGTTCGGCCCGAAATCCAACATGGGAAATGGCCAGACTGAGTGGGCTGAAATTGAGACCCGCAGACTTGGAGGACCGCTGCATGGTTGGAGTGCGGGCTTAGTCAAGGAATGCCTGCGAAACCATTCAGCTTCGAATGTTTACGCTCGTCCAGTCACCAACTTCTTCTTGACACTCCACGACGTCGCAGGTTGGTTTTTCGATGACGTGTTGGTTGAGATCCTGGGTGACCTCAAAAGCCACACTTTGGTGATGATGGGGATGGCCGAAACAGGGAAAACACCGGTGGCTCAAGCCATCGCAATGGCGATCTCAGAATACCATATACTGGTTGGTGGGAAAGAGCAGGAACTGCGGCCGTCCTTTCGCCTCGTTGCTTCCCTGGACCAGCTGCGAGGTGAAGCCGGCATCAAGGAACGTCCGGATATCCTTGATGACCCGGATACCAGCGTCATGTCCGTGACGAAGCTGAAAGCTTTCCTTGACAGCACTCTTACCGAGACACACACCGTGGAACGATGGACCACTTCAAAATTCGAGTCTGGGCTTTGTTAGGCATACTTGTCGGGCTTCAACACTGCAGGGGTGCATCGCCTTGCACTAAACTTGTACACACGGTGATTTGCTGAGGTACGCAATCAGCTCCGAGTGATTTGCGACAATCGAGTGGATGATGATGCCGAGCCAGACTTACCGGAGTCCGAAGGCTTCATTAAGTTCGAGACCTTTATGGACATCATCTCACCAGCCTTCCCCGACAAGTGTTCAAAGCAGGACCGTATGGCCTGCCTCAAACGGGCGCATTGGATCGTAAACATGAAGAAGGCTCTCTATCTTCGACCTGCCGGTACCAAGACAGTTCCTGTCAAGCGCATCCCCTACTTGCACGGCCAGACTGACTTCTTGAACCAAGAGGGCAAGGATATCTTACAGGCCATGCGCGATGGCATTGAGACACCCCCAAAGAATTGGGTCCAAAAGAGACAATGGACTCACGATGTCCTGAGCATGATCATCGAGAAGAAAGAGCGACCACGTCGCACTGCCACGATTTTGATTCCCGGGTCAGGCGGTAACGGTCCCACTTCTCGTGACTCAAAGCCACAAGTTCCATTCTCAGGCCGCATTTGTCCAGACTTCTTGCCGACCGGGGACACCGCCGCTTCTATGGAGGACAGGTGCGAGGCTTCCTCTTCTTTGCCAACCGCCGCTAACGTTGCCTTAAAGACGGAGGTTGAAGAGAAAGCTTTCTTCCCGCTCATGGTGGCGTCCCACGCAGATGACGTCATTGACTTGGCCACGCCAACACCTCCTCGCTGTAAGCGTCCTCGGCTAGATGATGCCTTTCCCGACGTGGGCGAGGATCCTGAGAACTGAGGTGCCTCCTTCTGCGAATGAAGTCGCGTCGGAAGAACCTAGGTGCTTGAATGTAGCTACAACATCGGTTGACTCTGTAGAAAGGTACACTGCACAGAGACTGTTGGCCTCTGACAAGGCACTCAAGTTTTGTAGTTTGAGTGCCCACTGCCACTTGGATAGAGTGTCACATGACATGCCCATTGCCGCCAACTTGGAAAATGGAGCCACTACGATTTGCTGCAAGTGATGTCGATTGATTGCTTTGCAACTGGTGTCCACCAAGCATTGACTTGTTTCTTGGCAAATTACGGGGCTTATCACTAGCAGGTCCACTGCACGACAGCAAGCAGACTGTCACTGTTTCAATGCCATGTGACAAACAGCAGCGAACACAGTTGAGCGTTCTTGGACCTGGTACATGTACTACCTAACGTGGCCTGTGCAACAATGACTAGACGTGCGCGGGAAGATGGCCTTCATGCTCTGGAGCTACCCTCCTGCTCCTTCAAAGAATGGCTCAAGGACGTCGACGAGCACTGCTTTGAGAGCGATGTAGCCTTCCAAAAATATCTCATTCACCGTCGTGTTCTCGACGAAAACGGTGCGAATGTTTCCTTGTCACTGAGGGCAATCGGCATCTTCTTGAAGTACGGGGCTGCTCTACAGATAAAGAGATGCACGAAATGTGGGAAGCCCGCTCGCTTCGAGCAGCGAACCTCGAGGGGATGGACGACTTTTGGATGGACATGCAGTGCTGTTGGACACAAGCACATGCAACTACAACTCAACCAGTACGGCTTCCTCACTGAAATACCGGTGAATAGCTGGTTCCCGTTTCTCCATCTCATCAACATGTTGCGTCTTTCTATGAACTGGTCCACCATCATCCAGGAGTTGCAGGCGGGCTATGGCAACATCGCCAAAAAGACGATTGCGAAATGGCGTGACGTCTTCCAGAGGGCTATCGGTGCTGCTCTGGACAAAATGGACTGCAGGGTCGTCGGTGGCAAGAAGGAGACGGTCGTCATGGACGAAGCCATCGTCGGAGTCCATCCTGAAGATGGTTGGTCAGTTGGTTCGAGGGGGATCAACAAAGCTGGTGCAGAGCAGACTAGGACAACGGCGCGCCTGGAACGGAAAAAACTGGTTTCCAAGGGTGCCATGAAAAGGCTGCCAGCTCGAACACTTCATGGGTCAGAGAAGGCTTCACGCACCGGGCCACAGCTCCTGAAGAAGCCGGCTTCAACACACATGAAGCGGCCATGTGGTGTGATGAAAACGATCCTGAAGAAGCCTGCTGCCGTTCGACCACCAGCCAAACGACTCAAGAAGACTGCCGCAAACCTCAAGACAAACGGTGCCTGGCTATGGCTTGCTGTCGCTGTGGGCAAGAACAAGGAGATCTACACCCATGACAACGGCAAGAAACGCATCACTTATCGTCTTCTGCCTTCTCGCAAGAAAGCCATAAAGAACAAACCTCGCGGCTTTGAAGAAATCCAAAACACGGTTGAAAAGCACGTCGCGAAAGGCTCGTACTTGGTGTTTGACGGTTGGACTGCTACCAAAAAGGCTGTGGAAGCACTAGGCTATGATTACGCACCTCCTGTGAAACATGAAAAGTGTTTTCGTGATCCTGCTACGGGGTTCCACACGAATGATGCAGAGTCTGAAAACGGCAGGCTCAAAAAGTGGTCAAGGCGCCGCTATGGAAAGCTTTCTTTGGACATACTCGAAATGGATGAGTATGTCTTTTATGTCAATGTCGGAACTGACATGTCTTCAATCCTGAAAGGACTGGCACGAGCCAACGGGGTCATTTGCAGGAACGACCTGCTTGAAATCTAGTAGGGGCACGTCGAAGCTTGAAATCAGATGGGGAAAGCGCTGTGCTGCATTGCACTGCTCTGCTGGCTACCACAAGTAAACAAGTTAGAGAAACGATGCTCGTGTGTTGCTGCTGAAACATCTGAGGTGCCTACATTGGCTTGGTTGTCTACGAGCATCTGGGTATGGGGCATGACTAGGGTCAGTACATCATGCGCACTGTATTGTATTGGGCGCAATACCGAAGATGCTGAAATGTAGGGGTGGGGGAATGACCACGCGCCCATATATATATATATATATATATATATATATATATTATACACTACCTTATCTAATTTGATGTTTTCAATATATGACACTGTACTTTCATTAGATTAGAATGTAACATGTGATGCGCATATTGGAAACCTCATAATTGACACTGGGCCTGTCGTAGGTTGAGGCTTGCTTGAGCAGTCGAAAGGGGGAGTAATGTAACTTGACCAAACAGTTCTTCTTCCCAAAAATCCGAAGTCCAAACATCCGCACCCTCAGCTCCGCACAAACGAACCCTTTGCGCAACAGCCTAAACCCTAAACCGTAATCTCTAGCCCCTAAACCCTAAACCCAAAACCGTAATCTCAAGCCCCTAAACCCTATACCCTAGAGCAAAAACCCTAAACCCGAAACCGTTAATCCCTAAACCCCAATCCCTAAACCCTAAATCCTAAATCCCTAAGCCCTCAGACCTGGGTCCCTTCCACGCTCTTCTATGGCCCTGACCAGGCCATCTCCCGAGAAGAAACTGCAGACGCTGTCGCTGTCGCGAAATGTGCAGAAGAGGCTCTTTGAGGGGGAGGGCTTCAAGTTGCAGGTGGCTTAGGGGTTAGGGTTTAGGGTTTATAGGGTTTAGGGTTTAGGGTTTAGGGTCTGGGTTTGAGGGTTTAGGGTTTGAGGACCCCCCAAAGTAGGTAAAATAATGGCCCAAAACCTGCACAAGGCTATTATTCTACATAGTTTTGGGGTCCAGGTGAGGGTTTAGGGTTTAGAGTTCAAATACCCACTGTTAGGGGCCCCTTGGGTTTAGGGTTTAGGCTTTTTTCGGCTGAGGGTTTCAAGTTGGGGGTCTGGGTTTGAGCGTTTGGGGTTGGCACTGAAAGACGGGACATTTAATCGAGTTGTGATCTTTCTCATACCGCTACACAGACTTTAGAGTCTGGCTGTGGACATACCAAGCTCGAACCTAAACCTAAACTTCCGAAGCTGGCAAGCCCCATAATAACCCCCAAGAACCCTAAACCTTCAACCTAGAAGCCCTACGTAAACCTCAAACCCTAAACCCTTGTAATTCCGAAACCGGCAATATTTCCGCAGGCCCCCGAGCGAAGTCATCGAGCGGTGGCGACAGCAGGCGATCCGACCTTTTGTGCAAACATAATGTAGGAACCTGATTAAGAACCTTGGGCCTTTATTCGGTTCCTTACATGAATCCTAATATTTTGGGGGTTACAGGCCCAGGGTTTCTTAATCAGGTTCCTACATTACGGTCCTTCAGTTGTGTTCCGTGGGACATTGCGGCTGAAATTTGTACTTGGGGGTCGTCGGTCTTGGACCTTGAAACGCTTGAGGCGTTAGGTTTTGTTGGTTAGGGTTCAGGGGTTTAAGGTTTAGGGTTTAGGGGTTAGGGTTTAGGATTTAGGATTCAGGGTTTGAGCAACGAACAGCAATGAATAACGTACTTAAGGGGGTGGTGCGGGACTCACCAAGTCCATGAATTGTTGGGGGTGGTCCTTAAGGGTTCTTCAGGAGGTTTATAGAATATACAATTCTATAGGTTGGAGTTTAGGGTTTCATACCGGTTCTATACTGGGTGTTCCTCGGAAGCATGCTTCATGCTTTGATCGTATGGAGGCAAGTGTGTTTTGAGGATATTATTCTTTGTATGTCCGGTCCATTATGCTTACAGATAATATGTCTTTGGTATGTAATGCACATTTTCAGATGTTTGCTGCTAGCAGGTTCAACGGAGTTGTGGGGCCAACCCAGCCGCAGGTCAAAGTCTCAGGACCCTCCTTGTACCCTCAAAAAGAGGTATATGGTCCCAAACAAGAGGCATTTAGTGTCTAATAGAGGGTAGATGGAGGGCCTAGGTATCAGGCCTCTCATGTTTTGTTGGCATGCTTGGACATGTCAGATCTGAAGCGTATGGATGACTTGAGCCCTCAACTAGGTTCCTGAGTAGTACCCTTTTGCCCTTTTCGTTTTCGGGTCCCCTTGTTAGGGCTACTCAGGAACCTATATAGTCAAGATGGACCACTTGAGAAGAGGGATGGTCGTAACCACGTAGACAGGGGTTGGTTTCTTGATTTGGGTGCCTTGTTGAATCCCCTAACGGAGGATGCCCATCACAATGGTGGGCAAGGACCCGAAGAAGGGCCCTAAATCAGAGAATCAGCTGCAGAGACAAAGCAGCGGATGTGATTATTGCGATCACTGCGGTGAACTCCGCGCATGAGCTTCGACCAGTAAAGGGCTCCAGCTTTCATGGTGGCGATACGTGTAAAGCCTATTCAATGCCCAAAAACCCCGACTCAAAGCACGTCTTGCGATCTTCGTCTTTCTTAGGCTGAACATGCCCTGAATACCCTACATCCCAAACTCAATGCCCTGAAGCCCGAACTTTTCTTGAACTTTATAGCAGGTTTGTAGTTATGTATCACATTCTTTATCTTGTTTCATTCCAAAAATTCATAAATTTCCGGTGCGGTGGCAACGCGCACGAAAGCGAGAAGACGGTGGCCAGTTTCTCTGACAAGGACAAGCGGGAGATGATGGTGTACTCCAGGTTTAGGGTTCTAGAGTTTGGGGTGTAGGGTTGAAGGTTTACACAATTTCGGTGTTTCCTTGCCATAGTTACGGCACAACACACCTTCACAGTTTAATTTGCATTGCTCCGGGCACGGTTTCCCGTGGCAGTTTGTTTTAACTCCTGTCTCCTGTTCCTTCAGTATTCTGTATGTCTAACGTCTTGAAGAAACGTCTTCAAGCCTTTCCTTACAATGGGTCTAAGGATCCAGCTTAGGGTTAGGGAAGTTTAGGGCTTAGGTTCAGGATAGTGGTATTGTAGCCTAGTAGTATTTGTGGAGTGTAGGGTTTTCGTAGTGAGTAGTAGTTGGACTCCTATCACAGGTTGTACCTTGACGGGCTTCGGGTGCCAGTATCCTCGCAATTGAGTCGCCTGAACAGAGGCTTTCTCAAGCCCTTATCGTCTTAACCGGGGAACCCATGTGAGGCCGACTACGCAAATTCCCTGTCACGGACCCCGAGCGTCGGCTCTTCAGTACATGGGCTGTTCTGGATATTACTACAGTAGAAGCCAGAAAGTTGGAACATCATTATCCCCATGCCCTTAAGGCAAAGTATAAGGGATCCTAGCACTAATCCTCCTAAATCTCCTAGATCCATGTTCCAACTTTCTGGCTTCTACTATAAGGGGTCTGTGGGGCCAGAAGGCTTGTAGGTGCGGGGTTGGGTGGTCTTCGGAGTTAGGGGGATGAGGGGACAGGGTGCGAAGGAAGGGGGGGGGACTGTTTACTCGGTTCGTTTTGGGGCTTAGGGAGCGAAGTTTGGGGATTAGAGCAATGATTGGAGAGTTTCCCTATGCTTCCGAGGACCTTATAGTTAGGGCCCTAGACCCCTTAAGGACCCAAGAATAAGGTCCCTGGAAGCCTAGGGTTCGAGAGGTGTGGAGTTGAAAGGTACAGGGGTTGAGCTTTGCGGCTGCATGGTTGCAGTATTTAGAGCAGATGCCTCGAAGCTTCTAGCAAAGCCCTAAACCGTAACCCTTACATCTTGAAGCCTAAGCTGCCCTAAACCCGTAAACCTTCAACCTCAAACCCACAAAAGCTAAGGGTCAGGACCGATGTTCCAACCACACGGTTGGATCGGGGCGCGGAAAGCCCCGGACGAATCCCACACCCTAGAGCCTTTCGTGCGGATGTTCTACGGCACGCCGTCATCGTACCATTGGTGGGACGCGGCAGGGAGTAAGCCCGTCGCAGGTGTCCAAGCATGAGAAGAAGATCCAGAAGCGCAAAGGCTGCACGAACAGTGTAGTTGATGCCTTCCGATTCGAGCCAGGCCGAGGGCCCTTGGCCAACAAGAAGTTGCCTCCAAACGTGAGCGAGGAGGATCACAGAAGTTTGCGGGCGAACTGCCTTTCATCCACCCAAAGAGTGGCTGATGCTCCAGGCTGACAGTGAACCGACCCGTCAGCTCCTAGTACTGACCAAGCAACCATGGCAAAGCGACAGTGCCGCCGTTGGCACAGAGGCCCGCATCCGCGGCCGTGCCCATCGTGGCTCCGCGGCTTCTCCGCTTCGCTTCTCCGCCGCCAGTGCCGCCGTTGGCACAGAGGCCCGCATCCGCGGCCGGGCCCATCGTGGCTCCGCGGCTTCTCCGCCGCCAGAAACTTTCTGACTTTGAACACGGTGGTTTGTGGATTGAGTCTCCTACTGATTTCATCATTAAGCAATACATGGGGATAAATGTAGCTGGCACGGTCTGTGAAATCCCAGGGGATCGACTGCTCATATTTAGTGGCAAGCGCTTTGTTCATGGGAATCAAACCGTACTTCGAAGCCCTAAACCCGACGCCCTTCTGGACCAGGTGACCCGGATGAAAGTTTGGTGCCCTATACCCTATCCCGTAGATGCCATCTAAAGCTTGCATTTCAAAACTTTCGAGCGCCCTGATAGACCAACGTGACTGTCCCTGTTTTCTTCTAGGGCTGGTGTCAATACTCGTGAACGATTGTACTGTACGGTACTACCACGACTACAGACCGTAATGATAGCTTGGGTGGATCGGCAGTGGTTTAGGGTTTGCGGTCGTTAAATTTACATCCTCAAACACAAAACAATCGCCAAGTTGGACGTCGACCCGTCCATACGCCTCCCCGAAGCCCCGACGGATGCGTTCGGAGCTCAGCGCGGAACACGGGGCTTAGTGCTTGGAGCTGATGGGCCGAGAGCCTGAAGCTACCTATAGTCTACATCGTAGTTCCTTTGTTGAATTACTTTGCAGGATCCTAACTTATAGGATCCTGACTGTAGAATTGGTTTAACCAAAAAGGGATGACAATGGAGACTATAGGTAAAGGTTTCGGAATCTGAGGCCTCGTGTTGGGGGCTTGGTCTTTGGATCTAGGGTTTGAGACTTGTGCTATCTAGGTCTTGGAGGGAATAGAATTTGGGGTTTCGGTTAAGGACCTGTATAACAGATATCAGAAAATGGGTGCCAGCGAACGGTTCTAAAAACTAAACCTAAACCAAACATTTCGGGGCTTGCGGGCTTACATGCCAAAGCTATACCCTCGCCCTCAACCCCAAAATCCCAAAACTTCCTAAGCCCTAAACCATCCTAAACCCCAAGACCCTAAACCCTTGAACCCTGAAACCTTAAGCCTTAAACCCTAAACCCTGAATCCTAAACCCTTAAACCCGAAACCCCAAACCCTCATCTAGGACCCAGAGTAGGCCCTTATTCCCTTTTTTAGGGTTCAGGTTCCCTTATAAGCCCTTTAAACCAAAAAGGGCACCCTTTTTCTTCCTAGGTTACTCTGAGGTCTAGTCGGGGTTTTTTCGGAGCCCCTGAGCAGAAACCGAAACCAGGGTTTGACATGGTTTCCCCAAACAGTCCCAAGAACCGATGTAGGGTTCCTTTAAGGGTGCAGGGTTAAGGGTTCCTTTACGGGCCTGGGACTTGGGGCCCCTTTAATTTAGGGGTTAGGGTTGAGGGTTCCTGTAAGGGTTCTGGATTTAGCGTTCCTTCAAGGTGATTCCTTAAAAGGGTTTAGTGTTTAGTGTTGCTTTAAAGGTTCCTAAGTGCCGATAAGTAGAATGTAGGGTTTCTACAGGAGGAATTACCATTATGGTTTGGGTAAGTATCCCCCATACAGGTACTCAGACCCTTTGGGCACGAGGGCTCGCTACCTTAAGGGTTCTTCTTGGAGGGTCGGGGTAGTAAGTAGACTTATAAGTACCCTAAAAGGGACCCTAATTGGGGTTATGGTACTTATAAGTCCTTAAAATAACCAGTTACTAAGTCCCCCGACCCTCCAAGTTGGGTGCTACGGTTGATGATATAAATCCTGCATTACCTTAAGGGCCCTAAACTATGGGAATTATGGTATATTCCTTATTATGAGTAATGCAGGATTTATATCATCAACAGTAGGGTTAGGGGCTTCGGCGGTTAAGGGAGATGAGGGCTCAGCAGTCGATGGGTTCAGGTTTGGAGTCTATGGTTTAGGGTTTCATTTAGGGTTTAGGGTTTTGTTTAGGGTCTAGGGTTTAGGGTTTCGTTTAGGGTTTAGGGTTTCGTTTAGGGTTTAGGGTTTCTTTTAGGGTTCAGGGTTTAGGGTTTCGTTTAGGGTTTAGGGTTTAGGGTTTCGTTTAGGGTTGAGGGTTTCGTTTAGGGTTTAGGGTTCTGAGGGTGCGGTGCATCCTACGGGTTCGGTGGTGTTCTAGAAGGCTTCTGCACGGAGTCTGCAGGCGTTCTACGAGAATCTATACGAGGCTCGAGAGTTCTATGGGACCTTGGTGTTTTAGGGTCTACTTGGAGGGTCGGGGGACTTAGTAGCTGGTTATTTTAGGGACTTATAAGTACCATAACCCCAATTAGGGTCCCTTTTAGGTTACTTATAAGTCTACTTATTCTAGGGGCTGCGCCCAGGTGCGGGCAGCGCTAAGCTCTTGGGGGCTTCCGCAAGGGTTTAGGGTTTAGGGATGATGCCAGTGGGTCAATTGTTGAAAGCCCTTCTACGTGGTGTATTTATACATTCAGGAATGCCTTTAGAAGCTTCCTTCATTCTCATTTGCATGTGGACGAACGTCTTGAGTTTGAATTTACCGGAACAAAAGTGCAACATAGGCCCGAAGTACACAACTTGTGGGTGATCTTACGCTCTTAGCCCTCGTCGGCCCTCCATGTAGCCCGCATCCGCCCTCCGCCGGACCCCGCTGATGCTGATGATGCGCGCCCTTTTGGGGCTTCCGCAACCCACGCAAAAACTTGGAAATCATCACTTCGCGCCCACTTCGCGCCGCGGGGCCGGTTGCGGGCGCCCGAGTGCTCATGATGCTCGCCGGCTCGCCTCCTGGGGTCGTCCACGGCGGCCCCGAAACCCGCCATGCCGTGGGGAATGGCTGCGAAACGCGTGCGCGTTCCGAGACGCCTCCGGGCCCGGCCGCGCGCGGCCCAAGGGAGAAACCAGGGTCCGATGATGCGGGGTCCGGGGCGGGTCGGCGGCACTGTCGGTCGTGGCTTCTGCTTCGCAGACGAAGCTCATTCGTCTGAGCCATAGCTCAGTCCATACAGGGCAGCGAAGCGCTGCCCGATTTAAGAGCCTCCGGCTCAAGCCGCCGACCCCGTGGGCGACAGACCAGAAGCCGAATGCACTTGTACAGGCAAAGTCGTTTGGTGTCCGCGAGGCCCGTAGGTTTAGTTCTAGAAGGAGACGCCAAGATGGGAAGTGCAAACAAAGCCGAACCGCAGGCACAAGGAGCACTTTGGAGCGGAGATGCCGAGGTTGAAGAGGAAGAAGGGGGCAAGGCGGGTGGGGGGGGGCGGAAGGGGGGGGAGGGGGGAGGCGGGGAGGCATCCAACACGCCGCCAGGGTCGGCGGACTACCTACTTACTAAGTCCCCCGACCCTCCAAGTAGTGGCCCGACACCGACACCTTGAAACCGTAATTTCCGAAGGGCCCGCTCTCTGAATCTCAGAAACCTGTTAAAGTGAAACGACCGCTCTGCTGCTGCTAACTCTTCAAATTGCAACAGGTGAGCTTGTCTCTCGCCCACAGCCCAATCCGGCGAGCGAAAAAACCGCCAGTACCAAACGAGATACAAGCATGGCACAGAAATTGAGCTAAAACCTACATAAATCCGAAAGGTACCCATGCAAAACCCTGCTTTATGTTGAAACTCGAAGATGACTTTGCTTGAACACCCAAACTTAAACCCCAACCCCCAAAGGTACTCGTACTTCTCAGACAACCGAATGGTCCGCCGGATGGCCTTCAGCCGACTCCTCGGGAACAAAGAAGCCCGGGTTTAGGGGTTTAGGGGGTTTAGGGTTTAGGGGTTTGCGGGTTTAGGCGTTTGGGGTTTAGGGGCTTGGGGTATAGGGCAAAGAAGCCCATTGAGAGTCCTAAACTTTCTAAACAAAGTCAAAGCCCCACACTCGGAGCCGTAAGCCCTACCTTAGCCCCAAGTAACCTACCTTTTAAGGACTTATATAAAGAAATAAGATTAGGGAATTTTAAAAAGGTAGGTTCCTTAGGGTCCAGGTATGCCCTAAGCCTTAAGCCGCAACTTTGAGCATCCTTCAACCCTAAACCCTCTTGTCTGTAACCTCTACATGGACCCTACACCCCCCAACTACCCTCTGTAATACCCCAAATACCCACTATTAAGGACCACTAGGCCTCTGTTAAACGGCCCTGCGAGGGTCCTGGTAGAAGCCTCACCGTAAACCCCAAAAATAGGCAGCCACAGCGGTTCTTAAGGTTTTGCTGTCGGTCGAAGGGCTTTTTCGCTAGTCGATTATAGTCCTCTTTTGGTTCAACCAGTTCATATTTAGGATAAGGTTCCACAAAGCAGGAGCGGCAACGGAGACCAGTCGGTAGTGCTTCAGGTGGGAGACCTAAGGTCCAGACCCTAAGCATTTAGAAGCCCAATAGCGGCTTCATTTCTGTTGAGCCGACTTTGTGCTAGACGGAGAAGGGTCCTTCAAGAAAGAGTAGGTAACCCTCATCAACCTTTTATGGTTTGTAGAATCCTACTATAGTAGAAGAGGTTAGCCAGAGTATTCAGCCCCTATTTCAAAAGCAAGCTTGAACCCAAAACCACAGAATCTCGAAGGGGGGACCGTGAGCTCAGGCCCCTTTTCGAACCTCAAGACACGTACTCGCAGGTTCATGGGTCGTTATAAGTGGGGTCATAAGTCCCCTAATATGAGCTCTAAATATAGTTATCCGCTACTTATGACCCCACGAAAAAAACTACCCATGAACCTCCAAGTAATGGACGGCAACAACCCACCGGAGTTGAGGATGAATAGCGTTCACGCAATTACCCTAAGGCTCCATAGTAGTTCCTTTTCGGGATTACCTTGTAGGATTCTAAATATGAACGCCAAAAAAGAACTACTATGGAGCCTCTAGGTAGGTTGTAGGTTCTATGGTCGTTTGGGGCCGTTTAGCGTTCAGGGTCGGGAATGCAACAGGGTGTTGAGGGCAATAGTTGTGATTCTGATTGCCCAGGGTTACGGGTTTTCGGGGTTGAGGTAATTACCCTAATGCTCCTGGACCCTCGTAGTGAGATCCCAAGCCCTAGCCCCCAAAGCCGAAACCCTCCTCCAGAAAGCCCAAGACCCTGTTAGGAGCCTTAGGGTAGTGCCGAAATGCCTGAACCCCTCCCTCATAATAGAGCCCAACAACCCTGCGGCCCGAAGCCCTGAAACCACACACCCTGGTAAACTAAAAGTTCATAAATCATACTGAAACCCTACGCCCATAAACTGCCAATCCCTAAAACCCTAAAGCCCTAAAAGCATACTGAAACCCTGGGCCTTTAAACTGCGAATCCCTATCCCTCAAGCCCTAAAGCCCTAAGCCCTTACCCCACGCACCCCGAATTCCAAGCCCTTGCACCCGGAAGCTCCTCGTAGACACTCTACCTATAGTCTCCTTTGTAGTTCCTTTTTTGGTTATCTCAGAATCTCTATTATAGGATCCCAACTATAAACCGGTTAACCAAAAAGGAATTACAATGGAGACTATAGGTACTTCATGGCTAGTTATAAGTGGGGTCATAAGTCCCCTAGCAAGAGTTCTTGGAGGTTCATGGCTAGTTATAAGTGAGGCCATAGGAGTTATAAATAGTACCCTACTTATATCCCCACTCCACACCTACCCATGACCTCCAAGTAAACCCTAAACCCTGAAACCCTAAACCCTCAACCTAAACCCTTAAAGATAGGCGTCCGGCCCCCGAAAACTCCCAAGCCCTGCGCCTGACGGAAAGGCGGACTCCCCAAGCTCCACCAGGCCCCTGCGCCCGGCTCTCGGGGGGCGCTTGGAGGTTCATGGATAGAGTTTCAAGTGGGTTTATACGTAAGGTAACTATAGTCATAAGCCCTACCAGGGGACTTTTAAGCCTGCTTATAACTACCCATGAACCTCCAAATGGGGGGGAGACATTTTAGGGTCTAAGGTTCGGGGGCTTTGGGGTTTCTAGGGCTTAGGGTTCGGGGTTTAGGTCCCAGGGCCCCTGGGGCTTGTTTAAACGAGGGACCCTTAATGGGGACCCCTACCCTATAATGGGCTATCTAATGGGTATATCATGGCTATATTAAGGGTATATACCTAGGGGTCCTTATTACGGGTCCCTCCTTTTACCCTTGGATTATAGGGGTTGTTTCGAGGGTTTTGTTTTACCAGATCGGTAAACGGGTTTGGTATGCATCTATAGGGGTTAAACTTCCAACCCTGCTACACGTATGGCGCAGTCCGCGTTCTGTGCATAAAGCCCGTAGATTTGCTTCCCCTTTCAATAAATGCAGGTGGAAGTTGCAGAAGGTGAGCGATCCTGAAATCAGCAACTAGTAACTAGTAACTAGGAGCCTTCTCACGCCACAAGATCCTTCTCATTACCCAGGCTCCATAGTAGTTCCTTTTTGGGGGCTCATGTTAAGGTAATCCCAAAACGGAACTACGACTATGGCGCCTATGGGTATTAGTATTATTTCAGTGGTTAGCACGTTGTAGGGATCCCAAAGTATAGCGCCCGTGCAACTATTCACTCTCAGAGCTCTACCCAAAGGCCCCAAAGTAATTCCTTTTTGGGGTTCATATATGAAAACCCTATACCCTAAACCCTAACCCCAAAAAGGAACTACTTTGGGGCCTCTGGGTAACCCAAGGCCGCAGCCAATGCAGCTGGGCTCTTGCCATAGCGTGCGCTGCCGAGCTGTCTGTTGCAGTGAATCTCATACCTGGACCCGAAAAGTATGTAGAATAATAGCCTTGTATAGGTTTTGGGCCATTATTTTACCTGCTTTTGAGGGTCTAGGTAGAGTCCATAGAGTCGGAAACGGTCTAGGGTTTAATTGATAGGGCCTTTAAAGGGGAGCATGGAATCAGATTGAGGAACTCCAAAGCCACTTGAAGTCAGCGAATCCTCATAAATAACCCTCAACAACTATAAACCCTAAACCCTAAACCCTAAACCCCCAACTAAACCGTCGACCCTTACAGGTAGACTGAGGGCTTAGAGCCTACCTAGAGTCTCCATTGTAGTTCCTTTTTTTGGTTTAACCAATTATATATTGAGGATCCCAACAGGTAACCCCCAAAAAGAACTACAATGGAAACTATAGGTACCGGCTCACCGGTCTAGGAGATCATGATTTCCCTGCAGGATTTATAGTAAAGCCAACAAGTTGGTCACCCAATAGCCTCAATCCTAAAGAGTAATGTGTAGGGAATCCCTGCACTATGTGGCCTTAATGCGGTTTCCAACTTTATGGGGTTTACTGTATAGTACTTACACAGCGAAGGAGACTAAAGGTGAATCAACCCAATGCCCCTTTTAGCAACTTCGACCCTTTATGCTCAGGCGCCGTCCTTGCTGAGCGGGCCGTTGTGAGTCAGTCCGGCCTTTCTGAGGGCGTTGAAGCTTCAAAGATCTATCCGGGTCAAGAACACGAAAGCAAAAAGTCCTCAATGTAAACTCTGCTTCAAGATTTAGGGTTTTAGGCTTAGGGTCGTGACTGTTTTGGGGACAACGCGCGCTCGGGCGTTAGGTTTACGGCTTACGGGTTTGGAGTGTGCGAGTTTGGCATGTCCGTAGTAGCAGAGTAGGTAACCTTTTAACAGTCTCGGACTAATCCCTATACCCGAAGCTTAACCTTTTTTGTCCTGGGATACTAGACAAGTATGTGTCAGAAGGGGCCCCAACCCCGTAATAGTGACTATAAGGATGATATTAGGGCCCTCTTACATTCCGATTATACCACGATTACAGGAACCCTAAACCCCCATGGGCCCCTTCAAAAGTATGTGTCAGGCTTTGCAGCTTCCGGGCTTCGGGTGTTCAGCTCGTCGGCCCAATTGGACCTTTTGTGGTCTCCAACGGTTTAGGGTTTAGGGTTTAGGGTCCAGTGTACCCTAAGGCCCCAAAGTAGTTCCCTTGAGGCTCCATGTACCCATATAGTAGGTACTTAGGCCTTAAAGGGGTCACTATATGGGTACTTTAAGGCCTAAGTACCTACTATATGGGTACATGGAGCCTTTGGGTTCGTTTTTGGCGTTCATTTTCAGCATCTTATGAGGTAATCCCAAAAAGGGACTACTATGGGGCCTCTGGGTAGTTACTTGTTTGGTCTAGCCATTTCGATATTTGGGGTTCCATAAGGTCACCGAAAAAGGAATGTCTAGCCATTTCGATATTTGGGGTTCTATCAGGTCACCGAAAAAAGGAGTTGCAATGGAGACTATAGGTAAAACGACCTCATGAGTTTGGCCTGCTACGTGTTTAGGGCTTTGCAGTGCGACTTTGTTCTTGATCTACAGGAGGACCACAACAGTTCACGTCTTAACACGAGCCTTATTTTTTCTGTGGGGATTATGCATAGCTTAATTAGAGTATGAGTTGTAGCCTTAAACCGAAACCTAGAAAAATTACCGGAACTAGCGCTGCCGGGGCGGGCCTCGAGATTTCGAGTCCTGAAAAGCACCGGTTTGGGCAGCGATGTTTCACTGAAGCTTGGCCGAGCCAGTACCACTGAAATAGTAGACGATGCAGAAGGCTCTCTGCGGTTTATCAGGGGCTTCGAAGTAATTAGTGGGGTTACCCATGCTTGTCTGTAAAAGCATGAGGACTATGATGCTCCATCTGTCTGGCTTCCACGTTCTTTTATGTTCGATATTCACAGCCCAAACCCTACGAAAGAACCCTAAACTCCGCAAGCCGCCAATCCCCACAGCAACACCCTGACCCACAAATACTTAAAGTTTCCATTGTAGTTCCTTGTTACATAGCCAATGGGGGAACTTTAAACTTGTTGGCCTTATATATTTGATCTATCTTAGAAAGTTCAAACTTTTTTGGGCCCGGTTATTGAAGGAGAGAGTGTTTGGGTTACTTGATAGGATCCCGAATACAAATTCGGTTAGACCAAACAAGCAACTGCAAAAGATGCAATAGGCAGAGCCCTTTATACACCCCGGACCCCAAACCCTAAACCCCGAACCCCCAAACCCTAAAACTCTCAAAGCCCAAACCCTAAACCCCAAACTCTAAATCCCAAAGCCCAAACCTTAAACCCCAAAGCCCAAGCCCAAAATCCCTTAAATCCCTGAGCCTAAAACCCTAAAGCCCCCAAACCCCATGGAGCCGGGCACTTCCTTTTGAAAGGTTCTATAAGGATTACTATAATAAGGGTTAGTGCAAGGATTTACCCAGAGAGCCCAATAGCCCTTAATTGAGGAATATAGCTTATATAAATCATAATATGAAGCCCTATATGATTTAAGCTATATTCCTTAATTAAGGGGTATTGGGCTCTCTGGGTAGTATAGGGGCTTCAATACTCAGAATAAGGCAGACCGAGCCTCACAGAGCTTCCGAAGATTGTCAGTTTCTTCCTTCTCCAACTACGACTTACGGATTAGGGTTTAGGGCTTTAGGGTTTAGGGATCAGGGTTCAGGGTTTTGGGTTGAGGGATTACGGTTTAGGGTTCAGGGAATAGGGTTTTGGTAGGGTTTTGGGGTCAAGGGTTTAGAGAATAGGGTTTTGTAGGGTTTTAGGGTTTAGGGAACAGGGTTTTGGTAGGGTCTTAGGGTTTAGGGTTCAGGGATTAGGGTTTTGGTAGGGTTTTAGGGTTTTGGGTTTAGGGATTAGGGAATAGGGTTTTGGTTAGGGTTTAGGGTTAAGGGGACAGGGTTTTGGTAGGGTGTTAGGGCCTGTTAGGGTGTAGGGTTAAAGGAATAGGGGGTCATGTCTGCTTGTTATGGCCGTTGTATATGGTTTTGGCTGTGTTGGACTACTTCATGATGCTCCCATTCAGACTTCACTCCATTTCGCCTTTGGCCTACAGTTAGTGATGGAATACAGAGGCTTGAACGCTTCCCAAAACGTCCCCGTATCGTCCAATCATACCTATACTATAAGGGTGCGATGTTACTGTAAGTTCCCCCGTGTTCCAGTGGTGGACCCTTTGCATCGGGGAGCTAGAAGGGTTTCAGATCTGCGTGACTTCGGGTTTGGGGCTGTGGGGTTGATCAAGTGTACATGTTATCCAGGTGTACTTCGAACGCAGGCAGCGGTTGGGCTTATCTTCCAACCCTCAACTTGACCTCAACACTTTTGTGTGTTGGAGAAGGAGCTGTGTCACCCATGATGATCCGACAGCCTTGTCCCCGAGTCAGAGATGTTGCGTCAAAGCAGTTGGCGCTTGCAGTCAAGGGTTCAAGCTCTACTGGGTTCTTGTTCAGGAACTTAATTTAAGTTACCATAATAAGGAAACCCTATTATTTACGATAGATCCCTATTATGGTAACTTAAATTAAGTTCCTTAACAAGAACCCAGTCTAGTGGAGCCTGCAACAGCATGTGAGGGTTGAGAAGGGCTCCTCTGGTTGTTCAGGCCCATGGGGCAGCTCCCCAAACTCCCTGAAAGCACCTGGCACCAGAAGCGCTAAAGCCAAAAGTACCCGAAACCTAGAGTCTTGGGGTACAGGGCTTTATAGTCATGTGGTGTTTTAGTGTTTTATGGTTTACCCTAAGGCTCCATAGTAGTTCCTTTTTGGGATTACCTTTTAGGATTCTACACATGAACCCCAAAAAGGAACTACTATGGAGCCTCTAGGTAGGGAGCGTGGGATACTAAACCCTAAACCCTGAACCGTAAATCCTAAACCATAAACCCTAAAATCGGGCATCGGGATGACAGCTCGAGGTCCGAGGGTTTAGATCTTCGTCACTAAGCGCAGGAGTCTCGAGCTACGGGCCGAGCTCCTACCCAGAGAACCCAATACCCCCTTTATTAAGGAACACACCTTAACTCTAGGGTTCCCTAAAGGGATCTATAGGGTTCCTTTCAGGGATGTATAGGGTTAGGGGAGTCAAGAACCCCTTAAGTCAGGAATATACCTTAAGTTATAAGGGTCTTAATATTCTGATTTAAGGTATGTCCCTTAATTAAGGGGTATTGGGATCTCTGGGTACCTAAATCCCAAAACGAAGCCACTAAACCCGAAAAGGCCCCCAAAACCGAGAAGCCCTAAAGGTTGTAAGGGGTTTTCTAAGGGTTCCTTTAACGGGGTATTATAGGGGCTTCAAGGCTTTTTAGGGGTTCCTTTAAGCCCTGAAACTCTAAAACCATAAGCCCTGAAACCAGAAAAAACCCAAACCGCCTCCCGACAGCCTGTCTCCTTTTTCCCTCTGCGGCTCTTTGGAGGCACATCCAACAGCACAACTAGTCCGGAGTCCGACTATACCGCAAGCCTTACAAAGGTGTTATCCCCAAAACCCTAAACCCCAAACCTTAAACCCTAAACTCTAAACCCGAAACCCTAAAACTGGAAAACCGTTTGGCTAGGAAGGCATGCAAAGGAACTGTAATTCACGCGCATCAGGCAGGAGTTGAATCTAATCCTCTTGGCCCACCTATAGTCTCCGTTGTAGTTCCTTTTTGGGGTTACCTTATCGGATCCTTAATATATAACTGGTTAAACCAATAAAAGGAACTACAATGGAGACTATAGGCATAATCCGATTATCATGTCTTCTAGCCGTCATGAACCGATAAGCATGGTGTTGGGCGTGGACGATTTGCCGTCCATGCAGTGGATGCCACGTTGTCAGCAACGGGATAAAGAGGGTTTAGGGTTTCAGGCCTTGCACCATAATTTTCTTTTGGAGTCCCACACATTAATACCACTATAGTATTTTATTCAGGCCCCTCCCCAACCCGAAGCCCAAATGTTCGGAAACCCCCGTTTCTGCAGCTTCTACCGACGTGAGGGTTTCATGAACCTAAACCCTGAACCTTCAACCCGAAGCTGTAAACCCTAAACCCTACACCCTAGACCCTACACCCTAGACCCTAGACCCTAAACCCTAAACCCTAAGCCGAAGCCCTAAGCTGCTGGAAGCTGGGGGCTCGACTTCCGAAGCTCTGACAGTTTTTGTCGCCCATCTTGCAGGAGAATGTTGGAACCTGGTAACCTGATTACGAAACCCTTGGCCTAGAACCCCCAAAATAGTAGAACTCTCATAAGGAACCCTAATAAAGGCCCAGGGTTTCGTAATCAGGTTCCTACAGTATTCAGGCAGCATTTCCACTTCGGGAAGCCAATGGCGGAAGTCTCGGGCTTTAGCCTTGACGTCAACGGCGCACACAAGACCGGCTTAGGGTTTAGGGTTTAGGGTACCTTTGGTTAATAGGGAATGGAGGAATGGGGTACAATTATAACTACTAGTACTACCATCTTCCATTCCCTACTAACCAAAGGTAAGCGAGAGGACAGGGGACTTCTCGGTAATCGCCAGGAAGACAAGCTGCATTTGTACAAATTTGGCCCGTTCGGAGCCAAGCCAGTCAGGCAGGTCCAGGTGAAAGTAGCTTACAAAAAAAGCCGCCTAGTCCGCTGAACCAGTGGGAGTTGAAGCACATGCTCATGCTCTGCGTCGAGTCATGGGCTCGTCGCTAATTAATTTCGCGAACAGCGGAGCCATGGTCGAGATTCTAAAACATGTGAGACCTTATAAACCCATGAAGAAAAAGACAGAATGTCAAGCCGATCAGTCCCTTGCTATAGGGGCTTGAATAATTACCAATGCTGTTTTGTGGGGGGGCTCTTTGTTATAATTCTAGCATAGTGGGACCCCAGAACCTATTCTAATTCTTGAGGCCCCTACATCACAGAAACCTCACAGTGGCCCTTATAGACTCTACTTATAGACCCCTTTTGAAGGAACCCTTTAAGGGAACCGTATTCTAATTGTTCCCGAGGAGTTGGCAATGAGGAGTTCCAGGAAGGTTGCTCCAAAGCCGCTCGGAAAACAAAGTGCTTGTAGGGTTCAGGGTTTAGGGTTTAGGTGCCTTTCTGTTGCTCTGAATCATAGTACTGCATATGTCATTTCTGTTGTTGTTTTGTTTTTTTGTTTATGGGTTTTGGGCTTATGGGGTTAACGCGGTGGTCTGAATCATAGTACTACATATATCCTTGGGGTTGCTTTTAATGTTTTTTGGGCTTCTGGGCTTAAAAACGGTGGTCTGAGTCATAGTACTACATACCTTCTTCTAATTCGCATGTTCTCAAATAGCTTAAGCAATTCACAAACCTTGTCAAAATTATTGTTCAGGTGCATGAATGTGGGCATTCATGGGTGTCGGGGCTTGGCGCTCGGTTGTTTTGTTTAGTGATGCCCCGTGCATGTGCCCAGTGTACGACAGCCTGACGCCCTGCTTCTGATTACGGAAGTTTGCGGTTTAGGGACCACTGTAGCTTCTGCCTGCCCGCAGGGGAGCAATCAATTTAGACCGACGATCGGTTCCCAGCAGGTTCAACCCAGTAGCATTGGAGCACGGCCCATATAGACTCAGACTCTCGACATTTAATCTCTACCCAAAGGCGCCACGTTGGTTCTGTAAGGCTACATTCGATCACCATGAAACCCATGCCTGAAACCCTAAACCCTAAACCCAAACCCTAAACCCTAAACGTACGGCTATACTCGATCACCATGACACCCATGCCATCCCCTCCAGGTTCATCGTAACAACAAACAACGAAACAGAACTCTGAATCCTAGCCCTACTTGGAGGTTCATGGGTAGTTATCAGTGGGGTTGTAAGTCCACTAATAGAGCTTATAACTGTAGTTGCCCTACATATAACCCCACGTACAACTACCCATGAACCCTAGCCCTACCCCCGTTAGCCCCATATTCCTTTCTCTAAACCTCAAGCCCGTTGGACGCCTACACCCGGAACCCTAATCCCGAAGCCATGACTTGTCAACCCGGTACTGACCAGTAGATCCCTGTGAAAAGTTATCCTATATGAAGTAGGGCTTGTATTACCATTTTGATGAGTGTAGATAGGGCTCCTTTTGAATTTTGGTGAGTGTATGTATTGGGTTTTTATTATGGGGATACTAGTAATATAAACCATACTCTATATCCCTTCTCGAACCCCTTCAAGGAATCCTTCAGGGAGCAATTTACAATAATTCCGTCAAAGTATGGTATAAGGAAACAGATACACTGGGCTTTCCCCTTAAACCTTTACCTCTTTTGTAATCCCCTAGAATCCCTTATATAAAGGTAACCTAACCTTATCGCAACCATTTGAGGAACCTTTCAGGTTTCACTCACCGAGTTCATACAAGAAACAACCCTAAGACTTGAGACCCCAGGGCCAGAAACTAAACCCTCAGAGCCTACACTACGAAACCCCCATAATACACCCTGTATAGTAATCCTTATAAAGGAACCCTTAGAGGAACTCTATAGACCCCTTGAATACGGAACCCTGTAGTACCTATAGTCTGCATTGTAGTTCCTTTTTGGGGTTACCTTATAGGATCCTAAATATATAACTGGTTAAACCAAAAAAAGGAACTACAATGGAGACTATAGGTAGTTCCTTTCAGCCCGTAATGATCGGAGGAGCCGGGCCTCCGTAGCCAAAAAGGCCTCGGTGCTCAAAGCTCCGGACACCCGGCATTTTTTGGGGTTTAGGGTTTAAGTTTAGGGTTCAGGACCAAGATGTAGGGTTTAGGGCATAGGGATGTATGGTTCAGCGTGGCTTCAGAAGGGTGCTTTTATTTTTTTGCAGCAGACAGCAAAGGCCATGGTTTTAGCAACGTCTGTGTGTTTTTTTCGGAGGAGCTTGATAACGGAATATTTCAGGGATACTGATCCACAGGGTTCCCGATGTCACAATGACAATTTCATTGTCTATGATATACCCCGAAACCCTATTCTAATTAGTAGGACCTGTGTTTGGGGATGAAGGCACAGGGATGTTAGGGCGTGTAGGATTCAGGTCAGGACTTTTTCTCGCCAGAGCTCTCTGGCGCAAGCGCTCCCGTGAGTTCATGTTCCCGAAACCTCGAACAGTGATAGTATCAAGGGGTATACAGGTACACGTGCCGTGGTGCGGATGCCTGCCCCAGCAGTGCAGGCCGCGGCGACATAGATGGGGTTCAATTTGGATCGACATAACCCTCCGTGTAGCTTCCTGGGGTGAGGATAAATCACACGAGGTCATCTGGATATTCATATGGTTTACCTGACGCTGATCTAGGATGTATGGCACGAGGCAATTCGGCGATAGATCATAGTTTTGGCAAGTGCATGTAGGGCTCCATAAGAATGGTGTTGGGCACATCTTCTGAGCGCGATCTTTCGGAGTCTACCATCAACAGCACTGAAGAACCACCCTAAACCGTAAGCCCTAAAGCCTGAACCCAGAAGAAGAGCCCTAAACCCTTCAGAAAAGCCCTGAACCCTACCTATAGTCTCCATTGTAGTTCCTTTTTGGGGTTTAACCAGTTATATATTAAGGATCCCATAAGGTAACCCCAAAAAAAAACTACAATGGATACTATAGGTAAATCTTCACCCGAACCTTTGGGCTGATTTCTCGCAGCTCTGTTAGGCTTACCCAAAGGCCCCAAAGTAGTTCCTTTTTGGGGTTACCTTATAGGATTCTATATATGAACCCCAAAAAGGAACTACTTTGGGGCCTTGGGCTTAGGGACTTAGGGTAGATGGGTAGATCCTTGTCTCCTGCACCCTGAAGCCCTTAGCGGTCAAAAGTTTAGGGTTTATAAATAGGGTTTAAGGGCACCTTATGTGAAGTCATAGACATACACATATATATATATACAGAACTTTTTCAAGACTTGCAACGACCTGACAAAGGTCTTTGGCTCTTGGGGGCATCCTGCACCATGAGAAATTGAAGCCCGAAACACATAGACCATGTGGTTCAGGGTTTAGGAGCCTTGCAAAAACTGACATACGACCTGCAGTTTCTTCAAGGCTTTCTACACTTCTCGCACTACGTACTGATCCCTCTTCATGGAATCCTTACCTTAACCCCAATTACCTACCCTTTTAAGGACTTATATAAATAAACAGAACGGGGGACCCTGGGAGTGCGCCTCTGCCGTGATTTACGCGCGCGTCTTTCAAAAAAAACCCACAAACCATAAAACCAAAAAAACAGACAAACCAAAAAAACCATAAAAACCAAAAAAACAATAAAAACCAAAAAAACCATAAACACCAAAAAAACCATAAAAACCAAAAAAACCATAAAAACCAAAAAAACCATAAAAACCAAAAAAACCAAAGAAACCAAAGATCTGACACTCTCCGGCCATGGACACCTCAGTCCAGGAGTCTCTGATAATTGGTTTTTTTGGTTTCTTTGGTTTTTTTGGTTTTTTGGGTTTTTTCGAAAGACTCGCGCGTAAATCACGGCAGATGCGCACTCCCAGGGACATAACGTAGCATGGCCAACGTATACGACTAGATAGCAGTGCGAAAAACCACACTTGCACATCAGCACTTTTTGTTCTCATGATGATGAGAAGCTTTGTGGGTATGCGAGGCGCATCAGAACTACAGCGACGTCACCTTGAGTGCAGACTTCATATCGTACACACACAAGCAAACACTACATAGTTCTATATGGATTGCTATTTGGGTATCCCTGCTTGACTTCATATAGAGACTTATATACAATAAGATAACATATAATCAAGATTATGAACATCGACAATAACGAACCAGTATCGTAATAACGAACATGAGATTAAAGATTAAACTTCTATTAGTATCCAATGACAATATTCAAATTTAGCAAATATTTTTCTTATACAATAACATTATGATAAGCACATAAACAATTATACAAACAAATGAAATAAGCTAGACTCATTAATTATGCCTTCGTCATTCTTGTAGGCTACTCGGGCCTGCGTGATATAGCGATCAATTATCTGTCGAACTCCGCTTGTTTTACAGTAACTACCATTTTTATTGTTAATACGAGGACTATTAAATGGGTCTCTGAAATATATAGGTAGATACCGATTCGTCGATACTTTTTGTGAATATTTTTCAAACAAAACAAAGTGTATAGTACTGGTGGTTATATTGTTGTAAATTGGTATAGTTATTCAATCTTATTATAATCTCACATAGGCTCTTCTTAGTATACTAGAAAACTTGGATGTGTATAGATACCTGTGCGTGGGAAATATGTAAGTATGCATGTGTGCTATATATATATATATGTATATGTATATATACGTGAATATGTATGAGTACCTATTTTTGAAATGCATGTTTCAACTGTGTTGATACAAAAAATAAAGTACTAGTACTGTTCTATGTGAAACCTTGTTTTCTTTCGCAAGTAAAAACTGAAGGCATAATTAGTGAATCTAGCTTATTTCATTTGTTTGTATAATTATATATTTGTTTGTCATAACGCTATTGTATAAGAAAAATATTTGCTTATTTCAAATATCGTAATAGGATACTAATAGAAGTTTTATCTTTAATCTCATGTTCGTTATTACGATACTGGTTCGTTATTGTCGATTTTCATAATCTTGATTATATGTTATCTTATTGTATGCAAATCTCTATATGACGTCAATTATTTGGAAGACGTAGGCTTTCCTAAATGGGTGCATATCTATATATTGTATTGGCCAACAACTTTATAAGCTTAAAGAACATATTATGCTTGTATGTTAAATTATATTTCGTTCGTGTTAGAGGATTTGTTCATTGATTTATATGTTTAGCTTGTCCACATATCAATATGCTTTCTATATTTCGATTATTCTTCTGAATATGACTATAAATGACTATATTTCGATTATTCTTCTGAATATGACTATAAATGGAATATGCTAAATACATGTATGTGCCACTTTACAACGCATTTGTTGCTGGTAACCCAATATGCTTTTAATATTCCGATTATTCTTCTGAATATGACTATAATTAAAATATGATAAATACATGTATGTGCCACTTTACAACGCAATTGTTGCTGGTAATCTATAGAATTTCGGTTTGGTGTGTATTGAAAAGTTTCGTATATCTAGTGCTATTGTTGTCTATATTTGGATTGAATATTCGGTTATTATCTTAAAATGTATTGATAAGAGTATTAATGCAAAAGGCATGGTTGGTGATAATAATAGGAATATAATCATATAAAATATCATTTATAGATCAGAAGTTTGTACTACATCTAGAAGCATGCTCCACACCCAGATATGTGCATGTAACTATGTATGAATAGTGAAAAGTCGACATTTGTCGATTAATGTAAGGCACAGTATAATATGTATATATATATATATATTCATATATATATATATATATACTTATACATATGCCGAGCTCTCTATTATGCACAATGTCACACATACATATGAGGGTATATACACATATATATATATATATATATATATCCGTATTTGTATATGGATATTTATTATATATATATAGACATATGTATATACATTTATCCGTATATCTTTATTCTTCATATATATCTATGCGCATGATAGCCTCATCGAATGTAAGTGCGCCATCCCGCCCTCCAAGTTCACGAAGCAAACCTGGTATATGATCACCACGAAACTCCGACATGGCTTCAGAGATACGAAACGAGAAAACCAAGAAAGACTGTTTGAGCTTCCGTGGCAACGATATAACAGCTTGCGAACGAGAAAGAAAGAATGTCAGTTGTGTACTCATACCTTGGTATACATGTGTGTAAAAAAAGTTGAATGAATGCTCGTTTAAGTATGTGTGCGTCTGCCTGTATCCTATTCTCGCAGGTGGTTCATTAGATGGCTCGACAATGCGATACTTAGATTTTGTGGAAAAAGGTGCACTCCCACAGCCCCCCGGACTCTAAATAAATCATATTAGGGAACCCTAAAAAGGTAGGTCCCTTAGGGTCCAGGTAACACTTACAGATCGCTTCAATAAGACCTGATAGAAGGCCTTCTAAACACCCTGAAAGTTGAAGTACTTCCCTTCAAAGAGAACCCGTATCGAAGCCCTGGTAGTAGCCCTTACACGGCTGCGACGCACCAAGGAGAAAATAGCCGAGACCACCATCGGCTACTTGGCTGTTTCTGTTTAGGCGTTTAGGGTTTTGGGGTTTAGGGTTTAGGCTTTTGGGGTTTAGGCTTTAGGGTTTTGGGGTTTAGGGTTTAGGGTTTTGGGGTTTCGGGTTTGATGGACGGGGGCGGTTGGGGGATGGGGGGTCGGAATAACTAGTAACATGGCTGGTTCGGGTTCAGGGTTTAGGGTTCCTTATGAGGGCTAGTATAATATGATATATACCCTGAATCAGCAACCCCAATCCACTATTTAACGGCTCCTACTTGGCAAGTCAGGGTTCAGAGTTACTCCAAGGGGGCTTTGTAAGCTAGGGTTCTGTACAGGGTTCATTGAAGACTTCGGTAAAGGTTCTATACAGGGCTCTGCAAGGGTTCTATACGGGTTCAGGGTTCATTGAGGGTGTAGTAAAATCTCCTCCGTGATGAGCCACACCAGGCCTTTATGTCTTCTTTGCTGTGAGGCTAGGATTCAAATTCTGCGGGCTTTTCAAGCTGGTCGCTGGGACGGCTTCGGGCAATTCTCCGACCAAACGACCCAGCCAAGAATGTCACCACTTTCGATGCTTCCTGTCAGTTGCAGACCGGGCAATCTTGCAAGATGCATCTCGATCAGAAAGCGAGAAGTTGGACCAGATCGCATGCACGTGCTTGAAGATAGGCCTCTTCTTGCCAACCGAAACCACGTGCGGCGCCATCATCATTGCCGCTGTGGCCAGCGGCCTAAGCAGCAGCGCCGGCTCTATGTAGACCCTAAAAGCAACCGCACGAGGTTGAGGAGGTGGGTTAGGGTTGAGGGGTTACGGTTGATGATACAAACCTTGCATTACCCATAATAAGGAATGTACCATAATTCCCCTTAGTTTCGGGTCCTTAAGGTAATGCAGATTTATACCCCTAAACCCTAAACCCTAAAACCCTATAGATCCCTGAAAGGAGCCCCTTAAAGGTACCCTTACTGCTGATGGACAAAATCCTGCATGACCCTATAAGGACCCAAAACTATGGGAATTATGGTATATATTCCTTATAATGGATAATGCAGGATTTTGTCCATCAGCCGTATCAACAGTAGGGAGAGGTTGGGGGACTTTTGGCTTACCCTCAGAACCGAAGCCTTGATCGCTTGTTCTGGGCTTCCGACCGCACCCCCCCCAGAGAGCCCCAATACCCCCTTAATTAAGGAATATACCTAGGGTTCCTTTAAAAGGGGGTCTAAAAGGGATCTATAAGGGACCTATAGGGATTAGGATTGACTTCAAGCCTAAATCGCACATGGGAGTTTCCGAAGATTAGGGGCACCTTATTTTGGGGTCTCTATAGTAAGGATCGTACTATGTAGGGTACTACATTAAGGTCCCCTATTTTCGGAAACTCCCACATGGTTAAGCCATCAAATAAACTAGTTGACCAACAGACGAAGCTTGAAGCCTGAACACTATAAATCCGAATTAGGGTGAGTATGAAGCAGAATATTCCCGCAACAAAACAGTCACTCACATTCCCAAAAAGATAGCCCTTGTCTGCATTCACCCAAGTCCGAAAGTTGAATCCTACCTGGACCCCACAAGTATGTAGAATAACAGCCCTTTAAAGGTGTTGGGCCATTGTTTTTCTTGCTTTTGGGGGGTTTGGGTAGTCCATAATAATCATAACTCCCTAAACCCCATACTTTTGGAGGGTCTGAGTAGTCCATAATAATCATAACTCCCCAAACCCTATTCCACCCCTGCCACTTTGTCTCATGCGCTCTCTCGTGCGCGGGATCTTTCGTCCTTGAACGGAGAAAGCAGCAAAACTAGGATGCCCAGGAGGACCCTTATTCCCTTTTTGTAGTCCCAGGTTCCATATAAAGTTACCCAATACCAAAAAGAGAGGCCTTTTTATTCTTAGGTGACTGGGCATCCGAGCCTACACTTCCTGTTCCTATAGCGAACCCCAGAAAGTTGGAACATGGGCTTAGGAGGATTAGTGCTAGGATTCCCTTATGCTTTACCTTAAGGGCATGGGGATAATGATGTTCCAACTTTCCGGCTTCTACTATGAACCCTAAACCCGAAACCCGATCCTAAACCCTAAACCCTACACTTCCTGTCTTTGTTTTACAAGGCCCTTAGCCTTCAACCCTGAAACCCAGGCCCATAGGAGTGACTAGCTTTGCTCTTATAATGTAGAAGCCTAAATAATTACCTGTGTTATTCCTTAGGGCTCCTTATCTTGCAATTGTACCATAAAAGGAGCCCAAAACCCTATTCTGATTATGAAGGCCCCTGCAGTATGGTTTCGAACACTTTTCAATAACTCTCCCCTTACACTATAGGTGCCGAAATAATTTACCAATAGTATTTTTGGGGGCTCCTTACTACAATTATGGTGAAACGGGTCCCAAAGCCATATTCTAACCTTTAAGGCCCCAGCCCCGAAATTACCCGCATACCATCATATCATACCACGATGTGCTGCATAAAACTCAGAACTGCCCAGGCAAGCGCGTCACCGCGCGGCCCACGGAGGGAGCGGAGCCAGTGCCAGGCCCCAAACCCTCTTGGTGCCCGTAAGCCACAGTTTAGGGTTTGGGGTTTAGGGTTAAGGGTTTAGGGTTTATTGGGGTTTAGGGTTAAGGGTTTAGGGTTTAGGGTGTACTGTACCGCATCATGTAGTACGTATTTGAGCCCCGCAGGACCTGTATGGAAGCCCCTTTAAGGCCGAAGTCTAGTACATATATGGTACATGGAACCTTAGGCAAAGACACAACCGAGAGTTCGAGAAGGCTTCCTTAGTGGGTCTGGAGCTTTGAGTATTGTGGGTTTGCAGGGTCCTTCGTTTTAGGGCTTTGCGGTGTTAGGGTTCTGGGCTTAGGCTTTGAGGGTTGTGGGACTTCTTCAGTATCGATAGTGGTTTCTGCCCGAGGCTCTTGTCTAAACTTTCACTGGGCGATTGAAGAGGACTGCAGATCAAGGTTCCTACCTGGACCCCAAAACTAGGTAGAATAATGGCCTCTTATTATAGGTTCTAGATGGTTTTAGGCCATTATTTGACCTACTTTTTGAGGGTCTAGGCATGGCTTTGAGTTGCCGCGTTTCACCTTCGCGTCTGTAATGTAAGCTTGAAGGTAGAAGCCGGAAGGATGGCTCATTCCTTTCCCAGAGGCTCCATGTACCCATATAGTATATACTTAAGCCTTAAAGTACCTATAGGAACCCCTTCAAAGCTTAAGTACCTACTATAAAGGCTATGGTACAGTATACCCCGAAACCCTGTCGAAGTGACTCAGGCTCCAACAGTATCTAATATTTCTTGTTTTCATGTGTGTGTAGGATCACGCCGCTTTGCAAACCCTTTGCGAAGCAAGCATCTAAAGAGAAGGAACAGCATCAAGCAATCCCTACCACTTAGGGGGTCCCGCAAGGCCGCAGTCAAGGTTTGAGCCCTGCGGTTTTGGGATTGATAGTTCAGGATGTTTTTTTTTCGGAGCGTGCCTAGTCAGGGTCCGTGCACTTATAGGATCTTATACGCTTATAGATGATGCACTTTGTGGGCATACTCGCGGCATGTTCGGGTCTTAAAGGTGTGGCTTAGGAATGCACCCTTTTTGGTCGCAGGAGCTTTCGGCTTTGCATCGTCAAGACTGTCGGATGAGAGGTTTAAGGATTAGGATCTCGGGTTGGCCTCAAGCTTGAAGAGTAGTCCTCAGGTCTAGAAGCCTAGAAGCCCTCTAGCAGGTGTGGTGCGCTTCGTCGGGGCCACGAAATTTGCCGATGGCATCTGGATGGGCATAGAGCTGGATGAGCCCAAGGGCAAGAACGATGGCACAGTGTCCCGGCTCAGAGGAAATAGCTCTTTTCGTGCATAGGAACTCACAGGTCATTTTGAGGGTCGGTGTGGGGAGAAGAGCATGAAACTGGAGTTTGCAGCTTGGTGTTCTATATGTCCTGGTTTTCAACACTTCTATGAGTCATTCTGATCAGGATTTGCATCTCCAGTATCTATCTGGCTCCTTAACTTGAGAAACCTATGTCCTGGATGAAGAGGTCGCGACTTATCATCACTCCTGCAGACTTTGTATCCTACAGACGATCACCTCCGAAACATTCAGATTCATGTCGCGGAGTGATTCGGATGCTGCCAAGTCCCGCTGCTGACAACCGCGATGTTTCTTGCTCAAGGGTATTTTCTGTGGCGCACTTGCTTTAAATGCGCCGTTGAACCTCAGTTTCAGCGAGAGAGAGAGGGAGAGATGTATGTACATATATATATACAGATAGATAGATAGATAGTCTTTAGGGCTTCGAGAAGCCATGTGTGCATTCGAGGTGTCAGAATGCCCGGGCGATCACGGCGATGCTACTACATGATGCCATACTAGTATATACCATGCTATACTATACTATAATGTACTATACCATACTGCACGATGCTAAAAGGTAGCATTCTATGCTTCAGTACCTCATTAATTACCTATAGTCTCCATTGTAGCTCCTTTTTGGGGTTACCTTATAAGATCCTTAATATATGACTGGTTAAACCCAAAAAAAGAACTACAATGGAGACTACAGGTAGTTCCATTTGCCCTAAACCCTAAATCCTAAACCCTAAGCCGTGGCAAGCCGACCCTGTGGCCCAGTTCAGGGGTTGTGGGACCCGGGATTTTTCGGATCCTTCGGCTTGCAAATGGAACTACCTGTAGTCTCCATTGTAGTTCTTTTTTTTGGTTTAACCAGTCATATATTCAGGATCCTAAAAGGTAACCCCAAAAAGGAGCTACAATGGAGACTATAGGTAATTAATGAGGTACTGAAGCATAGAATGTTACCTTTTAGCATAGTGTAGTATGGTATAGTACATTATAGTATAGTATAGCTCGAGTGCTCCGTGCCTTGCCATGGCGAAGACCGACTTAGAGGTCTGCTTGGGCGTGCCCAGCGAGACTTTGTCATAGTTGGGCAACATTTTGCATCTTTAATGGGTACTTAAAATTTAAAACCAACAAGGAATAAACATGTACATTTTATTTTACATGTTTATGGGTACTTAAACCCAACAAGGAATAAACATGTAGATTTTTAATCCTATCCCAACCATGAACTAGGAGACCTCAGCAGCCGTGCCGGATGACACCTGTGAATTCTCCTTCTACCTGCCCGACGACATCTCGGCATCTCCAGGGGTCCCGGATGCCTCCGAGGAGCATCTATCCACAGACTCTGACTCGCAGGACTCCTTGGAGGAAATGATCGACGGTTACAGTCAGTCCCTGAGCTTTGGGAGTGCCATACTTTAATACTGTGTTCTTAAAGGAGCCATTATGAAATCCAAGTTTATACTTGTTTCTCCATGGTTACTTTTTCTTAAAGGAGCCATTATGAAATACAAGTTTATACTTGTTTCTCCATGGTTACTTTTTCTTAAAGGAGCCATTATGAAATACAAGTTTATACTTGTTTCTCCATTGTTACTTTTTCCTAAAGGAGCCATTATGAGATACAAGTTTATACTTGTTTCTCCCTGGTTACTTAAACGCCCAGGTTCTTGATTGAGATGCAGGCCACTCGCCCTGAAATTGTGCGAGGGATCCGTACTTTTCAAGTCCTCCAAGAAGGCCCCCGACGCTGGATTAAAGGTGATTTGCCTGGCCTCCATGCTCGCACTGAAGTGGTGACAGAGCTTGATGAGTTTCTTAGTAGCTGAGTGGATACACTTTACATTTTTTGGGGCAAGATTACCCAGTATAAAAAACTGACAGTGTACACTTTTGGGGGGCTTATGAACTCGGCAACTAAGGTTTTGGTCCCACAGCTGGCAGCTCCACCCTTGGACGAAGTATGTGAGCCTACTCTTCGTCAGCACCTCGACCCTCAAAAGTAGATAAAATACTGGCCCAAAAGCTATAAAATCATGGCCCAAAAGCTATAAAATCATGGCCCAGAAGCTATAAAATCATGGCCCAGAAGCTATAAAATCATGGCCCAGAAGCTATAAAATCATGGCCCAGAAGCTATAAAATCATGGCCCAGAAGCTATAAAATCATGGCCCAGAAGCTATAAAATAATGGCCCAAAAGCTATAAAAAGGCAATTATTCTACCTGCTTTTGGGGTCCAGGCAATGGCTTTCCAGCCTTCGTCGTGGGCACGGCCAGTGCCTTCCTGCCCTTCTCGCTCTTTGCAGCAGGGATCCTCTCCTGGGATGCTAGGCAGGTTCTCCTTAGGGGTGCTTAGAAATAGTTTTTTTTAATTTTTGGTTATTATAATGCTTAAGAAACAGCTAAAATTACAATTTTGCTAGGGTTCTAAGTTCAGTATAGCCTTGGGATGTCTTACGTGTGCCCATCTTGTGCTTAAGAGGATCTTGATTATCCCCGAATATTTTTCAAGGGCTTCAAAATGGCCAACCTAGGATAGATTATTGCATTAGGGTTTAGGGTAAGGGCTTTAAAGGGCCCACCCAGTGCCCAGGACAGACTCTGCACCGCATGTGGTGCGGCTGGCTACTACTTCACCATGCTGCTTTGGCGACAGAGGAAGACGATCTTCCTGGACATAGCCTGCATCAACCAGACAAACCAAACCGAAAAGGCTGAGGGCCTCATCAGCTTGGGGGCATTTTTGAAGAAGTCTCGATCTCTACTTGTTCTTTGGGATACCACGCTCGTGCAAAGGCTCTGGTGTATTTTTGAGATGGCAGCTTTCCTGCGCAGCCATGGGTTAGACTCCCAAAGGAAGTCCTTCGTGATCTGCCCAATTTTCGCAGGCTTGGCCTACCTTGTCGGCAATTTTGGTTTGTGCGTGCTCTGCCTCATTTTCAGTTACTCGCTGTCACTGATGCCTTTGTTCCCGTGGGGCGGGATGCTGATATCTGCACTGGCTTTTCCATGCTTGACATGTCTCTTGTATGTTGTTCTATTACACTATCGCAACGTCGACACCGTGCAGAGACAGTTGCGGCATTTCACCGTTCGAGACTCCTCAAGTGCCTGCTGTGCTGTTAACCATGTTAATCCAACAACGGGCGAGCGGATGATCTGCGACCGCAGCATCATTCTCCGGTGCATTTCCGAATGGTTCGGTTCCACGGATCACTTCGAGTCTGCCGTTCGAGGCAGGCTGCGAGATGCGTTGGTGGAGGAGCTGGCCAACGGCACCTTCACATATTGGCGCATCGTGCAGTCAACCAGCCCCGTCCTGTGGATGGGACTGGACCTCTTGACAAACAGCTGGGTTGATACACCGAACATCATTTTCAGCATTGTGCTGTATTGGCTTATTGTTGTCCCAAACCTTTGTCTAGTTGTGCTCCGACTAGCCTACATGACCAAGCTTCTGTGGGATGGTAGATTCGCACGTGTATTGCTCGCTATCGGGTTGGTGGCTATTGGTGTGCTCATGTTCGGCACCTGTTTCGCAGTCCAGATGGTATTTCTTCCTTTTCTTCTGCGTGAGTTTATGGATTCGAAGCTTGCGTGGGAGCTATCTACGGTGCTGCATATCTGTATTCTGGGCCCTTGCACCCTTCTTCTATGGCGGTGTGTGCCAGAGATTCATGCAGACACCCCCTCCGCGTGCGGCAGCTGATGAAGCTAAAACTGCCGAGCCTGTCATCAATCGGTGCATATTCCAAGCTTTCTCCCAGCTGTAAGTGACAAACACACCTCATTACATCCCTGAGCCCCGAACCATTGACATAACTACCCATAGGCTCCATTGTAGCTCCTTTTTAGGGTTCAGGATCCCATATAAGGATTTGGGTTTAGGGTTTAGGGTTTAGGGGGAATCCCAAAAAAGAACTACTTTGGAGCCTAAGGGTAGTTTAAATTTGCTTCGGGAAATGGGACTTTTTGCGCCCTGAACCCTAAACCCGACTTTGCCAGGTACAAGAGGTGAGCTACTTCACGGCGAAGCCGCAGACTCTCGGCGGTCATAGTACGAATTACGTAGAATGGGGTTCTTTACATCTGCTTGTGAGGGTTCTATAATGTAGGAGGCGACGTTCTTTTGTGTGGCTTAGGGTGCAAGGTTTGGGGTCCCTGGGGGTTCGGGGCATTGTTTCCAAGCTTATCTCTCTGTTTCGGATCTGGGAGAGCTTGAGAATCAGTACTTCAGATTCGGTTTGGGGATCCGGCTTCGGGTCCAGATCCCTGGCCCGGGTTTATGGGTTTACCTGTAGTCTCCATTGTAGTTCCCCTTTTTGGGGGTGACCGTATGGGATCCTTAATATCTAGTTGGTTAAAACCAACTAGAATGGAGACCAGAGGTACCTGTAGCCGGAAAGACCTACCTTTTTAGGGTTCCTTATTATGGTTTCTATATATACTTCATTAGAAAGGTGGGTCTTGTCGGCTACAGGTAGGGTTTAGGGTTCAGGGCTGTCCGAGAAGTCCTTGGAGCAGAAGTAGCGGGCAAGATTCCAGCCGCAAAGCTGGAAAGGAAGGAGCATGAAAGCCCAAGGCCCCAACGTAGTTCCTTTTTGGGGTAAATAGAAATAGTTTTGAAGTTTTGGTGATTATAACACCTGAGAAACAGCTAAATTATAATGTTTGCTAGGGTTCTAAGTTCAGTATAGTTTTGGGGTTACCTTATAGGATTCTATAATATGAACCCCAAAACGGAACTACTTTGGGGCCTATGGGTAAAGCCCAAGGCCACATCCTGAAGCTTGTTGCATGAACCAACTTCTTAGCTGCTGCTACATTCCAACATGCCCCCGAAAGGCACGGGCTCTTCGTGCGCTTGGGGAAAGCTGAGCCAATACTGGACTCATCAGCTGCTGGGCGCCCGAGTGACTCGGGGATTAGGGTTTAGGTTTAGGGTCTACTTGCAGGGTCGGGGGACTTAGCAACTGATAATTTTAGGGACTTATAAGTACCATAACCCCAATTAGGGACCCTTTTAGGGTACTCTATAAGTCTACTTACTACCTACTTACAAAGTCCCCAGGCTTTAGGCGAAGGCTCCATGCTAAATCAGTTCCGGGCTGTTGGGTGCGGTTTAGGGTTTAGGGTTTAGGGTGCATGGAGTGTTGGGCCCAGCCAGATTTTCCAGATTCTCGTGTTGGGAGCAACGGAAGGGTTCGACGCTCTGAAACCAGGATTCGTCCGTACGATTGCCGCAAGAAGAAATCAGGAATAAAGTGGTCAACCAGAGTCCGGAAGTGTTCTTCTTGACTGTTCTCAGTCTTGACTGTTCTCAATCCTGGAACGGCGCATTCTTGGAAGCAATTGCAACTGATGTTCGTCAACACATCTAAGCAAAGCAAAAAGCTCCAACAGAGCGCAGTCAGCTTCCCGTTCAAAACAGATCAACGGTGCGTCTTCTTCGAGCTGAACATCTTTTGACAACAAAATTCATTCGCTGCTGGACACGCTGTTGGCAGATGCTAGCAATACACAGGTTTAGGGTTTAGGGAACACCCCACATCATGCAGCCTTACGGTTTCGGGCTTCACGCATACTTATATAATCTCATATACCTCATCTTAAACCTTTCCGCAGCGTGCTTCGTGTGGTAGTGGTTATTAATGCTTGGGTTCAGCGTGTAGCTCACCCTGCACCCCAAACCCTAAATCCTAAGCCCCTCACATTTTAAAACCTAAACGATAAGCTCCGAGCCCACACTGGCAAACCCTAGACTAAACGAAAATAAGTTCCAGCTCTTCGATGCTTCCTGCGCTTTCATCCGGCCCCTGAAACCCTAAACCCTATACCCTAAGAGGCCCCCCTTTAAGGATTCGAGGCATACGCCTGTGTATGTGTGTGTATATATATATGTATTTATTTACTGGGATATTTGTTTATTACTTATTTATTTGTTTGTTTATGTGTGTACTCATATATATATATATATATATATATAGATAGATAGATAGATAGATAGATAGATAGATAGATATTCATATATGCATACTTTTCATGACATGTTTTGCTTACATATATGGATCGTATAAACTTCTGTTTCTGAAACTCCTGTATGAACCTCCGAGGACACGTGCCTCTAGAAGCTTTTCAGGTCTTCACAAATCGCTTCCAAGCCCTCCAACTACTGCTTTTCGTGGATCGGTAGTTCTGCAACCTTAAAAACCCTTAACCCCTAACACCCTAAATCCTCTAAACACTAAAACCCCTAAGCCCTAAACCCCAGTAGTCAGCTCCACTCAGGCTGCGAAGCGCCCAAGCACCCTGCCCACAGAGGCAGCTGGCACTTCAGGGTTTAGGATTTAGGGTTTGGGGTTTAGGGGTTTAGGGTGTAGCGGTTAGGATGGTTTAGGGTTACGGGCTTAGGGTTTAGGGTTTATTTAGAGTTTGGCACCTATGTTTTATTTGCATACAACTAATTTAACGGTCCCGTGGCTAGCAAATCCAAACCTTTAATTTAACAAGGATTATGACAGGTAGTAAGACGGCCTTCCGACACTGATTCCAGCCCAAACTCTATGACCACTCCACCCTAATCTAAAGTAGATCACATGTAGTAATGCTCTACTCCCAAACTCAAGAAACCCTAAACCCTGAACCCTAAACCCTAAACCTCTGCGCCAAATTTCTCCAAGAAGAAGCCTCTCGTTCCAAGGGATTTCTTCAACTTTTCAGGTGCGTCTAGGGCCTAGGGCTCAGGGGTTTAGGGGTCTACGGCCTACTTTAACCCCAAATAACCAACTTTTCTAGGGACTTATATAAAGAAATCATAGTAAAGAATCCTAAAACGGTAGGTTCCTTAGGGTTTAGGGCCTAAGGCTTGGGGGTTTAGGGTTTAGGGCCAGTGTTGCGGTTTGGGTTTAGGGTTGAAGGCTGAGGGTAGCTGCCAGAGCTTCACACCTCATCGGCGAAACTTGAGGAACAAGACCGTAAAATCAAGCAACCTCTAAATCGAAATCATCTCCGAAGCCTAAAGCCGGGATGCCCACAAAGCTACCCACCGATCTTTGGCCGCCGGCTTTCTTGAGAGCCCGCCTAAGGCCCCCACCTGAAAATTGCAAGCAATCCAAACCCCTAAACCTTGCAGAACCTTCTGGGAGTGTCCGAAAATTCGGAGTACCTTAGTTCGGGGTCCGGATAATATAAGAATCAATCTATTTAGTGTACTATATTGGGGTTCCCTATTTTCGGAAACTCCCTTATAAACCCCAAACCGCGTAAGCCCACGTAAATCCTAAACCGTACCCTTTCAAGCAGAGCGCAAGCATTCCCAAATGCCCTAAACCCTAAACCCTAAACCCCTACACTCACATACTCCATACCGTACCCTAGACCCCTAAACCCGACACCCTAAACCCCTCAAGCCTAGCTAGAAATTGTTTAACAGACGAAACGTACTGCTGGATCGTACTGCTGACTCTTGGTGGCTCTTTCTGAGCAAGCACCGGGCGTAACAAATTGCACTGCCGGATCTTGGTTGCTCTTTCTGGGACCCAAGCAAAAGTTTTGAAGGGCAAACGCAAAAATGATAAAACCGAGCAGTAGCAAAAAACTAAATCCACCCAAAGCCGCTCGAAAAGACCCGACCCAAACCCAAGCAAAAGTTTCGGAGAACCGAGCAGAAGCAAAGAGCGAGCCGCTCAAAAAGACCCACCAAAGCACCCAGCAAAAGCAAAAGGCGAAACCCTGTCAAAACCGCACAAAACCGCGCAAAACCCGCACAAAACTCCGGACATGAACCCTAAACAATTTCTATAAACCACCAAGCCCCAAACCCTAAACCCCTAAACCCCAAACCTTAAAATCCTAAACCCTAAGAGGTCCAAGTAAACCCCAAACCCTAGAGCAAAAACTCCCTGAAAGTACCCTTCTAGATCCCTTGTAGTACCCCTTATAGGAACCCTTACTGGGATCCCTTGAATTAGCAGCTGAGTGGATTACACTTTTGGGGGCCTATGAACTCAGCAACTAAGCTTAAAGGACACCTAAACCCATCCTTATCGTACCTTTATAGATCCCTTGTAGTACCCTTTATAGGAACCCTTAATAGGATCCCTTAAAGGACCCCTAAACCCTGAAACCCTAAAACCTTAAAACCACGGCAGCGGCAGGCTCCGACGGAGCTCCGGGATGGCACTCGCGTGTCCGTGAAGACCGGGCCTTGGGATTTTTGGGGCTAAACTTAAAGGGTCATGGGACTTAGTAACTAGGGTTTTATTAGGGTAACTATACCTATAATTACTTATAACCCCAATTAGGGTACTAATAACCCTACTTACTAAGTCCCATGATCCTCCAAGAAGGAATCTATGAGGGTCCCCTTAAGAGATCTTCACGGGTTCCTTTGAGGGATCTATAAGGGTTCCTTTCAGGGATTTTGGGGCTCAACCTATAGTATCGTTTGTAGTTCGTTTTTTGGTTAACCACAATCTCTATTCGAGGATCCTAACTATATAACCGGTTCACCAAAAAAAGGAACTACAATGGAGACTATGGGAAGGAATCTATGAGGGTCCCCTTAAGGGATCTTCAAGGGTTCCTTTAAGGGATCTGTAAGGGATCTGGTGGGCTTTGAAGGATCTTAGGGTTTAGGGTTTATATGGGTTTAGGCTTTTGGGTTTTTAGGGGTTTAGGGTTTATAGGGGTTTAGGGTTTATAGGGGTTTAGGGTTTAGGGCGTTTAGTGTTTTTCGGGCTCTTGGTGATCCAGATTTTGTGGATTTTAGGGCTTTAGGGGTTTAGGGGTTCAATTCAGGGTTCAGGGGTTTTAGAGGGTTTTGGGGGTTTTCAGGATTTAGGGGTTTAGGGTTCTGTGAAGCTTTGGTCATGTAGGGTTTTGGGGGATAGGACTTGGGGCGGTGGGGATTCGGAGTTCCAGGGCTTCAAGGGTTTTATGGTGTTTTGGGGCTTGTGGGATGTAGGGGTTTAGTTTGTTCTGATGTGTGTGTAATTTGAGCTTAGGTTTTTCAGGCTTTAGGGATGTAGGGTATATAGGGCTTTTCGGGTGTAGGGCTTAGGGTTTTAGGGATGCTTTATTGATGTAGGGTTTTTCGGGTTTGAGGTCGTTTGGGGGTTTTAGGGATTTTGGCTTTCTAGGGTTCTAGGGGTTTAGGCCTTCAGGGCTCTAAAAAGGGTTGTTTAGGATTTTTAGGGTGTAGGGTTGACGGATTTAGGGTTTACGGGTTTGGGCTTTAGGCTTGTAGGGCTTGAGGGCTTTTGCGGATTTAGAGTTTGGGTGTTATAGAGCGTTCAGGGTGTAGGGCGTAGGGTTGAGGGTTTGGGGTTCAGGGTTGAGGGTCGCAGTTCCGAGGGGGTCAGATCGGATGCTGCAAGGACCCTCGAGAACTCCGCGGGCACCGTGCGATTTGTGGGCCAGACCGAGTTCGCAGAGGGAGATTGGAAGCTTGGATCGGTGTTTCCCAGAAAACCCGATATCCCTTAATCAAGGAGTAGACCTTAAGTCATCATATTAAGGCCTCTATAGTTTAAAGGTATATTCCTTAATTAATGAGTATTGGGTTCTCCGGGAACATGGACTCATTGACTCATTCTTGATGAATTTTGTGGGTGCACGATCGGCATCTTTAGTACTCTTGGTGAGTGCAGATGTTGGGCCTTATCATAAGGATACCAGAAACAAAAAAAGGATCCTTATCAATGAAGGAAATCACCCGAAATCACACTCTTTTCAGTCCTTACGGCTAGCTGCCAGCCATGGGTCTCTCGGGGCTGCATAGGGTGCCGCGCACTTTGCGGGGTTTGAGGTTGGAGGTTTTTGCACCCAACTTTTAAGGTTGGGTTGAGGTTTTCGGGTTTAGGGTCTATAAAGGTTGCAGACCACGAGGGGCCAACAGAGTCCCAGGACCTGGGCAGGTGTAGGCAGGCAGGTTAAGCAAGGCTCATCAGGTATAGGGCTTACAGAATCTATACTGGGGCTTGGTGGGTATATAGGGCTGAATTCGAAAGTTGGTGGGCCTTTGGCACTTGAACCAAGCAATCTTGAAATCCCCCCACACTAAGTATACATTGGCCTTCAAGCACCCTAGTAGGGAATGCGTGAAGGCCAAAAGTCTAGGCAAGAACCCTCGCGGAACCCTGTTCGAACTCGGCGTGGTACATGGATCCTTATCCGGACGAGCACGGGCGACTGTGCTGCGGCGCGGAAACTAGCTAATCCATCACGGTGTCGAACTTGCTCTGGACAGCCTGGAGCTGTCACTTTGTTTGCGGGGTTTAGGGTTCTCGTCGCATCCGACATTTGACCGCCAGCACCTTTGGCGTGCGGAGCCTTGGCGACATTGACGACCGACCCCCCGCATGGATGTGTCTGCGACTGACGGATGTTCGAGGCGCTACGATGCGAAACTGCCTGATCCAAATGCCGACGCTACGTACGACCGTGCGAGGAGTCGAGCGATGCCATCACGTTTATGTTGACGGAGATTTGCAGCATATATGCCAGTTACACTTTCAAAGATGAGGGAACGCAAAACGTATATGCAAAGACAGATGTATCGATGGATAGATAGACAGATATAGTAGATAGATAGATAGATAGATAGCACAGCATAGATGGCTAGTTAAATCGATAGGTAGATGGATGGGTAGATAGATCGATCGATAGAGGGGTCGATCAGTATAAATTGACAGGTCCATGCTAGATGGGTAGATAGATAATCGGTAGGTCAATCGACTGACAAATCGACAGGTAAGCAAAAGTTGTTCATATGCAGATATACGGGAGTTTCCGAAAAGTAGGGGTGCCTTATTTGGGGGTCCTTACAATCAGGATCCTACTACTTAATTAGGGTACTATATTAGGGTCCCCCAATTTTGGAAACTCCCATATACAGCAACATATACATTGACTCTCGCATTACAGGCGATGTTCGAGACTTTCCGGTAGCCAGAAAAGAACTTGTCCAGTGAAGCGGGGTTTTGAAGACCATTTTCGGTACCGTCAGGCGCGAGAGAGACGACGATACCCTCGAGCGGCGTTGCTCGATGCTTTTCCGGATTGGGTTGGCCAAAAGACGAAGAAAATCTGCCTAGCCGTGACGACTTGTGATCGCGACTTTCGGGACCGTCCGGCCGAGAGACGAGGACGAATGACATAGCGAAGATTGTTCTTTGAGACGATTGCGGGCGCCACCCAACCAAAAATCAGCCAAATGAGGAGGCGAAGAGAAATGGCGAAATCAGCGATGACTCTTTAGGGGACGACTGTCGGGACCGTTCTCCCGGACTCGGAGCCCGAATCACGCTATTCCGGAGTTGTTTTGCACCTCGGTGGAGGCGGAAACACACGAACTGCGAATACAACTGTTGAAGACGATTCTCCGCGGTGCGCAGACTTTGATTTTGTCCTCGCGCATACGCAGGGGCGAGAACATTTTGTGCATTGCTATCCGAGGACGCGCTGATATCCGAAGGAGGAAAGCATCCTCAAATGCAAACAATTGCTGATGGAGTGCATGATTGAATTTCGCCCCGGTGTGTGGACTTCCCCATGCCGGAACAATACGGACAATCGTCTCAAAAAACACCGTGGTCACTTGCACAATTTTGTCTGGCATCTCTGCAAGAACCTCCCGAGAACCGTCTTCAACACGGCAGTCGGCCGCTGCACGCCTTCAATCAAGCGAAAGTTTTCATGTTGCGTTGCCCACTGTTCTGATTGCAATCGATTGTTTACGTAACCATCGGCAATTACAGGCCTGTTACAGCATTTCGTCGGTAAAACGATCCTACGCGGTTTCAGCCGCCGGACCATGCCTAGTGCACACCTTCAGTCATTTGACAGCCACATCCCGAAAGGGATACACTGATGTCACGAAACCAATGGTGCGACAGCATCGGCTGAAGGCCTTGGTCAAGGCAGGGAAGGAAACATTCGATTTTAGCTGTGGGTGGTGGCATGCAGTCTACAACCAGCGCTACCACGACGACGACACGATGCCATGCGTGTTTTTGCCACGTGCACGTCGGTGACGTGACTATTCGTACTATGTATTAGTACAGGATAGTACAGATAGTGCAAGCATTGATCTGTGTAGTGTGACAGCGCTACTATATGTCGACGACGGCGAGGACGACCACTACTGCCACCACCATCTCCATCACCACTACGCGACCACGACTACCCCCACTACCGCTACCTTACTGCTAGTGCATGCTAGTGGTATTGCTAGTACCACTACCACGGCCACCTTACCGCTACCGCTATCACCAAGTGCCACAATCACTACCACTCGTACGAATACGAGTGCTCAAACCTACTAATACCAGTATCAGTTCGAGATGTATGTCCTGGTACTAGTACACGTACAAGTTCTACTTTTAAGAGTAGTGCGGCGACGAGGGCGACCACTGCAAGTACTTTCCATTATTTATAAACGACCTGTAGTGGTACTACTGTTGCTGCTGTTGCTACTATTTCTACTATTGCTACTGCTACTACTACGACTACGACGACGACTACTACTATTACTACGGGGACCACCTTTGCGATTATCACGACGACGACTGCTACTACGACTCTTTACTGCTATTGGCACAACAACTACCACTACCACTATTACCACTTTCATCACCACGACGACGATTTCCACCACTACCACTATTGCAACTTTTAGTAGTACGACCTTCAATCTATTGTTATGATAGTTTTCGCTGCGGATATTGTAACAACTGTTGCTGCTACCAGTACTGTTGCTATCACTGCTCGTATGGCTAGTTGACTAGCGTTACTTTTACTATAACCCACGAGTCCCACAACTAGTACGATTACGACGAGGACGATAATTGCCACACGAACAACGAATTATGGCTGTTCGTGTTATCACTACTACTCCTACCTTTCTGTTGCTACTGCTACTATTTCTATGGCTGCCAGTATTTTGGCTACTACCACCACGACGACGACTGCCACGACCACTACTGCCACTACTACCGCTACCACCACTACTACCACCAGCACCACCACCACTGCTATTACCACTACCGTTACAACCACGACTGGCGCTATTCCGACTACAACTACGATCAATAGCACCACCACCACTACCAACACCACCACGACTACTACCACTAGTGCTGGTGTCATTAGTGGCACTGGTTTCATTCGCGCGCAACTGGTTTTGGCAGTATTACGAGTTCTCGCGGAGGTGGCATTGGTGCAACACTTACCCCTGCTCGTGCCAGCCGTTTTTGCCACTACCCGCACCGTTCCGGCTACTAGCACCACCACCGATGGTCTTATTGTTACGACGGCAGGCAGTAGCAGTCGAGTTAACGTTGGTGCGACCACCACCGCTGCCAATACCATTGGCATTGTCACTACCGCCACCGCCAGAAACACTTGTACCAGCACAACGACGACAACGAGTTCGATTGCTGCCACTGTTCTTGATCCTGCTCATGTATTTCCTACTACTACTACTACTACTACTACTACTAATACTACTACTGCTGCCACTGCTACTACTACTACTACTACTACTACTACTACTACTAGTACTGCTGCTGCTATTAATACTACTACTACTACTACTACTACTACTACTACTACTACTACTACTACTACTAATGTTTCTACTGCTACTACGACCACCACTACTACTACTACTGCGGCCTCACTGGTACTACGTCTGCTGCTACTACCGCTACTACTATTAGTGATATTACCACTACTACTACTACTACTACTACTACTACTACTACTATTACTACTATTACTACTGCTACTACTACCACTACCACTACCACTACCACTACCACTACCATTACCACTACTACGACTACGACGACGACGACTACTACTATTACTATTATTACTACTACTACTACTACTACTACTACTACTACTACTTCTACCGCTACTACTACTACTGCTACTACTACTACTACTACGATTGCTACTACTACTACTACTATTACCACTATTATTACTACTACTACTACTACTATTATTACTTCTACTACTACTACGACTACTACTACCATGATTACTCTTACTCCAACACTACGACTACTATTACTACCACGATTACGACGACGACGACTACTACTACCACTTTCCCGTCCCTTTCCACTACCACGGCGACGACGACTTACTACGACCACTACTGCTAGTGCCGCTACGGCTGATGTTGTTCGGCTCCTGTTGCTAGCTCCGCCACTCGCATGATTATTGCCACTACCACCGCCACCATAGCTACCACCCCCTATTTTGGTTATTATTAATGAAAATGACTGCCAAGATACGAATTACGAGTACAACTGTCATGTCGCAGCAGTACCCCTGCCACTGCACCTGCGTTTACCGTTTCTGCGTGTCACTTGCGATTGCTGCCACCACTACCTTTCCCACGATCACATCGACCATTGTAACGGACAGAAGCTTGGGCGAGTCGCCGCATAGCTGGCAGCACAGTTCGTCGCGAACTCGCAAACGTCACCTCCGTGGACGCACGATGCCACCAGCCTTTGCCATGCACCAAGCTCTTGCGCTTGCGTTCCAAGCCGGCCCGCACGCTGGTACTTGGCGAACAGCCATGCCGACGAAGCCAGCCACCACACTGCACCCGCAAACAATGCAACTAGCCTTGCGCCGCCGTTTGCGCCTCCCATGGCCCGTTCGATGGGGATCGGGCTGTCATCGACGTGGCGCCGCATCGCAAGCAACGGCGTTACCCGGAACTGGCCGCCCAAATCCTCGTGGTGCTGGCCGCTGCTGGCTGCGGAGGTCGACACGACCCCTTCTGACGTTTCGCATGGCAGCGTTTCGACGCTGCTTGGCTGGTTGGCGAGTGCGATTTCTACGGGGCTTACAACAACAACTGCCACTACAGGCGCTACCTTCCTTGCTGCCGCTGCGTGCCCCGTAACCACACGGTCGGCGCCGCACGTACTACTACGACTACAACAACAACAACAACTACTACTACTACTACTGCGGGATTTGGTTTTATTTGACGCCATGTTGTCCTGTTTTTACGACGTCTACGGCTTCGTTTGGGGGCCTGGATGTTGGTGTATTTACAGTATTTCCGTGCTTTTGCGCGTTTATTTTTTTTAACAAGGACCTTGCAGACCCGAGCGCCTTAACGACCTAAAAAACACTTCTATAACACGTATTTTTAAGACTTGCACGACTTTGTTTGCGGGCCTGAATGCGCTGGTATTTGCGGTTTTTCTTTTGGCGCGGAAACGTGGGTGACCTGGGGTGGGGGGGGTGGGGGGGCTGATCGCGAGCATGTTCAACAACATCATCATATCCATCAACATCATCATATCCTTCAACCGGGGTCGCATCATAGTCATACACATCATCGTCATTTTGACTGTGCCACTCTACATCTTCGTTACCATCACCATCATCATCATCACCGGGATACACAATATCATCATACGCTGTCCAACCTGAGCATTCACATCACGGATAATTGGCCCAGCTATGCTCGGACACGTGTGCCGACGGTGCCCCGTTTGACTGCACAGCCGGCAAGCATGCCTTGTTTGAGGCATGACCTCCAACAGCGCCGGGGCCGGGCGATGGCCCAGCACTGGACCGTGTGCTCGACCTCGCCGCTGACGAGGCGCCCAGCCTCCTGCCCCTGCGGCCCTAAACCGGGACCGCACGCAGTAATGTGATGCCGTAGGACTGTCGTAGCTACCGGATCCTCTTGCAGTCGGAAAAGTCCGTTGAAAAAAAAAAAAAACACCACAACTACTACCACCACCACGACGACGACTACTACTACAACTTTTTTGCTACTATTACGACCTCTGTACCTTCGATTACTATTATTGTGTCTAGTGCCAATGCAATATCAAATATTACGAACCATTTTGCTGCCATTTTTTTTGCCACTGTTACTAGTACGACGACCACTATTACTGCTACATCTGTTACCACTATATTTTATTGTTGGCAACGGTATTGTTGTCATCGTGCTTACATTTTCTATTGTTGCTGCGATTGTTTGTGTAGTTTTGTATCCACATTATCGTTGGCAGTTCTAGTTAGTATCACTAAACGTATCATGGTGAATATTATTACCAAGCTTATTATCGGTAGAATTGTTTGTGGTATTTTTCGTTATATTTGTTCTTACTAGTCGTTTCTGTTGTTCTTATCACCACCACCACGACGATTACGACGACGACGACGACTACTACTATTACTACTACTACCACCACCACTACTACTACTACTACTACTACTACTACTACTACTGCTACTACTACCACTTCTACCCTTTTTGCTATTCCTACTACCACCACCACTACTACTTCTGCTAGCACAACCAGTACTACTGGTATTAGTACGGGTACGAGTGCGAGAAGTATTTCTTCGACGACGACAACGACTATGACATGGGCGATACCACTGATTGAAAACACTCCAAACGATGACGTTCTTGCGGCATAATACCCATTCATGTTTCCAAGAAGAAAAGGTGTGGAAACATTTTATGCGGCCGAGGTTGCCGCATACAAAACATGCCCAAACCATTCAGGCATCCAAAACGGCGAATGCAGTACCATTCACCCCTCCCGTGCCAAGCCTTCTAGCGGTTCTTGTCCGGGCATACACAAATAGGAAGGTGGTTGTGCCTCTGTTGTTAACACCGTCGTTTTGCTCGCGTTCAAGATCAAACCAATTTTCTGAAGATCCCGCATGAAACTTTGTAGCACGGTTACGGCCCGCTGATTTTGCAAACAAGAGGATATCACTTGCAAACGGAGGTCGAGTAAGTTCGCCAAGCTATCATGCAAATCCCAACCCGAATTGAAATTTTGTCGTCCGCCACTTGTGCATGGCATGTTGTAAAAGACTGCAAAATAACCGGGTGCTCAACACGCAGCCTTGCCGGACACCCGCATGAATATTGAAATCTATGCTGTGCGCACACTGCCCAAACACTTCTGATCATAGTGCAAGTTGTTGTACGAAGGCTCGTTTTCGTTGGGGTGGTGGTGGTAGTTTTGTTCGTAACACTAGTAAGGGAAGGGTAATAGGAATGGCAGTGGCAGTGGTGGTAATGGTAGTCGTTAAAGAAATGAAGGAAAGAAACGGTAGTAACAAACATCCCAAAAATAATAGTAGTAGTCATAATAGCATTGGTAGTAGTCATAATCGTATTAGTAGTAGTCATAATAGTAGTAGTAGTCGTCGTCGTCGGTGTCGTCCTAGTCATAGCAGTAGTAGTAGTAGTAGTAGTAGTAGTAGTAGTAGTAGTAGTAGGAGTATTAGTAGGAGTAGTAGTAGGAGGAGTAGGAGTAGGAGTAGAAGGCGGAGTAGGAGACGGAAGAGGAGGAATACCAATGGCTGCATAAGCGGCAATTTCTTTACCTCCGCACCGTTCTGCAACTGCACGTCGAAGGTCGAAGAGGGTCTAGTTCCCAGTGCCAACTGCGCTGCAATTAGCATGCGTTGCTTCTGGACATCGCGCAGTGAACACGCAGCATTTGCACAAGACGGATGTTGAATTGCGTGGTTTGCTGCGACGTTTGGTTGGGCCACCCGATGGCGTTGATTGGAGTGCGCAATGGCATCGAATCCTACATTCATGGAATGAGCGCGTCCGACATTGTTGTCAATGCGTTGGTGTGGAATCATGGTCAATGCAATACCTGCTTCAGCGTATTGGCAACTTGCTTTTTACATTGCGTTGTTACCAGGCCATCGAGAAGTCAGACGCATTTTGCAGTGGGATTTCCTTAACCGTGCTACGATTACTACTTCTACGACTACTGATATTATTATGATTACTATTCCGACTGGTACTTCTAGTTTTAGTTCATTTTTTCTTTTTACCTCTCCTTTTAGGTTTTGTGCGATTTTTGGTGTGATTGTTTTTCTTCAGATGATTAGTATCATTCTGATCATCTTCAGTGGTACTCTTAATATTATTTCTAGTATTTCCACCATCAGTACCGTTACAATTACTTTCATCAATATTTCATGTTATTTCGACGATTACTGCCACCACGATTATTTCCACTACCACTACTACCACCACCACGACGACGAGCACGACGACGACTACTACTATTGGTGCTCCTGTTACTTGTAGTACACGTTTTTTCCCTTCATGTGTGCACGCGGGCGCTGCCGTCCGCATTTACAGTTGCCCTCAACATCCGCCTTCGCGGTTTCAAGCTCGGCAAGATGAGTGCCGCTCGTTGTGAGTGGCTCATAGCTTGCGGTCGACACCACACTTGCGGCCCCGTTTGGCGTTTGTTAGAACCCCCGCCGATTGCACTGTCGGGGCCGCATTTGCACTGGCACGTGTCGCAAAGGCACGCATTCGCCCCGATATCCGTGAGCTTGCAAGGTGCAAGCTAGGCATCCTCGCTCTCGAACTCGGTGGCTGCTGGAGCACTGAAGCTGCCAGTTTTGTAAAACTCCTCCGTGCGCTGGCCGCCACGTTTCCTCCCGCGGACCTTGCATTTCAGTTTTTACCTCTCGTTGGTCAGTGTTACTCTCCTTCGCGGCTGCCCGCATAGCTGCCAGCCAGCACATCCAACGTCGACTTTGAAGCACCGCTGTGCAGGGACATCCTGGCAGGCTCGTCGTTCGAGCCGCCACTAGCAAGCCGCCTGCGGCCGAAGTACCGCTGTTCTGCTGGAACAACCCTGCCTAGCAAGCCGGTGAAACGTTCTGGGGAGAACAGATACATTGCGACGTGCATGTTTTGTATGTTTTGTTCCTGCTCATGAAGATCGCCCGGGCCCGTGGCATCAAAAGAGCATTGATTTCGTTTTTGATAGCACATATTGCACCACATGACAATTTGTGCGGCGTGGCACGTCTGCTTTCGAGTCTCGCAATTCGGCGTCGGTTTGTTGGAGTTTTGTGGGTGTGACTTGATTGGGACATGTTTGGGGTATTTGGTTTTGTTCATGCATTTGGCAGTAATGACCCGATACCTTAAACATGAAGGCCTCAGGGTTACAGGCAAGGTGATGGGGTTGCTGCCGCGAGCCACAGCTATCAAGCAAACGGGTTCTAGGCATAGCGCATCATAGGGCCATGAACCCCAAATTTCAATCCCGGTAGGGTTCACATCAGGTTCACATTTTATAACTCCAGGTGCTTCCGTCACCGTAAACTGGAGCCTGTGGGATGTTTGGGGCCGCCGGGATGTGTAATAGGACCCAATAAGTCCATATAAGTCCCATATCCATATGTACGTGGGCACGCGTGGTGGCATGTCGTTTGTTTTCTCCACACCTTGTTAGCAAGCCAAAGGATTGGTGTGGAATTGGACCAGCCACTGGGGAAGAATGCCCCGTGGCAGGGTATTTGTCGAACTTTATCCGGTGCAATCAGCTAGCTGCCACATTGCCCAATGCGTGAACCAAGGACGGCTCCGTCAAAGGAAGGGCTTATTTTTCATGCAAGCCCAATCATGGAATTTTTGCTCGGGCAGGACCCAAGGCAGCAATTCAGTCTGTACGAATCGCGGGTTGTCACGGGCAGTTTTTATTCGGTATAGGGCCCTGTTTGCGCAGAGTGGTGTGCTTCGTTCGCAGTTCACGCTGACTGATGCATGCGACGACCTGTGTTTTCAGGAAATCTGGTCACCATTCCAACCGGTTCGTTGGCGGAGCAACCACAACACAAGGCTGCATCCAAATCGGAGGTGCGCAGGGTAAGTGTGTTCACACTTGTTTCACCGGAGGTTTCATTTTCGTTCAAGAAGCAACTAGCATGCTGGCAGGCGTCTGGCCCGTTAGTTCCATTGCCGACACTCCCGGAAGCGCCTGAGCCTGTGGAGGCACATTTTCGGGTCGTGTTCAGCTTTTCATGTTGCACTGCAGAATGACATCATGAGCTGCCAGAGGTTCGTCAGGAGTTTACAGACTGTCTGAATCAGCAACCGCCCGTACCAGTCAAGGATTAGAAGTGGGGAGTAAGTGGGGCTTTCCGTGTCGTCAGCACAACAACTGCCCGCCAGGACAACGCAAGCAAGAATGGAGGTATGGCCGCAGAGGACATATCGGCGAAGCCGCTGCCGGCACCAAACGTTGATGCACCCATTGCATTGCAACCCACACAAGTGGAGGTGGCATGGTTCAACTTAAATCAAGTTTCGACCTTTGTTTCCGAGTGCGGGCTGTGGTGGGTTCATTCCCGTCGAGCTACCGTGATGCTTGGTTGCACTGTCTATGTTGTTTTTGTGTGTTGTGTGATTTGGCCAGGAACTTGCAAGTCGCAGCCGCATCACAAAAGACATGGAGGACGGACAATGGAGCCAATTGCATTGCCGTAGACGATTCCGTGTTTTGTGGTGCTTGTCCTGCCCGCTGCATGCGTTCATCTCCAGATGTTTCTCTGCAACAAGCTGTTACCTATATGATGGGGTCGACCCGAACATGACGCCAGATGCATCAAGTTGCTTGTCACTCGTAATTCCTCCGCGTTGGAAATGTGTGCATGTATTTCGCTTTCCTGCCGCTGCATGAGAGCAGAACACGGTTCATTCTGGTTCCTAGCTCAGCGGCTGAACTACATGCTGAGCATCTCATGAGGATCAGTTCGAGGAAGAGTTGCTGGTGTTTGAAGCGCGCCAACGACCGGAGACCAGAATGTCCATGATGGTGGATGATACCGTCATGAAGGCACAGCTTGTTTGCTGCCACTAGGCCCACTGCCCTGTGTGCATGTTGACGTTTCGCCACCAGGCAGTACAGTTCGTTCCCGCATCAGGAAGCAGATTTTTGTGCACTGCAAGCTTCGGACTCGTTCTGCAGGCTGAGGCAGCAGTTGCTCAAGATGAGGCAGCACCTACGCAGAAGAAGCGCAGGCACGGCGTCGCAGGGTGTGGTTCGACGTTTGTTTTGCATCTGCCCGCAGCACAGTAGGTGTTGGCCTTTCACTGTTGTGGTGCCGCAGGAAAAGGAAAGCTCGCGATCCCACTGGTTTTGGTGTTTTTCTCCGGCAAAAGCAGGCACCTTGTGCCGGCATCAAGCATCATCAGTGGTTCGGGTGTTGTTTGAGTTGCACAAGGCACCATGATTGCACCGCCTGTGTCCGTGGAAGGCTTCAGTAATGAAACACCATTAATATTGCCGCTGAGCTTACTTTTCCTCAGTGCTCCTTGAACACATATGGTATCAAGTACATTGGATATGGTTGAATTATGTTGAATTCGAAAAGACCATAAAAGACCCGATGCTACACCCACATTGGGCATTTGCATTTGAGGTGCCGAGACAGTGGCGACATAGCATAACCATACCTGGACCGATCTGCTTCTGTGTATAATCAAACAAGCAGCAGTGCAAATGTTGATGTTGTTGTTGAATGTTGTTGATGCTGTCGGCCGCCAATTCGGGGCAAGCACCCAGGCAATGGATCTTTCAGCAACCTTTCGCGACATAGCGAATGCCGCGACTCGAGAGTGGGCTGACCTCGGGGACTGCCAGTGTGTTGTTGTACCCAGAGACTCCAATATCCCTTAATTAAGGAATATTCCTTAAATCATGAAAGGGATCCTACTAGAATTTAAGGAATATTCCTTAATTAAGGGATATTGGAGTCTCTGGGTAGCATGCACTCTCGCTCCGGACACAGGTTTTTCGCCGTGTGCAGCATTCGAAGGTTCGGGCCATGGCACCAAATGCAAGCTGCTGCAGGACGAAGCACGTGCTGCATTCCGTTCCGGTGGCAAACTTCCGCGCCCGACACAGGACCAATATTTTTGAGTTGCTCCGAACCTGTTGTGTCAGACTATCCTGGAAGCCCATATATATATATATATACATACATACATATGTATGTTTGTACGTGTGTATTATATGTATATCACCTTATGTCACATGTGTTATGCCACGGTCAGTGCAGGCGCCAAAAAGGTTCCTTCCGGAGCCTTTCAGCAGCGCTGTGTACAGCATGGAAGCCAAAGCAGCTGGCATGGAAAGCCGTGAGGCGTTGGTTCGGGTTTGGGGCGTTTAGGGCTGGGTTTATGATTTAGGGTTTAGGTTTTAGGGTTACTGCAACTTGTATCGCATCATCAAAGGTTTTCGCCAGGGATGCTTGAATATGGGGTTTTGGAAAAAGCCGCCAAGTCATGGATCTCCGTCTCCATGTGTGCGTTTGTCGTTTGTCACCCAAAAAGCTAAACCCCTAAACACCGAAACCCTAAACCCCCAAACCCCTGAACCCCTAAAACCCCTAAACCCCTAAAACCCCGAAACCCTAAACCGGTGCAGGGCCGACGGCCTTGGTCCGTGCAGGTATACACCGTGATTTGGCACGTCGACTGGGGCCAAGTCAAAGGCCGATCTCACTGTTGCCGCTGTTGCCAAGTGGGAGTTTCCGAAAATTAGGGGTACCTTTAAAGGGATCCTTTAAGGGTTCCTGAAAGAGGTCTATAAGGGTTCTATAAAGGGATTCAGGGTTTAGGAAGTTTCCGAAAATTAGGGGTACCTCTTTTGAGGGTCCTTATAGTAGGGATCCTACCATTTGGGGTACTACATCGGGGTCCCCTATTTTTGGAAACTGCCAAATCGTTTTTTGGACATGGACTTGTGTTAGGACTGCTCTTAGGCGTTGTATTCCAGTTCTTCTGTGTCAAGCCAATGGAAAATTATTGCATGAAGGCTGTTCGAAATTCCCATTCGTTTCTTGTAGCACAGAACCGGGGAATTGCAACTCGCAGGGTTTTATCTTGTGGCAAGTCTTGAAGATTCAAATTTGGAGATTGGAGGTTTCGAAAGGGTTGATCCCAGTTTCAAACTGACCCCTTACCAAGGGATGTCGGTTGTTCCATGTTGGTCCCATGTCAAGACATGGCGCTGATGTCATGTCTTTAGTTCGCCCCCTCATTTACGTGATGCCGGTTCATGAGAATCAGATTAAGTCATAATTCCCCACCACTGCGCGGTGGCGATACATCCTACATCTTAGACCCGACCTCTCGTAGGCTGATGTGAGTTGATCACACAGCAGAAGCTTGAAAGAATAATGATATCCTTAACCCGACGTCTCATTGGGCCATGGCCGTCGGTCCCGTATCTTCAGCTCGCCCCCTCATCCGTTCGGACACCGGGGGAGGGGACCTGAGGGTCAGATAACCTGAGGACCGCAGGACCAGTACTATAAGGGTTTACAAATTACGAATACTATTGTGGGGTTCCTTATTGTGATTACATTGTCATGTACCGTAAACCCCTATTCTAACTTTTAAGGCCCCTGTATTACCACAAGGAAGACGGCAGAGCCAAACCCAGCTTTGCCAATTGTGGCAAACAGATGCCCCCCCCCTCCACCGCAAAACAAAGCTCCAGCAAAAACATAAAGCGACGGCGACACAAATTCAAGAAAAGAAGCGACATACCAACACGAAGCACAACAACTGTTAAACGCGAAAACAAGGTTTAGCAAGAAAAAGGCATCCAAAGATATCAGCAGTACACAACACACACACACAAAATACTGAGCAAATTTTGAGTTCCAAATCCTTTGTTTTGTCAAGTCACCCTGGAATCAATCAGAGGCATGTGTTTTGCACGGTTTCACTCATGTTGAGCTCTGGAGCTTACCTTTGTCATTGCTACAGAGCACTGCGTAGCATCCATGCCAAGATGCTACATATAGCCTCCGTTTCGTTGTAGTTCTTGTTTTTGGTTAAACAAATTTTATAGTTAGGATCCTATAAGGTAACCCCAAAAAGGAACTACAATGGAGACTATAGGTAGAATGCTGCGTCATGGGGTTCTGCATGTATTCTTGCTTTCGTGCTGCCCTTGTTTCCGAATGTGCGCACATATCCAGTGCCAATGCAGGGGAAGCTTTTTCCAATGAAGATGACGCCGAAAGCAAATTCGACGAGCTGGACGGCGGCGCGTATGCTGCAATGCTGGTGGACAAGGACGGTTGCCTTAGCCATCGAGTCACCGTAGTTTGTTCAACATACTCGTCCCTGGATTGGTTTGCGTGGAGGGGTGGTAAGTAATCGCTTGCCCAAACTATCAGCCATCGTGTCTCCCTAAAACTCGTAACATCTTATCCGCTGAACTTTGCGATTTCTTTTGCAAGCTTATGTGTTTCGGACCCATTCAACTTGAAGTGGAGACCGCAGTATTGCAGTCACACCTACGAGACGTCGCATACGGACACATGTCGGCAGGTAGGCGGAGTTCTGTTTGAAGTTCATGGAGGTGTATTTCTTTCTCTGTCCGTGCAGTATCGCCCCGAGGCCTACAACGAGATCAAATACTACGGCACTCGGGGAGTCTCTGGCACAATTTGCCGAGCTACGGGCCGAACTGGGAGTTTGTGAATTTAGGGGTACCTTATCTTGGGGTCATTGTTATAAGGATCCTACTGCTTATAAAGTAGGGTACTATGTTTGGGTCCCCTATGTTCCGAAACTCCCAACTTGAGATGGCCAAAAAACGATACTGACGATGCAGCTTACAGGACGATGAAGCAGTACGACATAAAAGAGAAGGTTTTTTTGTGGTACATCGTATGAGTATCTACCAGGATTCGTACTAGCAGTGGTGGTGAAAGGTAGCCCGAGACCCCTGAATCCTTAAAGGAGCTTACAACCCATAAAGGCATCCTACCCAACCTAAACCCTTTGAAGACGCATGAAGCTCAAGGAAAGGTTCAGACGGAGATGGAAGAATACTGGAAACGGCACTTCAAGGCCCCACTTACGCCTGACTGCGCTGTGAGGGTTCCGTGAGGGCTCTTGAGTTTAACTGGTGTTGGCTGTTTAGCTTGGTTTGGGCTTTCGGGTTTATAAGGCTCGTAGATTTCCCTCCCTCCCTCCCTCGCCCTCTCTCTCTGTCTGTCTGTCTGTCTCTCTCCCTCTCTCCTCGCTGGTTCTGGGTGCATCTGTGCCATTACTGGGTGCCAGTGGGATGCGCCAGTTCTCGCTGCTGCAGGGATCGAAGGCTTGGGACCAGATCAAGAAGAAGAACCAACCCAAGGAATCCTCCGCAGTGGAAGTTGAGGTTAAGGACCATGTCCCGTGGTTGCAGAGAATGTTCTGAGCTGGTGCTGATCTGAATGGGTTTCTGCTCGCGAAGAACTGTGTGATGTTCAACCAAATCGCAGTCCAGAAGAGGCCCCAGACATCACACACACACTCTCTTCATATGGGAGGTTCCGAAAATTAGGGGTACCTTATAATAGGGATCCTACTATTCAGGGTACTATATTCGGGTCCCCTAATTTCGGAAACTCCCATATCGACGGTGCATAAGCAAGGTTTGTCCACCTTTGCAACCAATGGGACCACGAGGAAGATTTCAGGAGTGCCAGCATGAATTTGCCATGATCGCTCCGTTCGACAGATGTTGCCGTGAGATTCTGCGTGGCCCCTGTAGGTATCCTTTAGCATTTTTGGGCCTATATAATCCTACCACAATTCAACAGGTTAGCCTACTTTTATGCTAGAGTATTCAGCCCGCAAGAACATGTCCTAGAGTCTCCATTGTAGTTCCTTTTTGGGGTTACCTTATAGGATGCTTAATATATAATTGGTTAAACCAAAAAAAGGAACTACAATGGAGACTATAGGGTTGTCTCAACGTTTAAGGCTTTGGACGAGTCCCTGGCAGAGCTGCGCAAAGACCACTGGGTTTCTCAGGAGGAGCGTGCCACTCGGAGGCCTTTGGTTTTGTTCTTAGTTTTTTGAGCAGGTTACCTTTAACTTTTGGGGTCTATATAAATATAATCCAACCATAAACCCTAATGTAGGAACCTGATTAAGAAACCCTGGTCCTATAACCCTGGAACAGTAGGATTTATGTACGCAGCCCTAATAAATGCCCAAGGATGCCCAAGGTTTCTTAATCAGGTTCCTACATTAAACCCTAAGCTTCTAAACCAGGTCTAGGTACTCAGCCCCCTCAGTCTTTCGTTAGTTCTCATAATGAAATCTTAGTAGCCAAGTTTATAAACTTCAAACATTTTCGGATAATGAAACCCTCTTAAAACTGAAAGTTTAAACTTTTTTGTGCTTATAAACTCGGCAACTAAGACGTCCTAAACCCTAGCGCTGAGCCGTGACGCCCAAGCCCAGGCCGACCCGGTGGTGTTCCGATGGGAGCTGGATGAGACCAGGAGGGGGGTTCAGCAATTGAGATTGCCGGTTTGAAACGAACAGAAATTCTGCTTAAGGGTTTAGAGGCAAGGGTTCAGGGTTTAGGGTTGCAGCAAAAGGGTCCAAAGCTCCGAGTTCGGCAAGCTCCTCCGTGATTCAGTTACTTCAGAGGGTTAGGGTTACTGCCACGGGTGCAGCGGCTCTGACATCCGACATCCAGGCGGGCATCTGCAAGTCTGTGCAAAAAGGGTCCAGAGCTCGACAACCCCTGAGCAGCTTCAAGACTTTCACTTGCCGCACCCCCACCAGATAACCTAGTTTCAAGGTCTGGTTGTTGAAGTTTGTCAGTGCCCGATGCCTTCCGAGTCTCACGAGGTGGACTTCATGTTCTTCCCTATAGAAACATGAAGCCGTGCGTCAACAAGCTTAGGGCTTTAGCGCTTTGGTTTTATTATTCCAGGGGTGTGGATACAGGGGCCTAAATAAGCACCATTACTATTTCGAAGTTCCTTATTAGAACCAAAGTATGCATACTATACCCCCAAAGCCCTCTTGTAAGCATTAAGGCCCTTGTCCCCTGGCTTGGCTTGGACCCGAAACCTGGGGTCTTAAGACCCTATAAGCCTAGGATGCCCGGTAGTAAGTACCCTTAATTATTTCCTTTTTGTAGTCCTAGGCAATACCAGAAAGAAAGCCCTTTTCATTCCCCTAAACCCTACAAACCCTAAACCCTAAGCCTCAGAGCCAGGACGAAGATTGAGAAATGCCTGTGCGGCGATCTCTTCTTGCCGAGCCCAGAGAAGGACAACCGCCACCAACCGAAGCCTTACATAGGGCCGGAAGGGCTTATAGGGATGTTTAGGAAATTTCAGGTTTAGGGCTTGGGGGTGAGGAGGTGGAACTTAGGCTACCTCACGTGTCAGGCTTCCGGGTCTGCATGAATGAGCGTTGGGAGGTCATGATATTTTCAGAAGCTTTCGCTTGAATCGTGGTCACAACTCTGCGGAGTCCCCTTTGCTCCAAGGACCATTGAGGACTTAGGGAGTAGGGTGTACAGTAAGCTGTGCAGTGCTACAAGTTATCGGTTTCTGAAAGGTGGCTGCATCACCTGACCCTTCAAGTTGCTTCAAGGGTGTGGACACATAGAAACGCTAAAAGGCGGCCTTGCCAAACATCACAAAACCACACGTCGGTGCACCGACACCCTTCGCCTGAAAACAAAAAACCCTAAGGCCCAACACCTCAGACCGGAGTCCTAAAGGAACTCCAGAAAGTTGGAATATGGTTTCAGGGTAGGATACGCTACAATTTACCATAGAAGGGTTAGGTTAATCATATTCCAACTTTCTGGCTTTTACCTTAGACCAATGACTCTGGGTGTTGAGGGGCTGAGGGTTTTCGGGTGTAGGGTGTCGGGGTTAGGGTCGGGTTGGGGTTTCGAGGTGATTTGGGAGTTTCCGAAAACAAGGGGTACCCTATTTTGGGGGTCCCTATAATAAGGAGCCTACTATTTAGGGTGCTATATTAGTGTCCCCTATTTTCGGAAACTCCCATTTGGTGTTGGAGTACTGGCTTGCTTGACAGGGTTTGGGGGTTCAGGACCCCGCAACTTTTGACTGTTCTGCAGGTGCGCCACCTTTTGCTCAGTTCCACTGCCCAAGCTTCAAAAGGGCTTCAAACCCCACACCCAAAACCGCAAGCCATAAGACCTTATAATACCCCTTAAGGTAGGTTCCCTTCCTAGGTAGAATCCCTTTGAACCTATTTCCAGTGGAGGACAAGATTGGCTTTCTCGATCTGGCCCTGGAGAGGCCTGGGCTAAGTAGGGTTTATGGGACTTAGGGGGTTTAGGGTTTAGCGATTTACGGGGTTTAGGGGTTTCGGGTTAGGGAGTACGGGTTTAGGGTTTACGGGTTTGTGCAGATGATTGAAGGCCCTCAACTTGATTCAGGTTCGACACTGTGGCCCTGAAGCGCGATCGCACAGAGGGGCACGTGATCTCCGTGGACAAGGAGAGTCGCCTTTGTAAGGCCGGCTTCGCTTTCAAGGTTTAGGGTTCTGTAGTACCGGGATTCCTAGCTTTTGCTCTTTTAAATAATGGTCGTTCATGTTGAAGGTTTAGGGTTCTTTTGTATATAAATCTTCAGGGTTTAGGTCTTCGGGAATTCGGTTTTCAGGGTTTGCAGCTTAGGGTTCAGGGTTTGTAGTTGAGAGGCTGGTCCGGATTGTTCCGGAAGGCGTGCTTTCGATGTGGAGTGTCTCCATGGGTCTTCTTTGCATGTACATCAACGCCGGGTCATGACATAGCGTGGACTTCACTGAAAGAGGTCTCCTCGACTGTTAGCTTAAAGTGCCTACGGCGGGGTTATAGCACGAACCTTGCCGCACCTTGCCGCGCTGTGCTCAGTCAGTTGAGAGGGCTGCAACCCCTTCAACATCCCTCAGCCTCGAAACTGAACTCACACATTGCACGTGCTCCAGGAGGCAAATGTATACGCGCATTGAGCGACGCAGGATCTCGTGTCATTCTGACATGATGAGCATATATATATATATATATACATATGTGCACATACACGTGTGTGTGTGTGTGTGTGTGTGTGTGTGTGTGTGTGTGTGTGTGTGTGTGTGTGTGTGTGTGCGTGCGTGTGTCTGTGTGTGTGTGTCTGTGTGCGTGTGTGTTGTGTGTGTGTGTTGTGTGTGTGTGTGTGTGCTGTGTGTGTTGTGTGTGTGTGTGTGTGCTGTGTGTGTGTTGTGTGTGTGTTGTGTGTGTGTTGTGTGTGTGTGTGTGTGTGTGTGTGTCTGGGTGTGTGTGTGTGTGTGTGTGTGCGTGCGTGTGCTTGTGCACATATGCGAAAATACATATGTGCTCACATGTATGCATACATACACGCGCATACACATACACATACACATACACATACAAATACACATACATAGATACACATACATACATACATACATACACATACACATACACGTACAGATACACATATACATACGCGCACACACGCACATACACACATACATACATACATACATACATACATACATACATATCAGCATGCATATATGCACCAATATGCATACATGATGGTGGGTTGAAACATAATTAATTACTTTCGACCAGGTTACTGACGGACCTATGAAGCTTGATACGAGTTATAGAAGGTTTGCCAAACCTTGCAATGGTTGACGGTTGGGTCTGATTTCAGTTTCAGGGTTTAGCATTGCTCAGATTGTCAGATGCAGCTCTCAGGGCTTCCCAACCCCCGACGGTCCGAAACCAAGATCCACAAACCCGATTCGGAGATCCGATACAGCCGAAGCCCTGAACCCCCAAATTGCCAGCTAGCCTTACTCCTTGAACCTCGTCTACCCCTCAAAGTTCGTCGAAGGTCGTTTTTCCGGAGCGGGACGGCTCAGCGCGCATTGGTTCCTGGGCCAAAGCTAGTGTTGAAATAAATGTTGGGTTTCTTGGCTTGGAGCCATGCTTCAGAGATCTTACTCCTTCTGTGCTGTCCACAACGAACTGTAAGCCCTAACTTGTCCTGGCTGTCAACATTGTCAGACCATCACCAACTCAGCATGGTAAGGATTCCCCTTTGCCTTTCAGGTTAAACTGGTTCCACGGCCCCATGCAAGGTTCTTCTTCGCAAACCGGGAAGTGTCAACTTCAATACATACATGCAAGATACCCGGCAGTTCTGGGCTACTCTTTGACTATATAGGTGATGTTCGAAAGCTATGGCCTGAGGCTCTAAACGCGAGTTCTCAGCTTAAAGACGCTAATTTCGAAGTAGTTGTTTTGGTGTATCAGGGAATACTATGGCCATTTATTGAAACCCTATGTTACCTACGTTAAATCCAGGCCCTTGGCTTTAAGACACCCGCTTGTCAAACTCCCACATAAATGGAACTCCTTGGGGGTAGTTCTCTTGTTTTGGATCCCTTCTTCAGGTCCTACATACGAAGTGGGGCCTTCTTGTTTGGGAGACGAAAAGAGGCGCATATTTAGAGCCTTCAAAACCCTAAACCCTATACCCTTCAAAAGCCCTGAGCCCAAAAGACCTGAGCCCCGAGGCTTCCAGACCCTCTCGAGCTTGATGCCCACCGGCTGCAGCTGAGAATGTCTTCTTAGGCTTGGCCTAGGACATATATCTGTATGTATGTATACACACCTCCACAAGCACATCCATGTGTGCCCATAACTACGATCCACCTACACCTTTTGGGGTTTATGAAACCAACTGTGTTCGTTCATTCATGCACTTACTGCTCCATTATGGGTTCTGTACACAATTCGTCCATTCCTTCTATTTACTTACGCCTGTCAGGATGCCACCGTCGCGACACGCGCAGCTATTCACGCAACGAACTAGAAGATGCAGAGATGTGGGTGTAGCCGGTACCCGCAGCATGTGATTGTGTGTGTATGCACATGTATTGTATGTACATGTATATATGACCTGTTTATAGCTCTGGCAAGCAAGAGCAGACACAAACACTGATGCACACATGGGTAGATGGGTTCTGCATTCGTATGTATACATGAAGGCATGTGTGTATGTATGTAGGTATGTCAGGTATGTATGTATGTATGTAGGCAGGTGGGAACATGTGGGTATATGTATAACATGCTTTCATTCATGTAGATAAACCGGTACATATGCAGATGTGAATCTCATGATCTCAAATGATGAAGGTAAACTCGTTCCCAGTGTATGTATAGAGGGGAGAGTGAAACCAGCAACTCATAACCACGCCCGTGAGCATCCACTTTGCCATACTCGCTCGTTTGATCATGTGCGTCTGCATTGCCAACAGGTATCATTGAAACTCGTCGTTTGGATCTATGTGCATGCTCGCGCAAGCCAATGCTAACCATCATACCCGACGCGAATAATAGCATATGTTATATCCCAGTTTGGCTAATTACCAACAGTAACCCTAAGCCCTAAACGGCCCTTAACCCCAAACGGCCCTAAAGCCTAAACGGCCCTAAACCCTAAACGACCCTAGAGCCTAAACGGCCCTCAAGCCTAAATGCCCCTAACGCCTAGACAGGGTTCGCGCCCCCTTGCTGCATCTGCATGAATCAACCTAAGCCACCCGGAGCTGCACTGCACGGCAGGATATAGTTCCAATGTCGAAGCCCTTACATCTAAAATGCCGGCTCAATCCGTCAATCCAGGTTCCCTTTTCCTCACAAAGCCTTTGCCGCCTCAGCCCTAAAGCATTAATAAAGCCATTCGCAGCTTCAGAACCCCCTCAGGGTACTAGTGGCATTGTGACTGCTGGTACTAGTAACAGTAACAATAGCCGATTTTAGTAAAACTCATAACTCTGGTAATGATTAGACTAGTAAGCCTTTTTAAGCCTTTTTTGCCTAAGGTTTCAGCGACGGAAAACCCCCGACGCTTTGCGACAGCTGCGAGCGCCAGACTTCTTCCCGCCTGAGGAGCACTTCTGTCCTAAGGGGTCTTCAGGGTTCAGGTATAGGGCTCAGTTAAGGGATGTATAAGTGTTGCTTTACAGGGATCTAGAAGAGCTCTTTGAGGGATAAGTGGTCTTCAGTGTTTAGGTGATGCAAAAAGGTATAGAAGCTGCAAGAATCACTAATGATGTTCCTTAGAGCTCCATGGTAAAGTTGTAGTGCACTACCGCCAACAAGCTACTCTACTTGTCAAGGCTGATAGCTTTGCAGGATCGAGGGACGTAGTGGGTAGGCTGTATAAGTACACAACCCAGATCAGGGTACTCACTTATGGGGTCGGAATAATTGGTACTGGCAAGTTCCTGATACGCCTGCTTGGGGGCCTGTGCCATGTCCTTTCAAGCAGCGCTGAACGGGTTCAGGAAGATTCAGGAAGTACGGGGTTTGAGATTGCAGGGTTTAGGCTTCAGCTGACGTTTGCAGAGCATACCTGGTGCTTTAAGTGGGGTTGGCAGCCCCTGATTTGTATCGCCGCAGAGCTCTTTGTGGCTTAGAGGTGAACGGTTAACGTGCCTCAGTAATTCATGACACGACACCTTCTCAGGTCCTCCTTACATACTGACGTGATACACAAACCCACAAGTTTTGCCCCCCATTGCAAACCCTAAACCCTAAACTTCCGCATTCAGGAGGGAGACCTGCACAAGGTGTCCACTGCAAAGCCTGACTCCAAACACCGGGGCAATCTCGAGAAGGCTGGACTTAAAACCCCATTCTTTTTAATATGAATGCCATCACCACTAGTAATCAACAAAATCGTACCAATTTTCACAAGGAGCATAGTCATAGCAATAGTAATAGTGATGAAGATAGGAGGATCACTGATAGTACCAGAAGCCATGATCAAAGCAATAGCTAGTAGTAAGGCAATAGCAGTTATGCCACTACTAGCAACAAGCTCGCGCCGGAAGATTCAAACTCCTCCTGTAGTATCTATCAAGTGTTATTTTGGCGGAGCATGCGGCCCGGAATTCGCCCGAAGAAGAGTGTAAAAGGACCACGACTAGAGTACGGAACAGTAGAGGATTGGGGTCCCTGCAACGTATTGCTGCAGCGTCTGCGGCCTGCCTCAAAGGGTTTAGCCAAACAACGGAACAATTCAAGGCCAAGGCGAAAGCCACTAACAGCATTGACCATTTTGCGCGCAAATACAATTTAGTGTTTGGGGGAGTTTCATAAGAGGAGGAGGAGATCAATTACACTAGCTGTACTCAGGATACACATCAGTAAGAATAGCAATAGGTTTCGCTCTCGCTCTTATGGTCTTGCTTAGTTTATATTTATAAGAGTTATAGGGTTCAAAATCCTGCTTTTGGCTGTAGACAGGTTGGAAAGTGGCATGTAGTGTGTAACTTGAGGTGTTGGAGTCTAGATCAAAGTTTTCGCGCGGAAGGTGGGATCGATTCAGGGCTTCAGGTTTTGAAAAGAGGGTTTTAGTCTTAGTTCCGTATGGGCGTTGGCCTTAAACAGAGCTTCCGGGATTAAACATGACTGAGCATTCCAAAAAGATCTAGGATTTGTCGGACTTCCAGATAGTCGGGAAAGTGGTAGAAGTCAACGTCATGCATCCTCAGGGTCCATCCAGTAGAATTTCATAGAAAACATCACTACGACTTTAATCCCTGCACAGCATCACCAGCGCAGCATAAGAAGGCGGAGAGGGGTGAACGAGGAAGCGGGGAAGAAAAGAGCAAGGTAAGGTGGGAAGGAGGACGGACGGAAGGGCAAAAGGGAGGAGGAAATTGAAGGAAAGGCAAGAAAGGATGCAAAGACATGAAAGAGAGGAAAAGGCATGAGGAAACATGAGGAAATCCAAGGAAGAAGGAGGAGAAGGAAGCAGGAAAGAACGCAAAGAAGACACGAACAACATAAGACAGACAACAAGGCAAATAACACGTAAATGCACACAGAGTCACAAGTAAATACTAGTATTTATTTAAACAAAAACATAAATACATCAGTATGTGTGTATATACATGTATGTATATATATATATATATATCTACATGTCTGAGTGCGTGCGCATGCGCACCTTTAAATACACATACATATAGAATAGCAAAGCACACACGAATTACATGGGCACAGAAAGGCCGGCCGATGCGTAAACGAGAAGCAAGAAATACAGAGCGCGTACGTGGGGCTGAATACAAAACAGGGCTTGTCGATGGCAAGATAACGGAAACGTTTGCATTACAGCCGCTGCACGGTCGTTTGGCATTAGGCACTGGATGAATGAATACATCAACCAAACTGCCCTGAGCTCCCACCAGATCATGATGTGTCCGTTGATGAGACAGGACTCCTCAACATGCGATCCTCGGATTGCTGCTTGTGCACTCGACAGCCAACTGCTGAAACTTCCTTGAAAGGTCATCCCGGTCAAGACTGTGTGGGAAGATGATGACACCGGTATCTTCTCAAGCAGTCTCGGATTCCGGTGCGTTCGGGTTCAGGGTCGAAGGGTCCAAGATCAAACCTTTCGCACCTGATGGGCACGTGGCAAGCTTTGAACTCAGACAAGGCAGCAGTTGGTGTCACGGCTGAAAAGATGTTACGTCTATGGATGACTCCCGATCTTTTGTTGGCTATTCCAGAAATGATGGGGACTAGACGTGACAAAGGCAAGCCCCGATTGCCCGTGTCGAAGCGGAGCCGTGCGCGTCCATTGATATAAGAGGCCTCCATGCATGCGGCACGGTGTGGGCGGGAGCGAAATTCCAAAAAATACTTAAATTTCAGCTGCCACTCGAGGATCCCTAAACTCTAAACTCTACTATTTGTCTCTCGTAATCGTTCAGTCAGCGGCCAAAGGTTTGAAGCGACGTCCGTAGGCCTTGGAAAGCATAGCATCGGCAGGGATCCGCAGGGCATGGCATGGTGTGTAGGGCAGTCAGGGTTTAGGGTTTAGGGTTTCAGGAGTTCTTGGCGTTCACACCCAGGTCTGAAAGCATCCTAAACTTCAGACCAAATGTTCGCAGCACGTCTTAGCGGCCCGATAGCTTGCACCCTGAAGCCCTCAACCCCCAACTCTATCAAAGCCTGTCTGAAGTCTTGGAAGGTCCGCCAGAGAGTTGGACCGCCATGCAGACTCAGTAAACAAGCTTGAAACAAGGCCTCAACACCCATCGGATGCCCATCAAAATTGTCAGAAACACCCTACGTAGCTGCTCCATTCTCTACCTTTTCACTCCAAGCCCTAAACCTCCAGGTAATTTTTGCTGGACATACGGGAGCGAGGAGCTGGATCTGCGCGCCGCCTCAACGACCTGCACTGCTTCTGGCAAGGTGGAATCCAAGAGTAGAGGGGTGTACTTGGAAGTGCAGGGGACTTAGTAAGTAGCTTATAAGTAGGGTTATAATTGGGGTATCTCCATTTAGGGTACTTATAACTCTACTTATGACCTACTTACTAAGCCCCCTGCCCTGCCAAGTAGGGACCCTAATGTAGGAACCTGATTAAGAAACCCGGGCCTGTAACCCCAAAATAGTAGGATTCATATAAGGAACCTTAATAAAGGCCCAAGGTTTCTTAATCAGGTTCCTACATTATAATAGTACCCTCGTAGATCCCTTATAGTAACCCTTATAGACCCCTTCAGAGGAGCCCGAATAAAGGCCCAGGGTTTCTTAATCAGGTTCTACATTAGGGTGTATAGGAGCCTCAAGGCGACCATTGCTGGAGCTCGTTCTAGTAAGGGTCTTAATTCGGATGTGGATTCCTACCTTCGGTTCCCTGACTTTTCGAATTCTTTCTGCTCCACCGATTGAGCTGAGCTTTTCTTGATAGTCGCAAACAGGTAGGTGAAGGTGAGCTGCTTGACTTGACTTGGCCTCAGTTCGCGTGCTCAATTCTCGCGCTTCTTCTCGCTTCCGGTCTACGCTGTGTAGTGTGCCGGTAGTGCGAACAGCATTGTGGAGGCGGGTGAGAAACTCTTTCTTGCGGCTGACACCCAGGCCCGAAGCCTCGAACCCCAATGTTTTTACACCAAAATCTCGCCTGACCTGGTCGAGAGCGGCTTCCGAACATCTTGTTAAATTAAGGCTTACAAACCGAAAACAGCTCCAGCTAGAAATCCCAAGCCTTGATGTCGTGGTCCCCATTCGAAGGTCGCAATTCCGTTTCGGTTCATACCTTCGCCAGACATTAAAAAGATGGTGGAGAACTCGGAGGAGGCGCGCTGTAGGTCCAGAGTGGCGTTAGGATTTAGGATTGGGGGTGGGGGGTTGGATTCTGATAACAGTTCGGGTCTTGGTGACTTCAGGCCAGGCATTTCGGGGCTCGGGGTTCAGGATCTCAAGTGTTCACTGCCCTCGGTACGGTGGTGAAGCTCCTCTTCGTGTTTCTCCAAGTTTCCCCATTCCCGCGCGAGCACGCCGCCAATTTGTAGACTCTCGGAAGGGAAGCGCTCAACCCAAAACATCCTTGAACTGCTAGCCATAAATGCTTCGTTTCGCAACTACACACGCCACGAAAACGCAGAGAATTGCAAGAGCTCACGCAGCCGCATAGGTGCATGACCAGCTCCATAGTAGTTACATTGTCGCCTCGCCGAGGATACGGACATAAGTACTGTACAGGATCCGATAGCCCAACTTACTAAGCCCCATCATCCCGGTATGGGATATGTTCGACACCTTGCCAGACTTCTTTAAGGCCGTAGTGAGCTAACACACCAGCTGCAGGAGTTCAAGAAAATCAGGGACCGAAAGACGCCACAAGGACTGGATTACGGACATCCTTTAAGCTGGACAGCGAATTATGCCCGAAGTCTTTAACCCTCCATCCCTCAATCGACCATTCCGGGTTTGTCTTCGCAGATGTACTCGTAGCACCAAAAGGGTTGAGATCGCTTTTTGGGTGGTACTTCAGGATTTGGGCCGGGTCAGATCACTTGGCGGTTCATGGGTAGTTATACATGGGGTTATAAGTCCCCTAATAGGGATTATGATTATAGTCACCCTACTTGTAACCCACCTTGGGACTGCATGATAACCCCGTGCTGTTAAGTTTAGTCTTGACATGTCCGTGTTCGGTTTGGAAGGTTTTCCGTGGAAAAACGATAAGAAGACAGTTAAACGACAACAACATTCAGGGATAAGGATTTTTATACGGGGGTTATTACACAACCCCACTTATAACTACCCATGAACCCCCAAGCACAGGTAGTAACCCGGTAGTGGGTTCTAAGGTCTTTGGCGGCGGTTTTGTGAGATGATGCGGGCTGTTGGTTCGGATAGGAGGCAGCCCTGCAACTTCTCGAAACTACATGCAACAAGCCCGAAACCGACAACATTAAGGGGCAGACGTGCTTGAAGCTCGTGGAGGTAAGACGGAGGTTGGACTTCTACACATTACTTGATTCTAGCAACTTAAGCATACACAAGCCCAAGCTGCGGCTCCAAGAGCCAAAAGCGAACACCCGGATGCCCTGATTAGCAGGGGGCTCTGAAGCGCGGACCTAAACCGTAATCCTGTCCTGGCTCAGACAAGCATGAGACCGGCGTTGAACGACAGACATCGGGACTCCAATCTAGGTAGGGCTTTGGGACATTTTTTATGTTCCCTTATTGGGAATAAGAGGATCCTGTTTACTAGTATTTTTCAAAGGCTTTACAAGCCCCACCTAGTAATGCCAACATGTAAGCTTGTAAAGGATACGTGGGCAATTCGATGCTGACGCAGATGGTGCAGCTGCAATTTCCGACCACCAAACCATGGAGGATCCAGCTACACCCAAACCTCAGCCAAGCTCCAAAACCAATGACGGCAAAAGAGTTGTTCGTCTCATCTTCAATGACATTTCCATTTCTAGTTGCTGTTAAAATTTGAACGGTTATGCTTCTCAGGGACTACCTTGACTGAGACCCAAAAAAACTAAAGCCCTGAAGCCGTAGGCACCGACACTCGCCTAGAATTCAGAGACCCAAAACCTGCAGCCTCAAAAACCATAAACCCTAAATAGCTCTTTCCAGGATGGTGTTACCAAGCCAACTTTTGGCGTTTGTTGCAGTCATCGGGGCAGTGCCAGCTGGAGGCAAGTGCTACAGAAAACAAGGGTTTCTCTCGATTGGCTCGATTAGGGAGTCCCGTACGAGGTTTACATACGCAGAGAAAGTCTGTACAATCGGGATCCTGGGATGCAGTCCTTTTGTCACGGTTATGACTACTATTTCCGGACTCCAACTGCCATAACGCAAGCCACATTGTTTTGAGCACTGATAGAACGATTGCCACGTGAGGCTGTCTGGTGCTTAGTGGGGAATCGGGGGTAGGATCCCCATAGCAGTCCCTATATAATAATCTCCTTTTTGTCTCCATAATCCATTCCCCCGTCCCCTGCTAAGAACCAGACAGGAGGCGTTGTGTTGTGTTGTGTTTTTCTCGGCGGCCCTCAGACAGGAGCTTCAGGAGTAGTGCAGCTACAGGTAATCAGAAGCTTGCACCCCGAAAGTCCCTGAATCCAAAAAGCCTACTGCGACTTCTTTGAGCGATCTCGGGGTGCAGTCAAGAGTATGACTAGTGACTAGTATTCTGATGACTACTGAATTGCGACTTATTGTCATGATTGCTTGCTTCGGTTTGGGGCTGGTCTCTGAGTTTCACCTAGATTGGGTTTGGAGGACTCAGCATCCACATGAGATCCAGAGCGGCGTCGATTCAACCCTGAACCTTGGATACTGCCCCCACTCAGTAACAGTTGATTCGTGTTTAAAAAATGTATTATACACATGTGTATATATATATATATATGACCACTATTGTTTTTATTATTAGTATTATAATATATATATATATGACAAATATATATATATATATATATATATACATATATTTGTTTCTATATATTTCAAAAACATATACATTGATAAGTAAAAGGCCCTTACTTACTTTACAGTAGCCCGATTATAGACCGTTACTGTATGGGGGGGCGGTACCCAGCCTAAACCCTAAATCCGGTGTGTTGCATCTGCGGTCTTGCGAAACCTCCGCCTAAATGCAGGGCATGATAGAGAGGCCTGAAAAATCACCAGTAGCATCCTTTGCAGTCTCTACTTCAGGGCCGTGAAACCCTGCAGGATATTATAGAATCCGACGGATCCGCGAAAGAAGCCTGAGAGGAAGCCTATTTAGAACCTGGCCCTATATAAGTTAGGGTACCCTGAGAAACAGATCCATTATAGTAGCCCTTAAAGGAACCCTGTAGAGGAACCCTTAAAGGAACCCTGTAGAGGAACCCTAAAGGAACCCTGTAGAGGAACCTTAAAGGAACCCTGTAGAGGACCCTTAAAGGAACCCTGTAGAGGAACCTTAAAGGAACCCTGTAGAGGAACCTTAAAGGAACCCTGTAGAGGAACCTTATAATTATTCAGGACCCTTCATAATTTAGGGCCTGCCAGGTGGCAGCAACCATGGCTAACGTGGCCGAGCTTACCGAGCTCGCCTCAGGGAAGAGGCACAGGGCTTAGGTTAGGATTTAGGGTTTAGGGCTCAAAACAGTCCAAAAATGCAGACTGGCCGAGTAATTCGGGTACCGTCCTTTGCGTTCCTTCTTGGAACTATCGCAAAATGCACTCCAAAACCTGGTTGGGGTGTAGCTGGTACTCTGGTTGCCTGGGGGCTATAAATCCTGTACCCTAAACCCTGAACCAAAAACCCCAACCCTAAACCCTACGCCTATATCCTGAACCCGAACCATCTCGCAGAAGCGCTGGGTTTCGTCAGCATGTTGTTGCTCTTTGTACTCTTCTGACCCTCCCAAAAACCCCAAAACCCTGGCGAAAGTAATGGAAGTGTAATCGAAGCTTTCCTGAAACCATACCTGTATTACCCAGAGAGCCCTGTACCCCTTAATTGAGGAATTTGTGAATTAAGGGGTATTGGGCTTTCTGGGTAATTAATGAATTAAGGGGTATTGGGCTTTCTGGGTAATTAATCAAGCTGTAATCGATCTACTAAGGCTTTAACGCTAAACCCTCTAAGTGCCTTCAACTTCAAGCGTCATCCTAAGCCAACCGCGGGGACTCGGTATCAAAAGCCTTATGTACGGGCTCAGGGTTTAGGGGTTTAGGATTTAGGGTTTAGGGTTGAGGGTCGAATAAATAGTGGCAGTGACAGTCTCCCCTTTTTGTCCATACTCGAATTCTAGCACAACACACCCCAAACCCTATTCTAGTTATTCGGCCCCAACATTAGCTCGCAAGCTTCATCCCCATGTTGAGGTGTAACCTGAGGGGATATTCTAGCAAGAGTACCAAGCATTCTCCCACCTGCCCCCACGACACCAAATTGGTGCCAGGCGCCAGGGTCTGACGAAGCGGGGTGCCGTCTGCGCCGACCCGATCCGGGCACGCCCGGGCGGCTATGGGTTTTGTGATCCCTATGACCCGCGCTGGGCGACTCTATCGTTTTTCTACACAGAGGCCCCAAAGTAGTTCCCTTTTGTTACCATATAGGATTCTATACATGAACCTCAAAAAGGAACTACTTTGGGGCCTTTGGGTAAACCGTAGTCTCCGTGCGAGTCGAAACCTGAATCTCAAAGCCCAAAGCTCTAAACGCAAAGCCCCAAACCCTTCTGCGGTTTGGGATATTGTGAGAACTACTGTCGGGACTGTGAGGGAAAACTGACACGAGAATTTCAAACCGCTTTACTATTTGTGCGTCTTTGCACATTTGAAAGCCCTAAAGGCCCATCAAGTGGTTTAGGGTTGTAGGGTTTAGGGGTTTAGGGTTTAGGGTTATGGCTGCCGGCATACACTCGAAGTCCGTGCCTCAAAAGGGGTATAGGGTTTAGGGTTAAAGCTTGGAAATCCTCTGGAGGTGCATACACTTGATCGAATTACGCAAAATACCCTAGCTTAGACTCAGGGCCCCTCTGTACAGGCATTCCGCTCTTAGGGGGTATCGGGCTCTCTAGGAAATCGCATTCAGCAACGTATCCGTACAGGGTGCAGGGCATGCCCCTGAGGGTAGTTCTCGAAAACAGGATTCTTTGTAAGTTCCCTTGTGAGTCAGAGTGGCGTGCTCGGTTTGTTGGGTTGAAAGTTTGCGAAGGCCCGAAACCCTGGACAGTATAAACCCATCCTAACCTAGGACTTTCCCACTCGTAACAGCAGTGAGACAAAGGCGCATTCAACAAAAAAGCCTTAACGCGGCTGGATACTTGGAGGCGCATAGGGGACTTATACGTACTTGTAACTACCCTAATTACTCTAAAACCCTATACCCTTATGGAATCCCTATAGATCCCTTCAAAGGGGCCCTTTATCTACCCATGAACCTCCAAGTACCCATCCAACTGCCGCCAGGTTCGGAAGAGACGACCTCGCGTGGATGTCAAATGCACCGGCCAGGCGATCTTTGAGCGCTTAGGATTAAGATAGAAGACACATAAACATATACACATATGTCGTATGTAATTAATATCATATGTATATATATATATATGCGGTTTAGGGGTTTCGGGCCTACGGGGTTCAGGGGATTGCAAAGTCGAGCATTCGTCCATGGAGTCCAGTTAGGTTACCCGGGTGTTTCCGAAAATAGGGGTACCCAAAACCTTCATTCTGGGATCTTAGCCATAAAAGTGGTTGACCAATATTTGAACTACAATGGAGACTCTAGGTAGTATCCGTTGTGGTCCATTTTTGGGGAATCCTTTTAGGATCCTAAATATGGAATCGGTTAGACCAAGAAGAGGAACTACAACGGAGATTATAGGTCGAGTGTATGAAGTCATTGTCGAGCAAGGGGTCCTTGGACAGGAAATCTATCATCCCCCAAGAGCTTCGTGCAAACTGAATGGGCATCCTCCGTGAAAGAATCTGCGAAATGGAGCGAAAGATTGAGGCTCAGGGTCTAGAGTTGAACTTGGGTTTAGAAGAAACAGGTCTAATGCCGAAGCCTCAGTGAACCTGAAGCCTTGAAACTCGGTCTGAAGCCAAATCCCGAAACTGCAAATCCTAAACCCACGTCTAGTCTAGCCAAGCTGGAGGCAAACATAAACCCACATACATCTTTGCGCCCTAAACCCTAAAACCCACGTCTTTCCAGGCCTTCCTCTGCAAGCCTGGATCACGCCTCGGCTTGCTTGCAACGACCGTGGGGGGGAAGGGAGATGTGGTGTAGCAACATCTGACTGTTAAGATGGACGCCTTCCCTCAAGTCCCAAGCCCTACACTGCGGGATTCAGAACCGCATCTTAAGCAAGTATACAATTGGGGGATTCGGACGACGAACTCGACATCGAGATTTCTTCGCGTTTCAGAAGCGGACTGTATCTGCACGGGCCACGGTGCTAGTATTCGACGTTTCCAACTCAGATGCTCCCTTCCCGCTCTGCACAGAGGAAGCATGTGTCGTCAAGTTTTCGATTCCGTGATCTGAAAGTTTGCTTCGCTGTTGCGAGTTTCTTTGGTCCATGTTGTCCAGCAGTCCTGAAACCCGAGTCAGCACATCCAAACATCTTGAAGCCGGGATCCCCGTCTGAGGGATTCTTGGCTTCGGACTTTGTAATGTTGTAGGATTCCGATTTTAAGGGGTTTGAGGTTTAGTGTTGTGGTTTACATGGTTTAGGCTTTGTGTGTGCAGGAATGCTTTGGGTTCGGATCGAGGGGCCTGACTCCTTCGATTCTCAAACCCCGCCCTTGTCCCTACGTTTCCGCAGGAATGACTTTTCACTGCCCTACATCTCCAGGCCTGTGCTGCCTCAGGTCCAGACCTGTGTAGTCTTCGGCAGTCGAAATATACCTGTCTGACTATTCAGTTAGTAGTGTCCCCTTGTGGTCCCTATAGAATGATATTGGCACATCCCAAAATCCTATTCTGATTCTAGTTCAAGTCTTGTTGGCCGTCGTACATCTCCAGGGGCTGCATTTTGAAGAAAACTACCGGAGGGCCCAAGGCGGTTCCGGCCATTGAAGCAGCTAAAGGAAGTGGCTGGGCTTAGGACTTGGCTCGCGGTTCTGGATTTAGACTTACAGCTCGGGAGTTTAAGCTCGACGTATGACTTCAGAAATTATTGGTGCCAGTAGCACTACAGGGTTATTTTTCGAGACAAAACAGACGACAGTTTGGGTGTCGCAGTCAGAGTTCCGGGGTCAAGGGTTGAACCGCTTACTTGGTGACTGTGGGGTTTGGAGGATCACCATAAACTCTACACTCCTAAGCCCTGTGTAGACCCTAATCCCTACGAGACACCTCAACGGTGGAGATGCTCTTTCCTTGCCAGAAAGTGGAATAATATATAGGGGGCGCAATAACTACCTATACTACTTCGGGGGTTCCATATTATAAATATAGTATATTGGGCCCCATAATTATTAAGGCCCCTATACTACGGGTCTCCCCACGATGCACTCAAGGACAGTCGCCTCATCTAGGGCATGTGCTTGGAACCGATTGAAACTGAATGCCTGATTCAGGGGCCTTAAGGATTAGACTGGGGTGTTGCGGCCCGCTAGACTTTTATTAGAATCAGGAACCACCAAAATAGTATAGGTAATTATATTAAGTCTCCTTTTTGCTCCCCACTCCAGGTGTGTTGCGGCCGAAGAGATGATGGAGTCTGGACTTGTGAAGGCACGCTGATGCCCTGCTGCCGACTTTGTGTACTTGCGCACTACCTATAGTCTCCATTGTGGTTCTTTTTTGGGGTTACCTTATGGGATCCTTAGTATATAATTGGTTAAACAAAAAAGGAACTACAATGGAGACTATAGGTACGCTAGAGTTTTGGGTTTTGGCGGTCCCAGCATCGGTCCAGAAAGTGTTGCAAGCCCGGAACTTACCTTTGGTTAGTAGGGAATGGAAGACTGGTAGTAATAGTAGTTATAATTGTACCCCATTCCTCCATTCCCTACTAACCAAAGGTAAGGTAATTTGTCACACATGCAAGCTGATGAAAGCACGGGGCTCATATGCTGTTTTTTCACGATCTCCGGCGGTGTTGGTTTTCACGCCTTGCAGCAGGCTGTGTGTCCGGATATCTGTAGCTGTGCTTTTGGTGCTTTGCATGTATGACATGGCCGACGGAGTCGAAAAATGTTTGTGTAGGGCTCGTTTACGGTTTAGGGTTTAGGGGCAATCATAGGTCCTGGCGTGACGTTGCAAGCCAGTTGCAAAAGGGGCAATGATTAGTTATGTTATTGCTTGGTTGGGGATGCCCGGAGTTATAGGCGTTACAGTATAGGTATCCGATGAGATGCGTAAAGCCCTTCGATCTCGGTTTACCCAGGCAGTGCGCTATCTAATACGCTAGGCACATCCGCAGCTAAGTCCTAGGCCCCTGACTTAAAACCCTAGGCCATCAAGCTTTAACCCTGCACTCTCAAGCCCTACACCGGTCCGATTCCGAAGTTCAGAGTCCACAGTAGGGATTCCTCAACCTAAACCCTGCGTGGAGAATAGTGGAAGTCTAAACCCCACCTCTTGAAACCTGAAACGCTGTTCAGGGTTCAGGGTTTAGGGTATGCGAGTTTCGTGGGCGCTTACCGGCACCTCAGTCCGTGCTTGCCTTGAAACAGAACAGGTCAATGTGGACAACTCCGAGGAGCAGCTGGACATCGACCCGCGCCCCTCGCAGGACGGAGTGCAGCTTCCGTACGCGGGTTGAGGGCTTAGGGTTAGAGTTAGGGTTTAGGGTTTAGGGTTTAGGGTTAGGGTAGCTACGCCTTCGCAGATGAGTGGATGCACTTTACACTTCTTGGGGTAATCTTACCCACTATAAAAACTGAAAGAGTGCACTTTTGGGGGCTTATGAACTCAGCAACTATGAAACAGTACTTAACTCTAAACAACGCAAGCTTGGTTGGAAGCCAATGCCCGAAGAGTTTACGACAGGACCGTTTGTCGTACCAGCCAATAGGTGTAGGCCACTCACAAACCTCAGACCTTGCTAGTTGTTGATCGTCAGGCCGTTCAACTCAGCAACGTTTGCTACGAAGGCAGGGTGGCATGTCCATGTCTTGTGGGTTTAAGTTCCGTGCTCTTCGCAATAGGCTAAGCCGTACACCAACCCTTGAAAGCACTTTAGAGGCGTACTGCTTATTGTTATTGCTTTGGGAGGTTTGGCTTTCGAAGTTTGGCAGATTTGTGTTAGGCCTTCCAGCGTAGTTTGGGTTGCCATGCCCACCAGCCCCGGATCTTGACAGCTGCACTCGCAGCCTACCTGAAGAAGCACTTCTCCAGTATAGAGCGCTAGACAACTGGCAGGAATATGCGCTTATGGTTCCTGGATTCGACATAGAGTACACTAGAACATGCGCAAAGCCTACATTTCGGTATCTGTAGTGGGTAGTCCATGTTCGAAGACGAGTGTTGAGCGTATCAGGACAGTTGACACGATGCCAGCGTCCATAGTCAAAGATTGACACTGGAGGTGCCTTGTTCGCTTAGGAGCTGAATTCTGACTTGTTGAAATGATGTCATACATGACCCCTTGTAATTATAGTTGGGGGTGTATCATGATTTCAGACAACTTCAACGGGATTAAACGGCTTCGACACACAGGCGCCAAACAAGGAGCGGCAGAATGAACCCCGGGCCGTAAACTCTGCAAACAGCGCACTCAGAAATTCTACAAACGTGCACGAAGACCGAAACTGCCCTGTGCCTCGCACGTGTAAAACTACAAAACATATCAGGGGCACAATGTCCAATAAAATAGAAGCCTTGAGACTTGCACAAAGGCCTAGTCACGGCCCCGGCCGGTCATACAAAGTTCGAGCACCCAAACGAGCAAACAAACTTGCCGCCTACCCGAAGCTGTAGCAGGTGGGAGGAAGTTGAAGCTCGACAGCACTAGGAGGGGAGAGAAGTTTCATGCAGCCAAGCCGGCTGAGGATTGCATTAGCATATGGGAGATTCCGAAAATAGGGGGCCCTAATATAGTACCCTAAATAGGATCCTTATTATAAGGACCCCCAAATAAGGTACCCCTTATCTCGGAAACTCCCATATTTCAAAGAGTCATTGTCTAGAGCTGCTGAGTTGAGGCTGGAAGAGGTCAGACCCTGTAAAGCATACCTTTTGTCGGGCTCCTTTGTATGATGTCCTTACACAAACCTTCAATGAAATATTAGGGTATTTCGGGTTAAGGTGAGCCCTGAACCGCAAACCCTCTGCCGGTATATAGAACCCTCAAGAAGAGCCTGCATAACGAACCTTTATAGGAACTCACCGCGAACCCTGAAACCTAAACCCTACTTTGAAACCTAAGACTCTAGACCCTAAGCCCTCGGACTGTCCGAGTGTGAGCGCCGAGACCCTGCGAGAGCCTACATCCCATAACCCCTAAACCCCAAACTGTAAACCCTAAGCCCCAAATCCCAAACCCCACAACCCCAAAAACCTAAGCCTAAGTCGCAGCTGAGGACTGTGCTCCTGGAGAGCGGGCGACTGATTGATGCCACGGCCGCTTGGAAATTGGGGAGTCGGTTTAGGACATGAATACCAGTACGAGTTTGTTTAGTAACAGAGCAACGACGGTTATTGTAAGGCTTGCATGCTTTAACAGGATGAAGCGTAGACAGACCACCTTTCAAACCACTTATAAACCCCCCGGTTCGACATGACCCAGCTGCGGTGCGGAGATGGACCTTCTAGGCCTTCATCCACGCAAAACTCACCCCACACCCCAAACCCAAGGAATGAAAGCCTCAACCAGAACTCCAAGCCCTAACCCAAACCTCCGTCCCTAACAACCCCCAGCGACAAAACCCTAAACCATGTACCCCAAACTTCACAAACCTATGTGCCCTAAGCAAACCCCGAACCCCCGAGGTGCAAAGCAGGGAGGCCCGGCATCGCCACGTCATCGCTTACACCGATGCGAATGGAGGCGAGCCCAGCTCTCGTAGCGCTAGAAAGCCTAGATGTTCATGATGTGTGTTTGTGTTGTTTGAAGGTTCTGCCCTGTTTTATGTAGAGTGTTATGAGGTTTGTGAGTGTGTGTGTGTGTGTGTGTGTGTTGAATACAACTTGCTTTATACGGGTTTACAGTAATCTACTTCGAATCGACCTCGCACCGGTAAACTCAATGACGGACTTTTGGTTGTGGTGTTTCGAGGTTCAGGATTTAGTGCTTTGGAGAGACAAGCTTTGGCAGGGATTAAGAATGGGATATATCGCAAGCCACATCAGTAGAAAGCCTCGTAGGGTTTTAGAATGATGTCTATCTTTAGGGATTAATTTCAAAGCAGAACAGATGCCCCTACAGTCTCGTTGGCATAGCCCATGCAAGCAGCCCTAAGTGTGGGAAGGGGGGGGGGCTGGTCTCGGTGAGATGTAATACAGAGGTTTGAGCATCTTCAAAAAATGAGCAACAAGATTTCTCGAGGTTCCTTATTCTGATCATGCTCGATATACATAAATATATATATATATGTATGTATAAATGTATACATAGCTGTTTATCACATGTCGCGAAACCAACCCCGTAACCCCACCAATTTTTCGGACTTGAGGAAAGGAGTCTGCAGTTTGTTTTATGGCTTGCTTTAAAAACTGCGATATTAGTCAATAGAATCATTTCCGGGTTTTCGGGCTTCACAAAATCTTGGGTTTGAGGAAAGGGACAGGCCAGCGAGCTACCCTAAATCCGAGTCTGGCTGTGTTCATGTGAGACAAATCTGTCTTGCTAGCTTCCCCGAAACGACGGAGTAAGCACTCAGTACGAGGCTCACCACAGCTGGAATATAGGCACCGTTTCATGTGACCTTGTACCCTAAACCCTAAGCCCCAAAACCTGAACCCTAATTAGGCCTACTAGTGATGTCGGATCGGATGAAGCCTTTAAGCTTCGAGGCCTTCACGATCACGATTCGAAGCTGCAACCCCAAGTCCCGAACACTGTTTTTTGGGGTTTGGAATTTGATGCCTTTACATAAGGGATTCGGGTTGAGGGTTTCTGTCTTGCTACTGTTGTGTTAAGTCAAAGAAGGGATGTGCAGCTGTGAGAGCAGATGAGGCTTCGGCCACACACAACTTATCTTTGTAGGATGCCCAGTAGTACCCTTATTCCCTTTTTGTAGTCCTAGGTTCCTTATAAAGTTACCCAATGCCAAAAAGAGAGGCCTTTTTATTCTTAGGTTGCTCGGTATCCTAGTCTTTGTAGCTGCAGGCTAGAGCACTCAGATTAGCAGAGATGCTTTGTCCAAACGTGGGGTCTAAATCGAGTCTACCTATAGTCTCCATTGTAGTTCCTTTTTGGGGGTTACCTTATAGGATCCTTAACATATAAGTGGTTAAACCAAAAAAAGGAACTACAATGGAGACTATAGGTAGATTAGTAATACTAATAGTAATATCAATACTAAGATTGATATTAGTACTAATATTAATACTAAGATTGAAAGCTTGGGGACGAGGTGCCGCCAGTGCCACGATTGACCTGAACGAGGTTGGGGTCTCGGGTCGTGGAAGGCTCGAGGAGGCTCTGCGTGCATAGTAATGATGGAGGCGCTGATAATTAGAATAGGGTTTTGAGGATTATTCATTTTGCGTTTATAATGAGGAACCTATACAGTTGCACTCAAGCAACATCCAGCTTCGCGGATTCACGCATTTCGTTTGGGGTCGAGGGTTTACGGTTGAGGGCTTCAGGCAGTAAGCCATACACTCCGACACCGTTAAATCCCATAAATCCCCAACCCCAAACCCAAGTCCCCAGTGCGTGGGCCATGAGGCGAATCATGTCGATGGTCACTTCGCCAGCTTCGATGTGTCACTCTACCAGGTACGGTTTGGGGGTTTTGGTTGAGGGTTCAGGGCTTTGGGTCTAGGGTTTCCTCAGTATGCCAAGTCCTTCAAAGCCTGCAGTCGTTCTTACCTTGAGTTCGCTGCAAAGCTCTGCAAGGAGTACTGCACCAAGCAGATGAATCGCTTCCGCTACCTTGAGGACAGCATCTCACCAGCACGATAAGTACCGGCCTACAAGTCACGTCCAGGCTCCTGCGCCCACAATACCCCCAAGGGTCCAAAGGACCCAGTAATTAAGTATTCGGTTTTAGGATATAGTAGTTATGTAGGTTACTTTTCGGAGTATTAGTAGGTATTTGGACCCTTGGGGTTACCTTTTTAGACCCCACTGCCATGGTTCAGGACCCACAGAGTCTACACTTTAAACCAGGGGCCTCACCGAGAGAGTAGTAAAACAGCGACCTGGCTCTGGGCTTGGACAAAGTTGTTCAAGGCTACCTCTGCAAGTGGTCTCACTCTATGCGCTAACCCCTGAAGCCAGCAACACCTCAACCGGCGCAGGGTGTAGACTATACGATATGAGAAGCCCTTCGACCCTGTGTATCCTCTTGCGCCCCGAGCTCAGGGTCCAGGGTCCTCAAAGATGCGAGAGCATGGGGTCCTGCAGTAGTTTCCTCTCATGACGCGCACCTCAAGCCATAAAGGCATGTTGGACAACCACACTGCAACTACTGCCACCCCAAACCTCGCCTGCAGTGTCAAGTGCGAGTGCTAAAAGCTACTGCTATACAGCAGTTGAGATTCTGAGGGATTGCTGAGCAACATGCTGTTGAGGACCGTGCCAGTACGGAGACTGTAGCATCATGAGATCGCTGTACTGGATCTTTTCCTGGGGTCAATCGGTCAATGACCTCAGTTGGGGCACTGATTTGCGACTCTGCGGCCTGAGCACCCACTTTACCTTGACCTAGACCACCGGACCCGAATTCGCAAACCCATGTAGAGTCCAGGACGTAGGCTGAGGATATTGTCCCAGTTCCGCCTGCAGGCGAGGGCTAATGATGTTTTTTTTCGTGGGATTCCTTATGAAAATGACTCGTAAGACTATTGTGTAGGCTTCCGTATTCCTGTGTATGTACTACTTCTTATAGGGCTTCTCAATACAATAACTCTGGCAAGAGTATTGTGTAGGTTTTTTGTTGCAAGTATACTCCAATATAGCACCGTTTACCTCAAGCTGTGTAGGGTTTAGGGTTAAGGGAACTGCGGGCTCACTGACGGTGGCATGTGCTTGGGCCTCGGCCGTAATGATAGAGGTCGAGCGGATCTGGCAAGTCTTCAAGCTTACTTGCAGAAAAAGTTGCAGCACGGTTTATCCTCAAGCCGCCCCTAGGCTTCATAGTAGTTCCTTTTTAGGAGTACCTTACAGGATTCGCAACATGAACCACCAAAAATGACTATGTAGCCTATGGCTGTGGGAGTCAAGGTATTACGTCTCAGAAGATGGATGTGGAGACGCAGGCTGGGGATGGGAGTGTCAGGGCTTTGTAGATTAGGGAATGTTGGGTTTAAGGGCAAATCAGAGTTTAGGATTCAAAAGTTTAGGGTATATGCTATGGAAAAGTTGGGTTTAATGTTGACCCCTGATTAATAACCCCCCCCCCGCGCCCCCCCCCCCGCCCCCCCCCCCGCCCCCCCCCCCCCCCCCCCCGCCCCCCCCCCCGCCCCCCCCCCCCCCCCCCCCGCCCCCCCCCCTCAAGGTTGTCAAGGTCGCAGGCCCCCCACAGGATCACAGACCCCCAAATAATCCCGTGAAGCCAAATTGCAGTAAACAGTGGTGCTAGTAGTAGTAGTCGTAGTAGCAGCAGTAGTAGCAGTGGCAGTAGCAGTAGCAGTAGCAGTGCCACAGGAGTTTGATTAATCGTGGGACGTTGATTAATCGTGGGTGACACACGATTGCTGGGGATAGCTCAAAAAGCTTGTTTGGGGGCTTGGAACGACACAGCAAGTAGTGTTGAAATCACCACTTTGGAGGATTAAAACGTGAAGCGGTTTTGGGGCCAATGAGGTTTCAAGTTTAATATCGGGGAAGGGTTTAGGCCTAGACCAAGTCTTGCCCCCTTTAAAAGTAGTCTTCGAAGCACTTTTTGAAATTTTAGATCCCCAGACGGTGTTGCCTTTAATCGTGGGGGTTTTCTGCAAAAAACGATCCTTATTTGGGTGCTGCCTTTAAAGTAGTACAGATTGGGGCCGGAGCCGCCCGCAGGCCGCCTTTAATCGTAGGGGGATTATTAATCCTAGGTCAACATTAAGGGATAATCTGGGTTTAGGATTTAAGAGCTGAGGGTTGAGGGTTTAGGCTGTGGAAAGTTCGGCTTGAAGCTTCCACATGGAGTTCATCAAAGCACCCCTTCCAGTTTACGCACGAGAAGGACTCAAATGTAGGAGCTGGAGCACGACCAATAATAACTTCCCAATCACATCATGTGATGTGGGTTGAGGTTGATTTTGGACAGCTTGCTGTCTTAGCAAATGCTTCCAGACGCTTATGCATCGGGGCAGCACCAGAGCTCCGTTTCATGCAGATCTCCCCCGTCGCAGTGCCTCAACTGGAACTTCTCTTCTGTCTTTGCGGTTAGGAGAGCAAATCCTCTTATGCTCCCATGTTGGACCCCGAATATTGCATCCTAGCTTTCTGTGGGCTTGTCTGGGCTTGTCTCGCATGGCACCCCACGGCATGGCAAGCTGACAGCAGGCTTCTACAGGGTCTGCAAGGCGTGATCAGGAAACCCTCAACCCTAAAGCCGCAGTACTAGCCGTATTCTATCGAATCTGACCACGGGCTGAATGCGGCTTTGCTGGACTGGAGCTCGGGAACCATCTATGAACCCACACACCCTGACATGAACAATAGTTCAATCGTGAGTACGCGCATAGATTGCAAACAAATTACATATGAATGCGCAACAATGCATGCACCATCAATATGTATGTTTTTACATATATATATATATATATATTGTATTCACATACGCACTTTACACACATACATACGCGCACGCACGCGCACACACACACATGTCTACATGTGTATATATACATATATACAGAGTACACGGATGTACATCTGTATATACATGCGTAAGCACACATACTGACATCGGCGTGTAAACTGCAAGCAGGTCATTTACATTGACACAGCTGCCACTGGGCCTTGTCTGTTTTGGGCCGGAGGGAGCTACAGTAGTTCCCACTTCTTCCTAAGGGATTTCTGCTGCTCAAGGCTTGCAGTCTAGAGTAGTCACAAGAGTCTCTAGAGCTGGGGACGGAAGCAGACAGGGCTATGGGGTCTCGGAGATGTTCTGAGGCAGAAGCGGGGTTGCTGGGGCGAGGGGCGGGGGGGGGGGTTATGCTTGAAGGTTTTCTGTTCTCTAGGTCAAGTCAGTATCAGATCTTGTTTGCACGGCAAGTCCAGGACCAGGCCACTACCAATGTAAGGTTTCTAAGGGGACCGATCGAAGGTGCTCACAAGTTGTTCTGTCTCAGTTTCGTATTCCCAACCCCTCCACTCTGCCTTAACTTGGTTTCGGGCCTTAGGACCTCTGCATCCTGGCATGTCGTGTCAAATTAAACCGTTCTCAGTTTCAGAATTCAAAAACTTAACCCTAAAAGACCTAAATCCTGTGGTTTAGGAGCTTCGAGATTTGTTTGGACAGATGGAGATGATTTCGAAATTCGCGCTCAGGGTCAGCATGTCAATGTGGCTAAAGTTTCAGAACAAGCAGCATAGTATGTTCCAGGCAAGGTTGGAGGAGATGGTTGCGAGAGCGTGAATCCTTAACCCTATAAGCCACAATCCGCAACCCGAATCCCTGGGCCCCAAAAGGTCACCTTCTAGGACCCTTACATAAACTTGAACCTGTGTTTAAGTCAGGTTCAAGAGTCGAGGACTCTAAACCCCGAACCCCCAATTACAGCAACAACCGCTAATGGAACCCTAAGCCCTTGAGCCCTTGAAGGAACCCCAGTACTAATCTCCAGAACCCTTCAGCCTTCCGGATCAAGCCTCTAGACGAGCCCTACCTAGACCCCCCAAAAGTAGGTAACAATATAAAACTCCAGCACCTATAAAAGAAAAGGCCATTATTCTACAAACTTTTGGTGCTCAGGTAAGAGAGCTCTTAAAGGAACCCTAAGAACCCGGGGTTCCCCCATAGAACTTAAATTAGTTTCAGAAGTCAACGGCCCAAAACCCTAAACCTCGAACAACACCAAAGGCCCTAAGCCCTAAAACTTAGCTGAAAACTTAAAATACCAAAAAGCCCTAAGCCACAAGCTTGAGGTTCAGAAGTCGAAAACCAAGATGCCCGACATCAAAAGCCTCGCCGACCTCCTCCTGGGCAGCGGAGACGGGCCGCTTTCCCCAAAGCATTGCCTTTTGGGGCTTTAGGGCTGACAGGCCTTTTTGAGTCCGGCAGACAGAGAGAGAGAGAGAGAGAGAGAGAGAGAGAGAGAGTCTTGTCACGTCCCTCCACAAAGCCCCATAACATATGGGGGGCCCATGTGGCCGAGGGGCCTAACCAGCCCTTCAAGCCCAGAGGAAGAAGAGAGAGAGAGAGAGAGAGAAAACAAAAGTGAGAGAGGAACACAGAGACTTCGAGAGCGAGTTCTAGGATTTCTGATTTCGGGCATCCCTGGATCAAAAAACCCTGGCTGTTGTCTCAATTGTTGGTGGGTCTTGGTCTTGGTGGATTTGGGCGGGCAGGACCGAGCCAGGGGCTAACCAAGGGTTCAGGCTTGCCCCTAAAGATCGTGAGACAGCCGGCAGTGCTACAACCGTTCGGGTTTAAGGTTCAGGGCCTTGGGAAGTGTCTGTCCTGGCGTGGTGCTCGAACTCTTTCTTCCAGGCTTGGTACATGACAAGGCCAGGCTGACGGCAATGGGTTTTAGGGCCTGCGGCGTGAACTTGAGTAATTCTGCACGTCATAGTAGTAGATGCCCGACTATGCTTGTACTACAACGGAACCCCCAACCCGGGTGTCATGCTGAAACAGTGCTGTCCGAACCTCGCCGGGCTGGTACGAGAGTGACTGTCGAAGCCTTCAAGCCTTAGGTAAGTTCTTTTAAGAGCTGTAGTTTCTCGCTTTACGAGCATGCGATTTTGTGGACCATGATGAAATTTGCTGAGTCAGTATAGTTTCAGTGAGTAAACCTTAAACTAACTCGAACCCCAATCCCCGAACCTCAAACCTAGCCTCGTACCTGAACCTCGAGTGCCAGAAAGGCGCTTCATTGGTGAGCAGATCGTCTACAGGCACTGGCTTCATACTCTATGGGGGTCCGAAAGGAGACTACATCCGAAGATCTCGGGCTTGGGTGTGGTGTTTACCCAGAGGCCCCAAAGTAGTTCTTTTTTGGGATTAACCTATAGGGTTCTATATACGAACCCCAAAAAGGGACTACTTTGGGTTCTGTGGGTAAAGCTTAGAGTTCAGGGAGCTGCAAGAGAGTGTGATTTTCCCACACAAATCAGTCTTCAAAGATGCTGCCAGGGCCCCAGAACCCTTGAAGCGTGCCGAGAGAGTCCTTGCAGAGCCTTCGGACTCCCCGATGTGGTACGAACAAAGTGTGTGCGTTTAGGGTTAAGCTCTGAGGGGTCTCGGGTGTTAAGCACTGCGACCTGCGCAGGCAGTACCAGGCAGACGCCTCAAACCCCAAGACCGTAGACCCATAACAATAATTAAATTAATGGCCCCCTCGACACGTGCCCTGAAAGCTCCGCAGTCGCGACATCGTATCCCAATCACGAGTTGAAAGTGGAAACCATCAATCCCCGAACCCTCGGCCAAATATAACCCTGCGGAATCCTTCCACCACCCTTGTGAAGGCCTTAACACAACGCTCACAAAACATCTGTGGCCCATTCCAGAACCTCACGAAACCGTTTAATAAGCATAACCATGATACGAATGAATAAGACCACTGCTAATGATAATCAGGATAACAATGATGACATTAATATTTCTACCAGTATTCATAACAACAAAGCATCAGTAATAATAGAAAGAGGAACAAGACTAAGAAAAAAAGACGACCAACGTTGACGATGACCATGATAAGGAAAACCGTGAGGTGTCTGATGGTCGCCGGCCCTGGGACTGGTAAGACCTGGTCCTCCTGCCAGCTGATGTACCATCTCTCGAAGGCTTCCTTTTACAGTAGAATAGGGGTTCCTGTAAGGGTTACTATAAGGATTGCTATAAGGGTTCTAAAGGGAACTCCAGAAAGTTGGAATATCATTATCGTAACCCCTTTAAGGTAAATTATAGGGGATCCTACCATTAATCCATATTCCATCTCTCGAAGGCTTCCTTTAAAGGGCCCCGAAGTAGGGTTTAGGGTGCAGGGTTTAGGGTTTAGGGTTAAGGCTTCCTTTTAAAGGGAACTCCAGAAAGTTGGAATATGGTTTCAGGGTAGGATACCCTATAATTTACCTTAAAGGGGTTAGGATAATAATATTCCAACTTTCTGGCTTTTACTGTAAGGGCTCCAAATTGGGTTTAGGGTTTAGGGTCTTGGATAACACGAAAGGCCGTGATGCAAGGATCTGGCTGGCCCCAAGCCCAGTGGCAAAAAAAGGGTTTTGGGTTTTGGGCTCTGAGTTAGGGTTTGAGCGGTTTAAGGTTCCTTTGATGTGCGACTTTGGAAGGGGGTGTGTCCTATGGTTTAGGGTTCCTTGAAGGGCGACTTTGGAAGGGGGTGTTTCATGAGTGCTTCTTCGGGCTTTTGGAAGGGTTCTCTAAAGGCTTGTGGTGTGGTGGATCATGGGTTGTAAGGGCTACTAGGGTGTCACCGGTTTGCTTAAAGGCTTTTGTATGCTTCCTCTCGAAAGTCTTTTGGACCCCCTAAACCTCAGACACTGGCTGGGGAACCAACCCCCACACCTTTTCGTAAGCACCATAGGTGTCTAAGGTTCCTTGGGTCCCTGATTTGCAGGACCTAACTTTGCAGTTTTGGGAGCCCATGAAGACATGGTCTTGAGCGGCATTTCCGGCTGAAGAAGTTACAAACGAAATTTCCCGTTTCCAGGCCAAGATTCAAAATAGGACGTTTTCATCAGGAGCCTGACTTCAAAGTTGAAGGTTGGGAGTGCTGAGGTGTGTATGTTCGGAGATACGCGTCAGGTTGGCCGGAGGGCCATTCGATGTTAAAGGCCTGAGCCGGTTCCATGTCGGAAGCTGCTCTGCCCTGCAACACTAAACCCGCACCCAAGCTGCTGGGGAGTGACTCCAGGTGTGTGCCAACGAGTCTTCCACGGAGGGGCGGCCCAGCGAAAACAGCACCTGCGAGTTTTTTTCCGAAGTTGCTGAAACAACAGAATTCTTTTCGAGACCGGTTCACGGTTTGGGGTTAGGGTTATGGAGAAGCTTGAGCAATTAGCAAGACCATGCTTTAGGGTTCCTTATTTCATGCACCCATTAATCAAGTTCGATTTCTAGTCAGTAAGTTGTAAGGTTCTTATGTTGCAGACCGCGTGCTTCTTACACGGGCCCGGTGTTGAAATCGTTTGGTTTTGGACCTCTCGAAGATTGGTGCTTTTCCGTCAACTCTTACTCTTGGGGTCTCGTTATCGTTTCAGGGGCTCCAACTTGGAGCAATAAGGAGCTTCAGTGTAACAGCAAACCTCAGAAGGACCCTGAAAAAACACTCCAAACCGAGGTGCTTACTTAAAGGTCCGTGCGACTTGGTAACTAGTTGATGTTACAAAACAGGGCAACGATGCTTATGATTCGCTACAAGAGCGAGCCCGATGTAGGGTTTTGGCTGACTGGAAGCTGCCAAGGATTGTCAAAGTTCCCGTGCTGATCTTCGCGCAGAAGTTAGCAGGCCGGGGTTCGGCATCACCTCGTTGCCAAGAGCATCCACATACTACTACTACTACTACTACTACTACTACTACTACTACTACTACTACTACTACTACTACTACTACTACTACTACTACTACTACGACCACCACCACCACTACTACTACTTCTACCACCACTACTACTACTACTACTACTACTACTACTACTACTACTACTACTACTACTACTACTACTGCTACTGCTACTGCTACTGCTACTGCTTCGCTATTGCTGTTGCTATTGCTACTACTAAGACTACTACTGTGGAACTAGGTGCAAAAGCCATAATAGCCATGGTCTTTTGGGACGGCCAATCAACACCGCAATTAACATCATTACCACTTATGAAGATTATACTTCTAATCATTGTTCTTGTTATGATGTTCTGCAATAGGATGATACGATGCTGATATCCTGGCCATGCTTCTTGTCGGCCAAAGCTCCGTCGGGGGTTCTGCTTTTGCTGTGCTGCTCTTCAAAGTGCTCACGACCGTTCTGCTTAGGAGTAGGACGTGAGGTTTAGAAACTTCTGGATTCGGTACCCATAGACTCCATAGTAGTTCCTTTTTGGGAATGCCTTTTAAGATGATGAACATGAACCCCACAAAGGAACTGCTATAGAGCCTATGGGTAGGTTTGGGATGTTCGACGATTGGAGGTTCGCTGGTGGTCACGAGTGGGCGTCGAACTTAGATCAGGGAGTGACTCCACATCCAGTAGTAGTAGTAGTAGTAGTAGTAGTCGTCGTCGTCGTCGTGGTGGTAGTAGTAGTAGTAGTAGTAGGAGCAGCAGCAGCAGCAGCAGCAGCAGGAGTAGGAGTAGGAGTAGGAGTAGGAGTAGGAGTAGGAGTAGGAGTAGGAGTAAGAGTGGGAGTGGGAGTGGGAGTGGGAGTAGGAGTAGGAGTAGGAGTAGGAGTAGGAGTAGGAGTAGGAGTAGTAGTAGTAGTAGTAGTAGTAGTAGTAGTAGTAGCAGTCGTCGTCGTCGTGGTAGTAGTAGTAGTAGTAGTAGTAGTAGTAGTAGTAGTAGTAGTAGTAGTAGTAGTAGTAGTAGTAGTAGTAATAGTAATAATAATAGTGGCGTAGTGGTGTAATCGCAGCTGGGAGCTACAACGCATGAAAAGCATCAGAGCCACCATTGTCTTTTGCAATAGGTCAGTAGGGACCACTTTCCTACGATGCCTGCAGCTTGAACGGTTTTGATGAAGTGTTCAAGCCTGACGACCACGTGCTACTACTATTGTACTACTGTACTACTATTGTACTACTACTGTGCTACTACTGTTCCTCTACGGTACTACTACTGTACTACTGCACGATAGCTGCTGACTGTCTGCCGAATCGCAAGTGGCAGGCATGATTCGTGGACACCAGATGAACGACAAGATCTACGCAGAAATGCCGTTGTCGGACCCTTCGCTAGCTTGTTGGCGGGTGTTTTTTGGCAGGCTGTCACAGGCATGCAGGAAATCTGTCGCCCCAGAGAAACTCAGCATTATGCTCCACGAACAAGCATGAGCTGCGTGTTCCAGGGTTCTCTCCTGGAAAAGGCTTAAATCCGAAATGGGGATGTACAAAGAGTTTTTGCCTGGGTTAAAACAACTTGTACTCCGAGTTCGGGCATCCGGCAGATTCAGCCCAGGTGTGCCAGGTTAGGGCTTAGGATTCAGGTCCAGGGGTCGGGGGTTTGGAATTTCTGCAGGGCCCTAAACTCTGAACCAGAAGCCCCCTAAGCCTCCACCCGAATGTTTTTGCGTGAGGCTTCCTGGCATATGCATAGGCACAGCCCGCCCGAAAGAGTTGTAGTATAGCTCCCCAACGTCCCAAAGCCCGGGCCGGCCTAGCCGTAATGTCCATATAGGGTTCCTTAGCAAAGGCGGGTGGTTGTCAAAATTAGACCCCCTTTTTGGGTCCTCGTTATAATACAGCACCTATTATTAAGGGTGCCCAAACAGGGGCCATAATTTTGACAACCACCCATATAGACTAGAAGCTGCCCCCACCCTGCAATAGTAACTATAAGGATTATATTAGGACCCTGTTATGTTCCTATTATACCACTATTACAAGGTGGGGGCCCCTTCTAACATATAGAGCAGAGAACTCCCCAAAGCCTCAGTCGAAGTGTTGACGCCCCTATTCTTCTTGGACCTGGCTCGTAGGTCCGACCCGTGTGGCGGCTTGGACGGCTTGGTGTATCGACTATGTAGAGGTTTAGGGTGTTTAGGGTCTGTCTGCGAATATTTCGGGTGGTGGTGGTGGTGTATGTATATTTGTATACATATATACACACATATATATATATATACATATATATAATGTATAAATATATATATATATATATATATATATATATTATATGCTTTAGGGCTTAACCTCTGGAGAGTAGGGTTCAAATTATTTACGTTGGACCCCCTGATTCCAGAATCTACAGCAGCGACATACAGTAAATCAGTTTTATCAATCCTATTCCTCACCTTCGTTCACTTTCTCGGAAAATCTGCGGTGGTTGGAGAGTCGAGTGCCAGGGCCGAAGGCACCCTACGTATACATGGCCGGTGATATCCGTGGGTTTGGGGAGTTGGGGATGTTTAGGGGTTTGGGGGTTTGGGGTTCGGGGTTTCGTGTTTAGGGAACGCTCAGGCTTAAATAGACCTAAAGCAACCAGGAGCGCGATGCCCTCCTGGATAAGCCTTGGCTGGAAGATGCTTTTCGGATGGAGCCCCCCGGATCCGTCCTGGAGGTTTGTAGGGCTTTTGGCCTGGCTTGGGATTGGGGCTGCAGTTGGGGTTTACGGTTTGTGTGTTCCGTGGTTCTAGCAGAGTTCGGAGGCAAGAGATGGCGGCTCAGGCTTTGTAATGGTTCACGACGGTTTAAGGCTGGACGAGCTCCAATCTACGTAAATAAAAGGGCTCAGGATCAGAGGGCCCTGGTTGCGCATAACACACATACAAAGTGAGGCTTCCCTGAAAAGGTAGCGGCTAGTCTTTGAGTAACAACCCGTAGATGTAGCATTGAGGGTGGTGCGTGCTTCATACGAATTGAGTACGGCCCCAAGCCTTTTACAAAGACATCTCATCCTGCGGGTACCAACCTAATTGCATGACTACTGGTTGCTACTATCCTAAACCCAAGTCGTGCTTGCCTACTTACTGGCACCTTGCGTCCATTAGGGTAACATCAAGCAACCCTCGACAGGACCCATAGAGTTTAAGGAACCTCCAGAGAGTTAAATGTCTGGATGCCGATCTCTCCGGGTCGATCTCGGAAGCCCCCCTTGTCGGTCCAAAGGGCTTTTTAGAGTTAGAGTGCGACTTGAAACCTCTCTGTGTAGGCATTTAGTATAGGGTTTCACATCAGGGCCCTATTGACTTGAACGCGGTCTTTGGGTAAAGTATCGTATACTTCCGTTGGGAATTCCACGGCTTAATTTTGCTAGCTGCTCGCCTCCTGCAATGAAGATGCCACGAGCTCTGCCAGGCCCCACTATATATTTCTATACACTGTAAAGACGTGTTAAGCTCGACACCTTACAAACACGGACAAACACCCTATGTCCCAACGTGAAAAATCGTCCTAAGCCTCAGTCTGATAAGCGGCGCCCTGAAGCGGCTGAGGTGTGGGAAGGAATATGCAGACGTCCTTCTGAGAGCTTTGAAGCTCCGCAGTGCCATCGCTGCTTAGCTCTGCAAGAGTTGTAGGGCTTGGGGCTTACTTGGAGATTCATGGGTAGTCATAAGGGTTCCTTTAAGGGTCCCTTTAAAGGGATTTATAGGGATTCTATAAGGGTATAGGGTTTAGGGTCTACTTGGAGGTTCATGGGTAGTTATAAGTGGGGTTATAAGGGTAACTATAATTATGACTCCTATTAGGGGACTTATTACCCGACTTATAACTACCCATGAACCTCCGAGTAGGGCTTCGGCTGTAGAGGACTCTGTCAGTTGTGTACCTCCTAAGGTCTACCTGTATCCGGAAAGACCTACCTTTGCAAGGAACTACCCATAGAAACCATAAGTAAGTCTTTTCGGCTACAGGTAGGGATGAGGGTGTGGGGTTTGGGTGTTTGCCATCTCGGAACTACGTGAGCAGGCTGCAAGCACGCATGCAAGCAGTATAGCATAGTATATTAGAGTATGACTGTATCGTATACGATATTAAGACAGTATATAAAGCTTAACCCAGGGAAGTTATGAACCCAAGTTTTGTCCCATTCGCTATGCCCGCTCATGCATAAATTATAAAGTCGGATTTGAGTCTTCCTGATGCCTAGACCTTACACCCTAAGCCATGTCCACTGATAAACTCGAGTGTGAGTTTCAGGCAAACGAAAGGCCAAAAGTAAACCCTCATTTAGCTCCGCAAATCATCATTCGCTCTATTGTTTCAGTGCCATCAAGACTTAGGTTCATTACATTGGGGTTGCCGGTTTCGGAAATCTCCGGTGGAAGAGGGTTGAAAGGGCTTAGGGCTTGGCACATCCCTGAAACGCCGGCATATCACCATGTCAAGTCTTGTTGGGGAAGAGCTATCTTAAGCCTTAGACCTTGAAGTCAGGGTTTAGGGTTTACCTAGACCCTCAAAAGTAGGTAAAATAATGGCCCAAAGCCTATAAAAGGCCATTATTCTACATGCTTTTGGGCTCCAGGTAGAGGTCTTAAAGTCGAAGCCAGAATGTTGGAACAGGGGTTCAGGTGATGTACCCTCGCTTGCAAGAGGGCATGCGGATAATGATGTTCCAACTTTCTCGCTGCAGTTTCATGCCTTCTAGAACTCTGCGATGTAGGATGCATCAGCTGCCCAGACCAACTCCGTTCTTGCCGGGCCTTTCTGACACCCGAAGTCCCTGCCAGCGTCAAGCCCTAACATAGAAGCACCCATGATCGGCGGTGTTCGTTCCTTCTGATCCTTCTGTCAGTCCTACCACACTCCGTTGCTATGGCTCAGACCTCGGAGTTCTCTGCCCATGCCTTACGCCTTGTACAAATCGTTGTTATGGGGTTTATAAAGGGGTTTGGGTTTGGGGCTTCATACCTGCTTGTTAAAAGCTCCGAGAGCTTTCTTTGAAGCTTTACAAAGCCCCAGGTAGCACCCTTGCGGAACCAATAGACTGGTAACGGCGCATATAGAACCCAATGAAACCCGAATATAGCACCCCAACTATATAGTAGGATGCCTTTTTATAAGGACCCCAAAATCAGGTACCCCAAGTTTTCGGAAACTCCCATGCAAAAGAGACGTATGCAAGCCTGGACATGCTTCGGTTAGCAGATGAAAAGTTCACAAGGTCATCTTGGATGGCATTGATGAAGCTTCGGATGTCAAGGGCATCATGCAGGACTCCATGCAGGTCTTTGAAGGACTTGCAGGTTCATGGGTAGTTATAAGCGGGGTTTTAAGTAGGATAACTATAGTTATAAGCCCTATTAGGGGACTTATAACTTATAACCCTACTTATAACTACCCATGAACCTCCAGGGATGGGCTAAAGTACTGGCAATTGTCTTCCTTGTGCTCCCGAAGCGGTAAGCACGCCCTTCAACGGGCTTAGCGTCTTTGAGATAGGGCTGCTGCTCAGTTTCCATATGTAAGGCTTCTGAAACAGTTCCACGAGGGTTTAGGGTTTCTGAACACGCCACAATCCATACAAACGGCTTTGATATGACTCCCTTTCTCTGTTTTGAAAGCTGGGCTGTACGCTTGGCTTCGCGTTTCAAGCTGAGGGCTCTCATGTGCTAAATTGCGCTGCGAGGCATTGGGTGCATTTTCCTGGTTTACGGCTTCCTTATGCCAGAAATATCTTAGAGCTTAGGGCTTAGGGTGTGTGCATGTGAGTACTTGTAGGATCTTGTGATGTTAGAAGAGCCTACAGGTTTAGAGGTTCTGGGACAGTTCCTGCCGGCAAGAGTGGCCTTTTCCTACCTTTGGCCAGGTGGTAGCTCTGACCAAGTACTATAGGGGCCCAAATATTTACCAATATTACCTATGCTCTCCATTGTAGTTCCTTGTTTTGGTCTAACCAATTATATATTAATGATCCGATAAAGTAAGCCCAAAAAGGAACTACAATGGAGACTTTAGGTGGTTTGGGGGCACTTGTTAGAATTATTGTATAATGGGCCCCGAATCCCAGTTCTAATTATTATAACTATTAAGGCCCCTATATTACAGGCATGTATCCAGAACCTCTGACCAGGACTTCGTAATGAAACGGCTGGTGGCAATGCAGATATCTGTCGAGCCTCGGCTCAATCGCACACCGCATGGCCGAACTGTAGGATGTCACAAAGGCCTTATGGGATCTTATGGGGTTCTACTATAAGGGTTCTACAGGGGTCGGCTTTGTAAGTTCAGCCTTAGCCTACCAAAACCTACTGTTTGTGGGCTCTTAGTCTAAACCCTGATATGGAATTCACACGAACCCTACAAAATAGTAGGTTCAGGTAGGTTAAAGAGGGTTTACGTCAAGGAGCTTTAAGGCTACTTGGGGTGTTTGGCTTTTGGGGTCCGGGGTTTAGCCGTCACAGCTCTAGATGTTTGACCTATGCATGGACATGAGTCATGAATGCCCGGCTTAAGACAAAGTTCACACGCCAAACTTTAAACTTTAAACACGATGCCAGACTTTCAAAGCCTGAAAGCCGCAAGCACGATCATGAACAAGTTTTCAAACTCGGAACATTGAAGCTCCACACGTACCTCCAGACTTTCCGACGGAAACCGCAGGAAATCTGGAGAATCAATAGGCTCAGCCCTGAAATAACCCGGCGTCCCCATCCTTCCACCCTGCAGCAGCGGCTCCGCGAACCTCAAAGAATGAACTACCCTTAGCGAAAGTGGTTTCTTGAAATGACTTTGCAGGGTTTTTATGTCTAAGGTGCTCACCTCCCGACCGGAGGGTGTGAGTGCAGCTTTGCCGCTGGGCTTCTTTAGGTTTCATCTCGGGGGTTGGAGTCAAACAAATGTAACAGGAACTTCCAATTATAGCGGATGTTTACCTCAAGGTCAACTTTGACGCAAAGCTTCGCAGTGATGTCCCTGCCGCCTGGATGCATTGGATGCGGGGACGATTGAGAGCTTGCGGAAGCCAAGATGAAGCATTCGTCTCCAATGACACCGAACACCTACAAAACGTTGCAGCTCCCCAATGGAAACAACTGCAAAAGCCGCGCCAATCCTGTAATTCCTTCTTTCGACAGCTCAGCTCCTGTAAGTCTACGTCGTTTGCCCACCGCCTGTTCGAGGAAAATGCTGAGACTCCCGCAGCCACATGTAGGGTTGGGGGTTGCTGTTTGGAGTACCAGTCTGGCGGTGTCCAGAAAGTTCGGATGAGGTCTAATATGTTGTCCATGGCTGCAAGAAGGAGCCCACATCTCTAAGCGAGGTTGCTTTGGTTTGTCCGCAAGTTCGGGCATAGACCGTGCACCGCGACTGACTACACCAGACAAAGACTTACGGCCTCCACCCGGCATGCCATGCTCACAGTCCACTGGAAGCCGTGAATCGTCAATCCAAGATGAACCGGCTAGAGGAGCCGGCTTAGGATCCATGCAGGGTAAGCTGGGTTATTCAGGTTCGCAACTATCATCATGGCTTCTATATGGTGTTTGTCAAAGGACCGGTGTACCAGATCTCGAAACGCTTCGTCCTGTCGGTGTGCTTGCATCGTTTTTGATCATGCAAACTCCCACTATGCATTCGGCTTCAACTACAGGAAGCCCTTGTCGGATGAGCAGCAGAAGCAGATCATTCTGTGACCCGGATTTGTCATTAGGGCAGGGCGTCTATGGATTATTCCGTCCGTTTCATGTCGTGTCACCATCTAAGCTTTTTGTCAGCCAGCCCTAACGGCTACTATCGAGCGAAGAACATACTATGTGGAGACTCCGTAACCCGGTAATTTAGAGGCATGAATCAATATTTAGTATTCTATTCCCTGCAATACGTAATTCAAGTTTTTTCCCCCACACGTTGCCGCATAGAACCTAGGTCCCCAAGCGCCTAAAACGCGTCTCGACGCTTGTATCCCGTAAATAGTTCAGTACGTGCAGGCATAAGTTTGACAGATGCATCCCGGAATCCCTGTAGCCTGCATACTGCAGGGTTCTGAAGAAGACCAACCCTCCCTGACCTAATCTACTTTGAGTGGGGGTGTTACACGGATGTGGTCCCGGCAGTCATCCCGGTACATTTTAAGTTGTTTCCGTGGGGCATCCAGCTCGGACGATGTATATAAATGGGTTCCTCGGTCGGCCCCCGGACCAACGCACAGCCGCGAATCGTACTTAAGGAGATGAGGGACCCCCAACTACTTCAGTTCTTGGGGTGGTCTGAATGAGTAGACCCGTAGAAATGCTATCCTCTCATCGTCCCTTACAACTAGAGTACACTATACGCAACACCCTGTTGAATCTGGTAGGTAACCTGATACATGGATTCTCGAGTCGATAGCAGCTCAGAGTTGGGGATATTGAGCCGACAGAAGATGACAGAAGTCTGATCCTGCGCTGCTTACCGAGATATACAGGGAAGAGCGCGAGATACAGGGAAGGGGCTGGAAGAGAGAGAGAGAGAGAGAGAGAGAGAGAGGCAGACAGAGAGAGCAAGAAAGAGCGATGGAGCGTCAACGGTGAACATGACGGCAAAAATGTGAAACAAGCAAAGGTGCCAGACGAGAAAAGTGTGCCGCTGCACCGTACCGTTGAGCTTAGGGTGTGGGGTTTAGGGCCTTTACCAAGTGTTGCGTGTCCGACCCGCATGACAGGGCACATGGTCGAACGCCCGTACTGGCGTAAAGATGTAGACAGGGTCCAAAGAAGTTGAGCTACCACTGCGACCTAGGCCCGTAAACCATACGACCTGAACCCTAACTGACATCAGGTGCATCTTTAAGGTATTTGTCTTATCGTCCGACTCTTAGCACTAAGCATGTTTCACAGCATTCAGCAGACCTCGAACCAAATGCCTTGCCTGGATTGTCGGAGTGCGAGCGCCGAAACCTTGTGCACCCAGAGACCTCGTCTGGCCGAGTCCGAGTTGCGAGAATGTAAACCCTAAAACTTCCCCAAACCCGAAAAGGATTTACTGAGTTCTTATTAAGGAGTTTAATCTAAGGTACCATAATATATTATTTACTATGGATCCCTAGTTTGGTAACTTAGATTAAAGTCCTTAACAAGAACCCAAGTTTAGGGTCTCGATTCTTCAGTTCCTGGTTCTGAAGATTCCGAGGCATCAGGTGAAGGTCCAAAAGAATGAGTTCTTCGAGAACCTCCTGAAGTTCGCGGAGCCCGGTTTACGGCTTCATATGTTTAGGGTTCAGGGCTTGGGCATTGGGCTCAGGTTTCGGAATGCAGCGAACCTACAAAAGTTCACATGCTTTGCCGGGCTTGCTCCTGGCTTGGTAGGTAAGAACGTGCCACGTTCGTTTGACCAGACCTTGTGTAAAGCCACGGCTTAAACCAGGGAGACATCCGACCTTTGAGAGTCGATAACGGCAGATCCGCCCCAGGATGGGTTGTTGTTAAGGTGCTTTAGGATGGGTTAGGTACACGGGTGCTTGAGCATGTTAAGAGAGAGACAGCGAAGCATGCCATTGCTGTGTCCATGTTGAGTTTTGTTTGGCAAGCAGGGCATGAGGAGTAGACGGGCCTTCATGATTAAACTGCTACAGGTTGGGGGTTCAGTACAAGTATACAAGGACTATAAGGGGACGGTATCACATGCAAGGCGAAGGCCTGCGAAATGGGAGTTCATGATGGATAGCTTCAGCTGGTCTGACCTGTATTAAATATAATTATGAACTGTGTACTATATACTATATACGCTATCTATCTATTTATGTATCTATCTATCTATGTATATATATATATATATATGCACACACTATGGCCCCCAAACCCGATTCTAGATGTTCAGGATGCAGTGAGCCGAGGTGTTCAGGGATCAGAGGAACTATCCCGCACCTAGGTCTGCCCGTGCCGCTGTGCATCTTTAACATACGATCTCTGGGGCCGGGAAGGTGTCGAGGTCGTACATTGGCCCAGAGTAACAAAGTGGCGGCTGTTGATGAGGCTTTGTGCTTGCTCAGATGTGCATCACTGGCTTAGCCGCCTTGTGACCAAAAATGAAAGAGCCCTTTCCAAAGCATGCACCCTTCTAAAGCCTTAAGAATCTCAAGCTTTGAACGCCTGCAGCCCCCCAAAACCGAAGAAAAACGATAAAAAGCACAACAAGCCCGAGGAGATCCGCAAAGAGCACGACAACATCTACTTCAACAAAGCCTTTGCCGACCCGAAGGATTGGTTTGGGGTGGGGTGGAAGGGGGGGATTTAGGGTTTAGGCCAGTTTATTGGGGACACCTGCAGGACCGAGGTTTCATGGAGCACAAACTGGCGGCGGTGAACCGCTTCAAGCACCTCAGACTGAAAACTATGGTTTGAGGGTCCGATAGGGCCGATTTAGGATTTTTTTTGTGTAGGGAATTTCGTCTTCGGGCTTAGGGTTTTGGTTTAGGGTTTGCGTGTTCAGGGTTGAGGGATTTGGCTTTCAATTCTTCGGGGTTTCGGAGTTTAGAGGTTAAGGGCTCCAAAGGTCTTCGTACTGAAAGACACGATTTTCGAGCGCAGGCGTCGACGTCGAGGGTTTAAAGGCACCGGACGGCCAACATAGAAGACGGGAGAGTTTTAGAAGTCTAGGGCTTGGCGACCCCGAAACGCCTGCGTGAGCTATAACTGTAAAAAGTTAAACCCTAATCCCTTAAACTCGATACATCAGGGATGTAAAGTGCTCTCCGGAAAGTTTGCGGCTGATGGGTTGTTACAGGGGCCTCAATCATTACTAGACATACTACGTGACGTACTATGTTGGGGTTCCTTGTTATATATAGGTATAGCATAATTAATGGACTTCAACACCCTGTTCTAATTATTACGGCCTCTATTTCATATCTGCTCTTGTTTTAGAATGGCTTGCTTAGTTCGTATGGGAGTTTCCGAATCGGGGATCCTAATATATAGCACCCCAAATAGTAGGATCCTTATAAGGACCCCCAAGACAAGGCACCCGTAATTTTCGGTAACTCCCGTATTGGGGGTCACAGCACCCCCTCTTTAGCCTTGGGTAAGGGCTCGGGTTTAGGGATGTTGAAGGTTTAGGGTTGAGGGATGTTGAGGGCTCCAGGATATTGGGCTCAAGAAGTCTGAAGATCACTATAGAGTTTTGAAAGTGTCTGCGGGATCTTTGAGATCTGGAGAATGGCCATAACAACCAGTCGTCGTTGCTGTACGCCGCGATATGCCGTTTTTCTTCGGGCCTCCACTCAGTCTTAATTGCTGCATCTTGCCACAAACCCCGCAAGCCTATCTAAGAACGAGAAGCATGGGCCCGAACTGAAACCGCCGAACCCTCCTGGACCTTGAACGCCTTTCCAAACCTCATAAGCCCAACAGTCTCTCATTTTGTTGAGGAAGGATGATGGCAGCTGGGACGAAAGCAAGCTGCAAAAGTGCCTCTCTGGTGAGGCCAGGCCGGAGATGGAACAGGACTCGGGAAGGTTTCTGGGGATTTTTTTAGCAGCTTCGGGAACGATCGCTGAATCCCCTGTCTGCGCTTATTCCTCACCTTTTACTTCCATGTTCGCAAGCTCAGGGTTGCTTTACGGTTTCGGGGCTTTTGGTTTCGGGATGCTTCTGAGGCGTCTATGGTCATACTAAACTCCCATAATACCCCTTATAGGAGTTGTTATAGACCCCTTTAACAGGAACCCTTAGGCCCCTAGTTATTTGTAACTACGTGAGTGAAGCTTGGGCAAGCCCAAAGCAGCGCTTGGAACGAGCATCCTGAAGCGGCAGCAACAAGCACTAAGGTCACTAGGCTAAAAAGCGGCTTAAGGTTGAAAAAAGCTTCAACCCTAAACCCCTGAAACCTATAACCGTTGCAACTCCCCGGCATATCGCAGAAAACCAGAGCCGTTCTTGAAGCTTCGTTTACCTACGCGCAAGCCTTCCAGCCTTGCAGTCGTCCCGCGGTTGACATAACTCATTACTCGAGCATCATAACGGCAATAGGTACAACGATTAACAATGCTGATAGCTGCATCGCCAGGTGGTTGGTGCACGAGATCTAGGCGATCCGGGGTCCAAGCTGCCTGTGAGGATTCGAGTTGCTTCTTCTTTGGTTTGCTATGGGGTTGACAGCCGCTGCTGCATCCTTGTTTTCTAGGCTCCTACCGAATGGGAGGAAACCGTAGGCTTCGCGGCTGGTTCCCGATCACTCGAGCCTTGATCCACCTCCTTGTTCAGCAGACCTTAGCGCGATGGTCGGAGAGCAAGGGCCTGTGTGAGCGCTTTTTATGGGTTGTATGATTCAGGACATGACGCTTCAAGTTGTATGATTTAGGGCAATCAGTCTACGTAAAGGTTCTACAGGGGCATTATGCTAAAGGTTCTATCAGGCAGGGCAGCGTGCTACAGGTTCTGCAATTAAGGGCCTTACTTGCACTAAAGGTTCTGTAAGGGCTCTAATGTACGAGCCTGATTAAGAAACCCTGGGCCTATAACCCCGAAATAATGGGGAAAACTAAGGAACCCTAATAAAGGCCCAAGGTTTCTTAATCAGTTTTCTACATTATACAGGATCCACCATCGGGGTCTCAGTAAGCTGGGACCGAAGGCCAGGCAGAAGATTCCCCATGTCATCCAGCATAGAGAAAGGGCTTAGTATAAGGGGCCTAAATAATTACCAATACTATTTTTGGGGGTTCCTTTTTGTAGTTATAGCATATAGGTTCTGGCACAAGACAGCGTGGATCGTCCCTTTCCCTATCCGTGCCGCCATGGTACCAGCTTCGCGCGAACCGCAGGATTGCCACTATGTCCCGCAGTGATTGACATTACGACTTCTTGCCGATTGCCAATACAAGCACATGCGCCTGACCGTCCACTGCAGGTCGGTACTCAATTCCACCGCTACGATGATCAGATTATCAGTGGAGGATGGGCTCTCCTTAGACTTTTCCCACCTGACCATTAATCTTGACTGGTATCACGCTTTCCAACAAATTATTCTGGAGGTTTTATGTGGGTCTGAATGTCATCCCGCACTCTATTTCCAGACCGATGTGGGAGTGGTGTGCCTCCCTACGTTTGTTCCACTTGACCCTGCCGCTTTTTGCCTACGTGTTTTGCCAAGCATGGGAGACCGGTGGCTCCCAATGACGCAACCGGAAGCCTCTGGAACATCCCATCAGACTGTCAGGTCTGCAGGCGCATGTCTACACCGTACGACGGGACACACTTCTGGATGACCATACATATGATCTGTCAAAGCTTGCACAGCAACTTCCCACTGGATGACATTGACTCCAACTTAGCAATTGCCCCGTTTGAAGTATTCCACAAAGCTGTCTAGGGGAGCCGACATGAGGCGAACCGGGGGACCACGGCCTTCCCACGCTTTACACCAACGTCAACTGACTTATCACGTGATCCATCTTTTATCGGCGAGTGGTCACGAATTCCCCTTGTGCGTCGGGCGAGCTTTACCAGCGACTCTAGAAGCGTCCTTTCTGACTAAGCTTTTCCCCACGGTGGCCGGAAAATTTACCCTAGTCCTGCCATCGTCTCACCCGAAAAGGGTAGCGAAGAGCCCTGTATAGATATGTCCATCGTGTATGTAGTTTTTCCGGAACTTGTTCCCCAAGCTGTATGCTTCCGCCGACTCTATGTTTTCCCCGCACGTTAGTCCCATTGACAGGGCTGCTGACGAGCGGTCTCACCTGTGGACACGCTCTGCGCGACTGAGAGAGAGAGAGTTATAGTATATAGTTATTCAGGCCCCTATGAGGTTTCATGCTTGAGTCCCGTAGCAAAAAAGGGTTAATGTTAGGGTTTAGGGGGCATCAGCAGGGTAGAACCACCCTAAACCTGAATAAACCTTCCGACGACTCGAGACCTCGAATCCTAAATGCTGCTACTAGTACTGCTGCTGCTCATGTCATGCTTCCTATGATTCATTACTAGTACTGTAGCATTAAGGACTACTGGGCCTAAGCCACTTGGCCTCGGTTCTCAAGCTTAAGCCAAGAGCGACAAAACTTTTCGCCGGGTTTGTAGGTCTGAATCCCAAATCCTGAGCTCCTCCAGAGCCCAAGAAGACGGAATCCTAAACCCTAAACTTTAAACTTGACCCCTGAACAATTTCCTGACCCCAAATCCTGCAGCATGAAATCGAGTCACAACCACCGGAAGGGGCCGAGCCTCAAGCGACATATCTACAGAACGCAAGCGACTACTTCTCTGAGGACCTCTTTAGCCACTCGCTTGAAAGCTTGGTGTAGCAGATACGGTTCAGGATTTGAGCTGTAGGGTTCCCAGCAAAGGCGTTGCAGGCTGGATGCACAAAGCGTTAAGATTTGTGAGTCAGTTTTGCCTTGGGCATTTGAGGGTCGGGCTTCGACTTCAAGCATACATGTTTACAACCACACACACATGTGTATGTGTATGTGTGTGTAATATATATATATATATATATATATACACACACGCACACATACACATACACATGCGTATGTGTGTACATGGTTGTTTGACTTATTTGTATACCTGTCCTTTTTCGTACTATTTCAACGCGGAGTATTCATCATCTCAGAGCGCTTGGACTATGGCTTCTTCAAGTTTCTCCCCACACGTGTGGGCTGTGGGACTTGTATTAGGACATACCGTAACCCCCAAAACGAACCGTGTTGCGGACATATACTGGCAGCTCATATGCGGACACCAGAGCATGCAGGTTTTGCAGGCTTGCGGTGAGGCCTACGCCAGCTATCCACGGCTCAGACAGGGATCGGTTGAATCCATCGGGAGATGGAGGAGAATCTGGTCGGATGGATGTGTAGTCTTCACGTGGGCGGATGTGAAGCTCTGACCCTCGTTTTCGAAGACAGACTCTGCCGATCACCTGGGGAGCAAAACCCTGAACACTGAACCCAACATTTTTGCAAGCAAGCTCGAAGGATAGCACCTCGAACTACCCTTCCCGGCTGCTTGGGCTTCAAACTCTTTTGAAGAGTCGGTGCCATACAGTAGAGATGCAGCAATTCGAGTTTGCATTTTTTCCATCCCAGGCTGCGCTCGCACAAAGCCCGTTGAGGCCAAAAAAGTCCAAAACATGCAGTCCGAAAAAACCCTTATTACTTCTTTGGCTCGCCTTTGTCTCCTGTCTTCTTCTTCTTCTTCTTGTCCTCTGTCTTTTTCCCTTCTGTGCATCCCACTAGCTCTAAACAATCCGTAGACGGTTCGAGCAACCGAAGGTGAAGCCCCTGTGTTTTTGTGACGGATTCATTTGACACGTCATCATCGTTGCAAGTTAATATCTTCACGATGCAGACAAAATCCAGCGGTGCGCGGTGAGCTGAAGAAGCGTGCCAGGCTCATCACAGCAAAAGTACAGCAGGCGTTTAGCTTGTGCAGGTGTGCCTGGTGACTTGGATAGGTTGCCAAAGGCAAGGGTAGAGAGTCTTAATGGTGGGTACTACTACGGAAGATGTAGGGGTTTCGCATGAATCTGTTGGAGGGAGTCGTGCGAAGGTTTTTTGCTTTGGAAACATGGTATACCTGACAACCTCAACTCAGGTGAGCTTGACACGCGCCTGGAGAAGAACGCGCCGGCGAAGGAGGTGGAGAGTTTTGTCAAGGCCGGAGAGCCTGAACAGGGATTTTCTCGCTTCTCGAGCGCCCAGTTTGTGTCCCTGCTAAACCATATATGTCACATGAAGTCTGCAGCTTGGCGGACATTCCTATCACCAGGAGCCCCGAGAAGGAAACCGTGAGTGTACCGGAGACCCCCGAAGCCTACATAAGTGGTTTAGGGTTTAGGGCCTGAGGACCCGAAAAGTCTAGCGCTACAGCCCTGCCAGGAGACGTTCCCTGCGACAGAGGACTTTCCTCCAGGCCCTTCCCTTGCCAGGCGCAGCAGATGTCGAGGAAGTTTGGAATGTTAATTAGCCTGAGTAGTAAGCACAAACCCTGCTAGCCTTGTGTTGTGCTGAGCCAAAGTGCCGTCGTGTTATACCTATCAGCCTTAAGAAAGAAAGCCCAAGCCCAGAAAGTTAGAATTTGGACGGAGGTTTCTCGACAGACTGTCATGAGGAAGTGCGACGTTCCAGCCCTTAGCTTCGACTGTATTGTCGTGCGACCATTTCAAGCAGATTTTCCGGAGCTTGGTGCCCTGCATTCCAAGCCATAAAGCCTTAGAGACACAACCTATGCTAAGCTCGAAACTATGTCGGTTCCTACCTCAAGCTGGTCATTTTCTTGCAAGATATGTGGTTTGAATCTGGGGGCCTGGGTTTGGGTCGTTATCTCAAGGATTACATTGTGAGTTTTAGAGGTTTAGGTTGTGGTCACTCGGTTCCAGAAAGGTTACTAGTAGAACCGTTAGTATCATGGGTTGGGCGTACCCGAGCCCATGTGTGCTTCTTGTTTTTGTTCGCTTCATGCGTGGCTTCGTCGAAACGCGCCAGCATGCGCCAGCTTAAAAGCGTAAACCATTTGGTTTATCATCTGCGACCTGTAGGAAGCTCTACGAGCTGGCGGAGAAGAAGGCGATGTCAACCAGCAGCCTGTGGCCGCAGGCGGGGTTTACTTCCAGGTCTCTCGGGTTTCATTGTCTTTTCGCAACTTGAAGCTCAAACGCTTCTCCCACTTGAAGCTGCCGTCTTAATAGCAGCTAGCAGCAGCAGCAGTAGTAGGAGTATGGGTACGTGTAGGTGTTTCTGGTGTAGTCGGAGTGGTATATAGGTGGAGTAGGTGTAGTAGCTGTAGAAGGTAGGAGCGCAAGCAGCCGTAGTAGTAGTAGTAGTAGTAGTAGTAGTAGTAGTAGTAGTAGTAGTAGTAGTAGTAGTAGTAGTAGTAGTAGTAGTAGTAGTAGTGATTAGTCAAGGTGGTACTAATATGATGGGCTATTTTCAGGGTACTGCCGGACTTGAGGACAACATCAAGCCCATGGGGAGGCTCGTAGTCGTAGTTACTTTCCCAAGCCCCGCGCCCACCTAGATACTTCTGGACATTTGCAATAAGCTCAAATTCTGAACTGCTCTCCCCCTCTCTTGCAGCACAAGTGGCAACCCTGCTTGAACCCCTTTAAGCCCGCTACACGGCACCACATGAAACCCCTACATGGCAGTTTCCGCAAATTAGGGGAGTACCTGAGTTTGGGGTCCTTCTAATGAGGACCCTACTATTTAGGGCACTACATTGGGGTCCCCTATTTTCGGAAACTCCTATATGAAGCCCACCCCAAGTCCTAAGAAAGTGAAGGTCGTGTCCGTGACCGACCAGCTCTTGGCAGCTGCCGAGCACTTCAAGCCCATCTTCGAGGTTGGACAGACGGGGAGTTTAGGGTTTAGGGCTTAGGATTTAGATGCTGCACAATGTGCAAGTCGGAAATCTGAATATCAATGTCATTCTGTATCTATATACATAGGCCGAAAAAGGCTCGAGGCCGTCGTGCCACAACCAATATCCCGGAAAGTAGACGATCCATTGTTTGTATGCAGCATTCCAGAAGGACATTACATGTATTCGGAGGGTGTTCCACGGGCATTGTATGGTGTTTTGTGCTTTTCGAGCTCAACTTCTGCATTTTCCGGCCTGTCTTTTAAAGGACCCTAGAGCGTTCAATGAATCCTCGACGTTTCCGGACGCGAATCGTGATCCCTGAGCTCCTTCGATGCCCGAAGTGTGAATGGTTGGGGTTCGCTAAGCTTGAGCTGAAGACCACACCAAAGCCCAAATCGCGAGTTTCGAAGCAGAAGGACTCTACGAAGCCTTGCACAAACATGACAAGTCCGAGACCTGAAAGCCATCCCACCAAGCCCAACACCCGGGTGTAGGATCACCGGAGCTCAACAGAACAATAGTTAAGGACGGACTCCTGTAATCCTGGCGTTCCATACCTTTTTCGTCCGACGAAGGGCGCTCTCAAAATATGTTTCCATCTGAAGGATCAGAGGGCTCATAGTCCGTCATGTACACCCAAGCACCCTGCAGGAGACGGTGAACGTGCCTTGATTGCGGTGAGGTGGTGCTTGCTTTATGGGGGCCGTGGGCAAATTAGGGCTTCGGTGCTTTCTTCTGGAGTTGAGCGTAGCTGGGTTCCTGGCATTCTTGGAGTCTTTAGGCATCGGGCCTCTGTGAGATTCCACAAACCCTCCACCCTGTGTATACTTCGCATGCTGACGTATGAAGGAGGCATGACTTGTTTTCGTTTGTGCTATTGCAGCATAGTGTTTGAGAATCCGGGTTCCTAAGGCTTAATATGGGGCCTTATAGTGTTACCATGTGTTACCTACACTATTTTGGCGGTTCTTTATGATATTTATAGTATGATGGGCACCAAAACCCTATTCTAATCATTAAAGCCCCCATGTATACTAACCCCAAACCTGGGGGAGTTGATTCGAGAGGCAGGCGCTTGCCTGGCATTTTCTGATGTGCAGCGAACAGCTAGTGTAAGATCCAAAAAGTTGGAACATGATTCTCCTTATGCCCTTAAATTAAAGTAAAGTATAAAGGATCCTAGCACTAATCCTCTTAAACCCATGTTCCAACTTTCTGAGGTTCGCTGTAAGATGTGTCAGCATGTAGGAAGCATGCGAAACCCGCTGTAGCAACGGGCCGCGCAAGAATGAAACTGCTGTACGTGAGCCACGCTATTTGCTCCCTCATAGGCAAAGCCCTCAGCCCTCGTGGTATTTACCAGGTCGCAGGGGTTTCAGGGACTTTACTGGATGGCTCCGCTGTTTGGCCCTGAATCGTGAATGTGCTCTCACCAAATACCAGTCTCTGCAAACCCCATCCTGGGATTTATGGGGTCAGTGGGAGACGGGTGCGGGAGGGGCGCGTGCTAAACCCGAAGTGCCGCGCCTACCTTCGCGGCTAGAAGTCATCAGCCTGAACGAGCCTTTCCTGCTGTGTGCGAGAGTGAGAGACTAAACCTTAAACCCCACCAGTATCGCTGCAGACCTTGCCAGGCTTTGTCCGATTGTGAGTGTCAAAAAACCCCTCCTTCCATTAAAAATCAAAAGTAGTAAATTATGACTAAGGCGCTTTGCAAGCACGTCCAGGACCCACGGTCAGAGCTTGTCAGGATCATTGCGGAGCCTTGACATGCAGCCGAGATTCCGAAAATCACTCAAAACACTACAAACAGCTTTGGCTTACAGAAAACCTGATCGCCATACGGTTTTCTGCGCCCTACGAGTTTATTCGTAACGGCGTTGTTTTAGCAACTGGCTTCTCCAAACTGGGAACACCGGAGCATGTGGGTAGCGCAAATCACAAATCACTTGTCGGATGCTGGTCCTTAGCACGGCCGTCGCCATAGCTACCATCATGTTTACCGTAAGGCTCCATAGTAGTTCCTTTTTGGGATCACCTTTTAGGATTCTAGATGTGAACCCCAAAAAGGAACTACTGTGGAGCTTCTAGGTAACAACATCAGCAGCAGCATCAGCATCAACAGCATGGCCCTGGGCAGGACAAACTCGCTGAGAAAGCCGCCAAAGACAGGTTGGAGGGCAAGGCCATGCGGATTCAGGGCTCCGGTTTCAATATACTTCATGGGTCAGCTGTCTGTCAAGACTTCAACATGCCATAAATTAGATCCCGAATCTTCTGAGAAGGGGCCTTCCCGGTCTAAGCATCACTTTGGTCGTCCCTTGCTTCTTACACAGCCCCACAAGCTTGAAATTGCCAGATATTTGGAGCTTGAAATGAGCTGGCGCGCAAACTATGGGAGGATGATTCGATTTCGGAGTGTCTGGCGAAGCCCGTAAGCTCCAAATTCGATTGTGCACTGCTGCAGGATGCCCCCGAGGAATCCACCGAGTACGAGCTCATTCTTGGCCCACTGAAGGATCCCGTGCGGGTCCACGAGAAGGCTGCGGAATCGGTAAGTGCCCTATAACCCAGAGATCCCAATACCCCTTAAGTAAGGAATATGCCTAAATTATAGGGGCCTTAATATTATGATTTAAGGTATATTCCTTAAGTAAGGGGTGTTGGGCTCTCTGGGTAACCCTGGGGCGCCAAACAGCCCGAAGTAGGTACTATGTTTATAGATCATTAAACACTCCGGTTTTGACACAGCTTTTAAGGAGCCCATACAAAGGGACAAACAGCCGCTAGTGCCGAACCAGGCCAGAAAGACAGCACTCTAGGGGTTTGAGATGGTCTGGGTAATTCTTAACAATGTAAACCCATAAACTCTGAATTCCTCAAACCCTGCCCCAAATCTCTCTCGAATCCTTACTCCCTAAATCCTTAAACCTCACAGTAAACCCTATAAAGTTGGAAACCGAATTAAGGCCAAATAGTGCTGGCATTCCCTACACATTACTCTTGAGCCTTGGGGCTATGGAGTTTCCAAACTTTGGGCTTCTACTTTAAACCCTCAAACCTAAACCAAAGCCTAACCCCTTAAACCCCTTTGTCCGAGGGTGAGTGTCCCTAAATCCTTAAACCTCGTCAGGCTTGTCCGACTTGCGAGAGCGTAAACCCTTAAACCTCGAAGCTTAAATCCTCAAATCCCAAAGCTCCGACTTCGATCTGGGAGCAGGCCGTTGACGACTATGCCGACCGTTTCAAGGCCCGGGTCCTTAGGGTGCCTTGCTTGGGGTGTCATCCCGGTCTTGATAGAGTGTCTATGAGTGTCTTTAGGGAGGGTTTCGTCGGTTTTTGAAGTGGTCCGTGTTGCTTTTTAGCATCTGCTAAGGCCAAGGTTTCCTCTCAACGCCCGAAGTGCATAGGTTTAGGAATTAGGGTTTCCCGGTGCAGCGACTAGGCTTTCGGGGTTTGGGCTTCAAGGGGTTTGGGCGGCTTTTTAGCTCGACTTTCCCCAGCTGCGTGAAGGGTTTCGGGGTTTGTGGCAGGAACTTCCCCACATGCCAGCTGTTGCTAAGCACTTGCGATGCGAACGTTGGGAGTTATTCGGTGTTCAATTTTGCATCGCCTTTGCCCTAAGGCCCCAAAGTAGTTCCTTTTTGGGGTTCATATTTAGAATTCTATAATTCTATAAGGTAATCCCAAAAAGGAACTACTTTGGGGCCTATGGGTGGTGTTATCCGTGCAGTGAACTCATGTTGGGGTAGATGCCTTCAGGACAAGACTCAGACAACTCAGGAAAGCCCCTGCCTGAGGGAACCCCCGGAGAGTTTAGATTACAACTTGCCTAGTTACTGAACACATACAAATTCGTACATACATGCTTATGACTTATGTCTGATCAGCGGATTAACCCGAAGCGTGATTCCAGCATCTGTGCGCAGTAGGTGTTGACAGCGATGACTCCCAGGTAGACATCCTGTTCGTAGCATGTCCTATTGGGTGATATGAATCTACGACTACGCCTGATTGCGATGTTCATGCGTGCCCGTGACACTGCGGACCATCCTCTCAGATCTGGCCCTACCCGTTCAGAAAATGACAAAATGATTATGAAGCTACGCCCCGGGAATGCTTACAGAGCCTTGCACATGTGCCGAACCTTCTACGATCGTTCTTCGGCCAGGAGCATCTCGCTGAAGCAAATGTTGTGGATGTGATCCGCGCGAGGTTAGTTTGCAGCTGCCTGTCAGCCATAGATCCGTCAGAGCAATGAAATCTGAAATCGCAGATATGCCACCATGGGCCCACATACCATTCGCGATGCTTCTTATCCATGGAGGGTTATCCGAGGCAGTGGCAAGCAGATGAAGACATTTCTGGAGATGATTGCCATTGGCTTTCCCTACGAGGTTCGAGCAGTTTCGTTCATGTTTGCGAACCGACATGAAACTCCAAAGATTAAAACCCACACTCAAGCCGTACACCGTTTCGGAGGGTTTCGCTTAGTTGCCGGTCGGTTCTGCTTGTTGGGCTTGGGTTGGGCTTTCGGCGCGGGCTCTTCTGGCATGGCAGGCCTGGGCATACTTGGTTAATCTTCGGATAGTGGTGGTACTCTTTTCTGCGACATATTGCGCAAAGGAGCAGTGCTTATGCAGGAGGTCTGTTTGTCTCTTTTTCTCTTTTTCTAAGCACGGCAAACACAAGCAACTGTAAGTTTTCTGCGGATTCTTTGGCAGCAAAATTCTTTCTCAACCCGTTTTGCCGAAGCGACACTTACTTGCGTTCTTTCCCTGGGTCCCTGCACATTAGACCAGCACTTAGGAATTCTCATTGTCGTTATGTCATAATGCCCATACCCTCGAGAGTCCCGCCGCCCAACTGCTGATCCTGCAACAATCACCGTTAACGGTGCGCCAACGGTTTGGCAGCCTCCGATGCTGTGACTCGAAATCCCTAACCCCTTAAACGAGTATGCGTGTCGAAACCCCCTAGACGCCCTAAAGCCACTAAACCTCAACCCTACACCCGAAAATCCAAAAGCCCCAAGCCCCACAGCCTACTCCAACCCTAAGACCATGGACCTCTATATCCCGAAACCCCATACGCCCCTTGACAGACCCCCTCAAAGGTGGACGGGCAGGCGGTTAAACTGGAGCTTGCCCGCGTGAAGAACAAGTTCTCTTCCAAGGCACAGTCAGAAGGGCCTCCTAAATCCCCAAAGCCCCCATAAACCACTTGAAAACCTTAAGTCAGAAGGGCTTCCTAAATCCAAATCAATCCCCAAAACCACCTAAACAGAATTTACAAAACGTTTTAAAACCTTGAACACCCTAAAAATCCTGAAGACCCTAACCCCCGAACCCGAAACGTTTGGCGTTTTGGGGGTTTTGGCTTCCTGGGCCTTCGTCTTGCAAAAACAGGGGCCGAATGATTCAAGCAAGCCTAGACGCTGCAAAGCTCGAAAGGTGCACATATTCCAACCGTAACTTGGGGAGAGTTTGGGGAGCAAATTGGAATCGGTATTCGCCGTGGTCTACACCTGATCGGTATTTGGATGATTACATACAAGTCTGGTCACACCACATGCAGACCCGATAGAAGCCTTGCCGCAGTCAAAGCTCGTTGGCATGTGGACATGGAGACTGGACACCCAAAGATGCAAGAAATCCGTGCACAGGCTCTTAGAGCTCAGAGAACTTACGGGTTCAATTCTCCTGCGTTTTGATCAGTTGCAGGCTACAAGTTTCACACGACCCCTGCGATCCTGAGTCAAGCGAAGTTTGCGTCGAGGACAGCGATCCTTCACGCTTCCGAAATGTGCTGCTGAACCTGGAGCTCTCATGCAACTTGCTGCTAAGGATTGCAAGCTTCCGTCGTCCTCGTAGTTCCAATAAAACCCTGTAGTTCCGACATGCACTTCGTGAACACGAGTCACTAGTGCATCGGTCTCTCAGCTTGGATTATCTTCGTTACTACCGCTATGTGAACTTTCAAGTATGCTGCGTCCAAGGGGAAGTTTCTGGATATGCGTCTAGGAACCATAAGTTTTTTGTTGTATCTGCTGTGCTGAAAGCACTGGAAGATTGAGACCTCGCTGCACATTACGCGCTTAGGATCTCAGTCAGGGCTCTTGTCAGGCCTCATGTTGTTGTTTACGGTCCAGGGTCTTACAGCAACCCTCAACTTAGCCTGACTGTTGGAAGTCTTTGTCATAGTTGGGTAATGTTTTACATCTTCACGGGTACCTAAACAAAAGAAGGAATCGAAAGCTAAGTTTTCAATACTATCCCAACCATGGACTAGAAGTCTCACAGCCTGAATCGCCCAAAAGTTGGATCAAGGAAACCCAGCTCCCCTCTGAGCTCTGAGGCGGGCAGATCTCCCACTTTGTGGAGCTGCAGGTCCACCACCAGTTTCCCGACTGCGGTGAAGATTTAAGATCAGAACTACTCTTGTCAAAGCTAACTAACCCCAAATCATGAACCTAAAACGCTGCTACGATACTATCCTAAACCCTAAACGACCATCTGCCAGTGAGGCTTCGTTTGCGGTTCCAGCTTGGGGAGTTTAGGACTTAGAGCTGGCCTCGAACTTCACCACCCTAAGGGTCCAAGTACCTAATAATCATATACTCTCCCAAATAATAACCTACAGAACTACTATCCGAAGCCTAAGTACCCCGTTCTTGGGTCCTTTGGACCCTTAGGGCCAGATGGGTGATTGTCAAAATTAGGATCCCTTTCTGGGTCTGGGTACCCTAAATATTAGGTGCCGTATTATAATAGGGACCCAAAAAGGGAGCATCATTTTGACAACCACCCAGATAGCTGAAAGCCCAACAGCCCCAGAAGCCCTGAACTGAAGCTGGCTGGGTTAGCAAAACCACTCAGCCCTACCATGAGAGACTCACTTGTTGGCGTCTGGGATTTTGCTGAGAATTTACACTGGAACTTGTAAATATGCAGCAGACCGGCATCCTCAAGAATTTCACCAATACTTCCAACCTGTGTGTGGTTGTTTGTGTGTTGTGTGTGTGTGTTTGTGTGTCCAATGTTGTCTCTTTCGGTTGAATAGTGTGAGCGGAGGCTTGGGCTGCAGGAAGCATATCACTTGACCTCATGCGGCATCAGTGCTGTGTTTTTCTCACTCGAGCTGTCGCAGTTGCGTTTCAGGTTTATGCTTTGGAGTTTAAGGTTTTGTGTTTTTTTCCTGCGGAGATGGAGTATTGCTCAAGCATATGTACTTGTGCCGTATACAGACATTTGTACTAGAGAGCGAAATCTTGGGCTTGAGATTTGGGTTGCCACCCATCGAGCCCGGCAATCACCGACAGCTCGCTATGTTCAGGGTGTTGTTCTAAGCACGAAGCCTCCAAATTGAGCCTTCAAACCAGCCGACGTCCCTGAAACAAATACCTTAAGTCTTAACACGCCCATGACACTGAATCAGTACGCATTCAAAATGCTGTCCAGAAAGGATCGAAACTAAATCTAAGCCGTTGCCAAGTTTTTTCTTAGCTGCTGAATCAGTTTGTAGTTCAAGACGTCTTGGTCATTCTTGGTGCTTGTTGTTCCCGATACTACTTCTGTTTCTAAAGCTGGCAAGTACTTCGACTGCTTTTTGGTTGCTCGCTCGTGGTTGTGCTACCGGTGCTGGTGGTAGTGGTTGTGATGGTAGTGGTAGTGTGATTGCTTTCCGTTAGCGTTTGCCTCTGGTTTCCAGGTTGATCCTGGGCTACAACGAAGCAACTCGCCTCATCTCGGAGCAGGGTTCAGTGATTCAGAGTTTGAGACGCGGGGTTGAGGAGCTTGGACCTGGATTCGGGCTTCATTCAGGTTTTTTCCGGTAGAGGTACGGGCTTCAAAGCTGTTGGATGAACAGGGCTTCAACGACTCAGTGGTGAGGATCTTGCATTTTGCATGCTATGCCATGCAGCTACCCAGTTCTCCAACAGAAGATCCGCAATGCCGCATGATACTGCTGTACCGTATGTAGGGCTCCCTTTTGTTGTTAGGCCTTTGGCATTTGGGCTCCTTGTCTTTTCTGCTGGGGCTCCCTGTCATAATAACGTAGGGTTCCTTACGACTGAGCAGTATAGGGCTTGGACATGTTCTCGAAGCTCTTCTTAACTGTAATATGCCCTAAACCCAGTTCTAACGCCCTAAATTAGGTCGTCGGAGCCAGAAGACCCTACACTACAGAGGTCAAGGTCTGAAGCGCAGGGTGAGGGATTCGAACTCAATGGCACTAAGACGAGCCACGCCCATGACTTCTACGACTACTTCCGGCGGGAGTGATCTTGGCTGAATGAACTCCTAACTCCCGAGCTTTTGATAGCCGAAGTGGCCTGTCGTCGTTAAGGACTTTGTTGCGAAGTTGCCTGAACCTTTTCCGGAAACTTAATCTACACCCTGTGCCCTGACCCATTTGCAATTTGCGGGCTGGTCCGTTGCCGCGCCATCTACACTGGGCTGCGCATGGTTTTGCTTGGACATTTTTGAACACATGCAGTTGTCCACAGCCTGACGTCTAAGCAGTTCGGAAGGGGTTTCCATTCCGGGTCAAGCATGTTTGAATCGGAGAAGTATGTGGGCAATTGCTCTTGGTCATCCTATAATCAGGGGCATTCTGACTTTCTTTCGAGGGCCAGGCTTCCACGACGAATATTGCGAACAACTTCATAGGCTTCCACTCTAGACTCCACGTCGGAAGATACAGTTTTTTCCCGCGAGTGTCAGTGCTTGAGGTTGCGCAATACCTACGGACAGGACATGGAGCACAGCCACTCAGCTGGCAACTGCGTCCGTGGTTTTTGTGCCATCATATGCGCCTGAATTACAAAACACTGAGCAACTGAGCAAACACTTGGGTGCTTCAGGAAACACATGCCCGCATTCATACAGGCATACATGCCAACACGCATGCGATGGTGTGTGGGTGTGTAGAAACATACATGAGTCGTTTATCTCCGCCGATGTCGTGCAGACCAACCTTTCCTGCAGCGATAGAAATTTCAATTGCATCCTGTCCAAAGCCAACTTCCCAGATCTGAACTTCATGCTGGAGCAGCGGATGCAGCTGTTTAAAGCTCCTTGTCTGTGATTGCCTTAGGGTTCAAAGCTTCTGCACCGTTCTTTCTGGAGATTTGGGAGGGGAAAGGAAAGTTGAGAGTTCCAGGCAGTCGTTAATCTGTGATCCTGGCGAGTGGGAGGATTATACCCAGTAGTTAACAAGTGAGACGAAAGTCAGGTGAAAGTAACTCTGTGATACTAAGACCCCTACCTGTCATTTGCTCATGCAAGCAGCTGAGCTTCAGGGTTGCGGCCTTGGTTGAGATCCTTTCTCAAAGTAGCCTTAAAGGTGATGCTGCTTCTGGCACACCCATAACATCGCACGACCCTAAGAACCCTGAACCCTGATCCCTATAAACCTTAAAGGCCCCACACCCCTAACACCGCAAACCCTAAACCCTAAACGCCCGTAAACCCCAAACCCTAAACCGCCTTTGTGGAGTTCTCGCAACAGGAGATCTCAGAAGTTCCGGTGCTTCTGACCGTGATGACCATGGCTTTGCTGAATTCCAGTCTCCCGGCCCCAGGTTAGGGGTAGGGTTTAGGGCTTATATCTTAGGTTTACAGCTTAGGGCTTTGGGCATCACGGTTTGGGGTTTGGCAGTCGAACGGCTTACAGTTTGGGTGTGTTTCAGGTTCTTTAGGCACTGTACAAGGGATTACCAAACTTGCTGATGCAGCAGTCCTTCATTCATTGTGGTGGAACCCTCAATATTACTTCGGGTAGTTTTCTGAAGCTGTCGGTCTGAAACTTCAGTAACTTGTTTCAGGCATGTTCTGCCATGTTTCTGAAGTATTGCAGTCTTGGGGTGTAGGACTTCTCATTGAGAAATGCGCGAAGCTGGCTAGACAATGCAAGACATATTATGCGCACGCCTCAACAAGACCCTCTTCATCAAGTAAACTACCCGCCAAATTTGGCACAGATGTTCCACATCGGCCAAAGGAGAGTAGGGAGGTCTAGGCCAAAGAATTGGTTGTCCCCACACAAACAGGCAAAACCATTGCATACGTAAATATGAAGCCAATTGCAATGTTTAGAGCCGCCCCTCGTGCCTGCGTTCTCGCCCGTAGTGGAGGTGAAACAACTTCATGCCCGGCAATCAATTTTCAGGATTTTCCCGTTATTCGAAAGGTCTTGGGCTCTCTTGGTTTGGGGATCTGGGGCGCTGACTTGTTATCCCAGCTTCATCTTTGCATCACTGAGGCCAAATGCCGGGCAATCTACTCGAGCTCTACGTGCCCTGATTTGCAGTTGGATTGGGATGAACCAAGCCCCGCAGGCTTCTCCATATGCTAATGTTGTCTTATAGTTTGTGCTTGATGCTACTACAGGAGGATTCTCAAACTCTAATTCCGCGTACGCAGGCAAGTTCAGGATGTGGTACATACCCACTGCTGCAAATTTCATCGAGGACGATCGCAGTGTTCTGACTATGGTCGAACTTTCTTTCTCCAGCATCCACAGGTGTAAACAACACTTGCTCAATACGCTTGCGTCCTCCACGATGTTTTGTGGGGCTTTTCTGTGGAACTACGAACAGAGTCCGACTCTGCTACAGTACCTTGCTAGGTGCTACGTACCTCCACCGGCATACTTGCTTGGTATCATGAGGTCATTTTTTGTCACAGTTACAAAAAATGCTTGTGATGTGTAGGGCGTCCCATTGTTTCGACTGAGTCTCGGTCTTTAGGCATGAGCGCGTTTGCTTTTGCTTTTGTTTGTCTCTCGACTGCATGTTTAGGGTTCTCATGCCGCCGCCCTCCGAAATCATCAGTGATCACGTTGGGCTCAAGACCAGCTCCAGTTCACATGCCGTGACCCGCTTTTGTCACTCCTTCCTAGCGATGCCGTGCTTGCAGAAGAAGCGGCTTTTCTTGAAGCTTGGAGTGATGGTCGCGCTGCTGGCACGTGGTCCACTTTTCAGCATTAATGATTTTCGTGCTCCCGCTAGAAATGTCGATCTTGGGCTTCGGCTCCAGGGGTCTCCCAAGCATGTCAGCAATTTGGAAGTCGGCCAGATTGTGGGCTACCGCCTAGACTGCGGTGTCATTCATGCTGGTATCTATGCAGGACCTGGCAGCTTTGAGCTGATGTTTAAGTGTGGCATGGTCCTGGACCTACACAAGCACTATGTAATCGAATTCAGTGGCCCTCAGGAAGATGCTTCTTTCCCGCAGAGTTTCGGTAAAGGCGGGCAAAACATAGTCGTCTCGCCCATGCAAAGCTCGACAGAGTAGCTTGTGTTTGAACTTGCGGTGTTTCAGTACGGCTTGCCGTGTCCGTATCAGGGCGTATCTGGTGAGGAGGCTCTTGAACGCGCTCTAAGCAAGCTCGGCACCTGTTTCGGAGGCTACGACGCAGTAAGAAACAGTTGTCAGCATTTCTGCCTCTGGGCGAAGCACAACACGACACGGATGCTTGTGAGTAATGCGGCCCCGGTAACATTTCCCTTTCCAATTCCTGTGTACTATCGTTACTGTCTGTATACAGATACAGCTACGGCAAAGCTAGAGCTCGTAACAAAAGACCAGCTGATGGCACTGCTTTTTAGGCTTTGTTTTGCGTTACTTCTCGGCCTGTGTGTGGCCCTGTGTCTTTACGAGAAGAGATTCTGGATTCAGACAGATTCCGACCTGAAACTCGAGTGAGTCCACACTGAGTAGATTGTGTGGACATCAAGGCACAGAGGGTCAGATGCTTGCAAATTTTGCTGCACAAGCTCCCACATGCAGAAGTTCACAAGCAACCTGCTTTAGCTGGGACTTTAGGTATGTGTGCAGCCGCGTGTTCCAACCCACGTGTTCTTGCTTTTCGACGTTATTCGAAGAGCCATGCGCTCTGTTTGTAGCAGTCCAGAATGGTCCAGAAGTTCATGGTCCTGAGGATAGCAGGCCAATGGTGCATACTGTGTTTGCTGATGCGGCGCGAAAAGCATCTCTTCTCTGAGTGTCTGGTTGCCTACAGTGTTGCTCGTGCTTGTTGTACGTTGCCGTCTGATTGTTCTTCCAGTGGGACTTTGGGTTGGGTGGCCGGTCATGCGGTGGGATTTTGGTTTAGTTATAGTTGTTAGGATTTGATGGGGTTCATTGGGCCCTAAGGCCCCTCAACCCCCAGAATTTCCAACAAAAGCACAACAATGAAAACACCGTTCAAAACCCTGACCTTGAATCTGGACTCTCCGAACCAGACAAAGCGTAGGTTGAGGGCGTCAGGCGGGTTCAGGGTTTTTCGTGTAGGGTTTAGCGGTTTCGGGCTTCGGGATTAGGGGTTCAAGGGGTCAAGCTTTGGGCTTGGAGCTTCAGCTTCATGCTCCAACTGGACAAAGGGACAGGTTAGGATTTGCGAGTTTTCAAGTCGATGGCTTGGAGCCAATGCTGTCTAATTTCTTTTGGCTGCTGAGGCCATGCATCACTTAAAAGCCCACCACCACATCCTCGCAAGCAACGTACAGGCATCAAGCCCAACAACATGACCTATATGGGTGGTTGTCAAAATTAGGGTCCCTTTTTGGGTCCTTATTATAATACGGCACCTAATATTCAGGGTACCCAAAAAGGGACCCTAATTTTGACAGCCACCCATATAACTATGGGGTCACGAACCATCATCGGGTAGAGAGCCATGCAAGCACGCATCCGACAACCCTCTACGCGAAACAGAACGCGAAGACCCTGAAGGTCGTAAACCCACGAACTTCCTAAACCCTAAACCCTCAACCCCTAAACCCTAGGAGGGAAAAAAAACCCTAAACCCCAAACCCCTAAACCCTAATCCCCTAAACCCTAAACCCTAAACCCCTAAACTCTAAACCCCTGAACCCTGAAGACGAAGTTCCTAGGAGCGCGGCCTCCGAAACATGCTGCTGGGCAGCCTCAAGGAGGCCTGGGACTCCCTCTGGTCCACGAGCCGCGTAATGAAGGAAGATTAAGGGTTCCCTTTAAGGGCCTTTTTAAAGGGATGTATAGGGATTCTATAAGGGTATAGGGTCTAGGGCCTACTTGGAGGTTCATGGGTAGTTATAAGTGGAGCCATAAGTAGAGTAACTATACTTTTAACTCCTACTAGGGGACTCATACCCCTACTTATAACTACCCATGAACCTCCAAGTCCCGGAAGCCCTCCTACAAGTTACAGTAGAGGGCTTGGAACCTAGTGCCTGAAGCCTTCAAGACCCGAAACCCACCAGCCCCACGCTTCAAGCCCTCAAAGGAGCAGGCCGGAGACGCCGAAGTCGCTGCAATCTGGGAGATGATGCAGAAGGCCAGATCGGCTCTGAAAAGCGGCGGGGAAGTATCGGTGGTCAGGGATTTCGGGTTCAGCATGCTTTCGAATGCCGGGGAGAGATAGAGAGAGAGAGAGAGAGAGAGGATGCTTCGTAAGGGAAGCACCGATGTTGTGTTACGTTTTGAGGACAGCGTGCTCAAGGTCCGTTGGGGATTTCTGCAGAATTTGATGGCCTTCTGTAACTATATTCGTCCATTGGACCATACCATCCAGTTTGGAGTTTTCTGGACGAGAATGCGCTCACTCTTGTGCACGGCAAGACGCTGAGTTGGGGAGAAACCACCATTAGCACCTTCATAGTTGGTATATATAGGTATGCGACAATACACCCCCAAACCCTATTCAAATATTTAAAACCCTTAGAGGAACCCTAGTCTAAATATGTCTAACTGTGCGCGACTTATGGATGCCCTTGTATTCATCCGAACTCTCGGAAAGGAAAGAAGCACCTCCAGCTTCCCTGCCCGGCCCTTGAACCTCCGGTTCTTTCTGGCTCCGAGAGATTTTAAGGTTTGGCAGGCGCAGTTTTTCGAATGCGAGGGCCGGAGGGAAGGAGGGAGCAAAGGCGGGCGGCACTACGTTGATGATATAAATCCTGCACGACCCAGAATAAGGAATATACCATAATTCCCATATGTTCCTTATTATTGGTAATGCAGGATTTATACTATCAACCGTAGGGTCTGAGATTTCTGCTTTAGCGTTTAGGGTATAGGGCTTGGGGCCTCCTGGGCCTTCGGACACTTACCTTTGGTTAGTAGGGAATTAAAGGGCCTTATAAAGGGGTCTACAAGGGTTACCGTAAGTGTACCATAATAATACCATAATAATATAGGTGCCTTAATAATCCTATAGCTTACCTTTGGTTAGTAGGGAATGGGGGAATAGGGTACAATTATAACTACTATTACTACCATTCTTCCATTCCCTACTAACCAAAGGTAAGTCTTGGGCAGGTGGCTGTGGAGAATCACTTCAGGCAGAAGCGCTCCTCGGAACGCATGTGACCGCGCTGATGGCCTGTAATTACACTAAGGCCCCAAAGTAGTTCCTTTTTGGGGTTCATATTTAGAACCTTATGAAGTAATCCCAAAAAGGAACTACGTTGGGACCTATGGGTAGGTGTTATGGACTGCCTTTGATTTTCATTCCAAGGTTTCGGACAATAAGCCCTGAACGGGCCTGCCACAACGACGACGACTTCTGTGTCTGTTGAGACTGCTGCTTCTACATCCTCATTATTCTTTTAAAACCAGGACAACAAAAACGATAGCACACATCATGCTCACATGAACCGACGGATAGTTGTTCGTTTGTATATATAGTGTTGGTTTTTGACTTTAGCAACCACGACAACGGATACTTGCCGTAACGGTGAGGATTGTGACAGTTGCGGGGAGAATAATCACTATATGGTTGATAGAAAAATGCTAACAAGCCCACCATCTTCATTATTGCACAGCCCCCCCCCCCCCCGCCAAAAACTAAAACGCCGAACCACCCTGAAGGTATCTTCACACAGCACGACGTCGATGATGCCTTGTCCACATCGCCTGAGCTACGTCGACGGTGGCTGACCTGCGTGTGGCTGGGTCATTTAAGCATGTGGTTTGTAGTTCCTGGGTGTGGAGGACATTGTGGGTTTCGGGTTTCAGGTGGCGGGGATGGAGAGGGAATGGTTTGCCAGGATTCTTAATGATTGAGTTTCTACAAGATGTTTCGGGCTTCGGCATCCTGGGGCGACACTGATGTCGTGCCGTGGAATGAGTTCGGACATATCTACTCTGTACTGGTAGCTTCAGTCTTGTCATAAATTACTTGAACCCTCGGCGGTTTATTTGAGTCTGGAGATTCGAAGTTGTTCTGAATGGTACACGACCGGGCTGGCCACCAAGATCCCTAAGCCGAAAACTTGAACCCCAAGGAAAAAAGCCTTAGATCCTAAAGCCGAAACCCAAAACCGAATCCTCAAGCAACCCCAAATCTAGAGCCTCCAACGCTGAATTCAATCCTTAAGTTCCAAAGCTGCAAAACCCTGAAGCCCCAAATTTACATGCTATAAATGCTACAGCCCCAAATCCCAAACCTAAGCCTTTCACCCTCTTGTAGTGAGCAGTCGCACCTTATCAAGAGACCTCGTCTGGCTTGTCCGAGTGTGAGAGCGTAAACTTAAACCTACCCTTCCCACTTCCCACGCCTTCTGTGGAAGGGACGAATTCCAAGGCAGTCTACCCCGAACACTGTAGAAGTATACAGTAACTCCTGAGCTATACGAACCGATGTGGAAGAACCCTGAGGCCTGTATAGACGTTAAGAAATGCTGCTTACCGAGGGAGAATGGCGAGGTTCCTTTCGTGAAGGTCTTGTCCGATGGCGAGGGTGCCGAGTTCCAGTTCAGGCCGACCTAAAATGATTGAAACAGGGGCCTCGGTAATTAGTATAGGGGCCTTAATAACTTAATAATTGGAATAGGGTTTTTGCGGCCCGGTGTACTATAATTAAAATATGGAACCCAAAATAGTATTGGTAATTATTTCGGCCCCTATATTACCCATGTTGTTCGCTAGGGCTCCCTATGATGACTATACTGCAGCTTACCCCAGAGTCATAGTGTAATTATCGCAGCCCCTATACTACTGGTTAAACGTTGGCTGGCCTGCGTCCAAAGGTTATGTTCTCTTTTCTGGAGGGAGTGTACTCAGTTTGGTTTGTTGTTTCAATGGTGCTGCGTGGACTTAGTTGTCAAAAGGGGCTCGAGTCAATTAAGGCTCAGTTTGGGTGGCGTTCCAGGACTGTATAGTGTTTGGGCCTGAGTACTTCAGCACGTTTGGGTTTGGGTCGTTTCTTTGTTTAAAACTTTTAGGTGGTAAGCTTGGAAGATTTGATTTCAAGGAACCCCAAGCTGCGGAACTCCTACCTCGAGCAGAACCCGAAGGAACCTTCCGAACAAAATCAAATCGGGAGGACCAGAATGCGAAAACTCCTAAGCACGATGCCGACCGCCCTAGACCTCGTAACTCCGCCTCGTCTTCACGAAGGCCAAGTCTAAAGTCTAAAGTCTCCTAAACCCTGGCCTAAACACGGTATCCACACGCCGACAGGGGCGAAACCCGAACTACTAAAAAGTCAAGTCTGAATTAAGCCTTAAAACCATTAAACTGCTATGGTTAACCCTGAACCGTCAAACTTTGGTCCTTCAGTGCTCCGCCCGAGAGCTCCGAACCAACTCCGTCTGCTTACAGGCACTTGAGTTTCCAGGAAGCTCTGGTGGCACGGTGCCTTGCGAGCCGCGATGGCGAGGACAGATGTTGCCCAACCGCTGTTGTGGGTTAGGTTTCCGGGGTCTTCAGGGTCTGAGTTTGGCGGCTTGGTAACAAACAAAAGTCCAGAAGTTTCGGCTCAGGACCTGTATAACTCGCAGGTTCTCATGTTTGTGGGTCTAGGGCAGCAGCAGTTTCTGGACGAGGGTTGCGTGTTTGGGTTGGTTTAAGCTATGCCCCCCCCCCCGTTTTCAAATCTTAACAGATTTAGGGGCTCGTAACCCTGAACGAACTCTAAACCATAAACCCCTGAACCCTAAACAGTCTTTGCAAGTGTGGGAGCCGCAGGATATCACAACTTTGGTACTTGTTGGGCAAGGTTGTGACTTAGTAGCTGAGTGAATACACTTTACACTTTGTGGGATACTATGACCAACTGTGAAACTAAAAGGGTACACTTTTGGGGGCATATGAACTCAGCCACTAAGGTAAGGTAGGGCTCCTTTTTTCGGGTCTTTGGGCTTTGAGGGTGCAGGCTTGGGGCAGCTTAGGTCTTCGGGATACTCTAAAGCCGAACCTGATGGCAGACCCCTCCAACCCACTTTCCAACTGATTTTCCAACTACAGAATGGCTCATCCTGGGTACCTTGAAACAAACATACCGACAAGAAAAGACCTTAGCGAAGCGCAGCCTCTGGAAGGGCAATCTGTTGCCAACGAGCCTTCGGCACACCCACGACCGCCTGGGCGTGGGGTGCTAAGTATCGGTCCACTACGTTCAACCTGGCTGGGCACACAGCGATGGGCACAGACAAGAGCCGGCACACCAAAGCTACCAACGCTGGTCGTAGGCAGGCCGTGTGCACCACCCCAGCAGAAGCTCTCTCAACGGCTTTGATGTGGTCAGAAAACCCATCCAACTCGGTGAGGCAGCGCGGCCTGTACATGCGGGCTCCTCATCCATGTCTTCGAAGATTTCACTGGACCGGTGGGACGAAACTGTTGTGAACCAAGGAAAGCAAGAACAACTGCAGAAACGACACCCACTGCACACAGGCGTTCGCCGGCTGTCCTTCTCGCAAAATTTCGGAGAGCCAGTGCGCCAGTTTGTCGATGTACATCTTCCCGAACTTCGTGTAAAGCACGGCAACACTAGCATCCTGAATTCTCGGCATCTGCAAGTCTTGCGCCGAAGTGGCAGCAACCACAGGAGGCGTCTGCGGCCTCTTGTGGGGTTTCGACCGTATCGCTCGCAGTCCGATGGCGAAACCCTGAATCCCGGATTCTCAATCCGAAAATCCTAGGCCCCAAATCACAGGAGGAGGATGCGCCACCGACAGAAGAGGCGCAAACAGAGCCTTGGCTGCTTATGTTTGCTCGTTCTTCCTTACCGTTGTACTTATACGGATTCCCGACATCACGAGAGCACTCGTGATGCCGTCGTAATTATGATCAGTGTGAATACTCCCTAAACCTTAGAACCTCGGCTGGCTGTGTCCGAGTTGTGAGAGCGTAAACTTTAAACCCTCAACCGTGTGGCAGGGTGAAGCTGAGGAGTTTGGGCGAAGGGCAGATGTACCCAACAAGAGAGTGAGATTTGCTAATGCTCTGAAACCGCCACACTGCACCATAAACCCGAGATTTGAGGAACAAGGCATAACCAGGCGCAAAAAAGAATTCTCGAACCTTTGCCGAAATCCCGCATCCACGACTCGAGTTAGGATTCAGGGAGAGTTTGCAGCCTCATGTTGATGTCGTAGATATGAGTTAAATATCTTCATCCTCACTACACTCGTAATCATCATCAGTAGCAGCATCAAGTCGTCCTGAAACCGCGCGCGACCTCAGACCCGAAGCCATACGAGCCCCATATAGCTCTAAGGCCCCAGCAGAACCCTGCACCTATAAACCCTATAAGAAAAGCTCAATAAAGTCCCAAACCCTGCAAGAAAAGCATAGATGCAAAAGAAGAGCCTAAACCCTAAGCCCAAACCCTAAATCTGGTGGGTGTAGCTACTGGAAACTGCCCTTCCTTGTATTGTACTCTCTGGCCTGATTTTATGTCCACCCGTTTGCCCATCATTCAAGTCTCGTGGAGTGTGTGGAGCCTCGCCCGCCGTTGCGAGAGTGAGTGGCGAAGCCCATGAGTGCATCTCCGGACCCGAGCCACATCGCCAAAAAAAGGCCCTAAACCCTGCTGCCCCCGAGCCTTACCGCAGCCGACGAATAGCAGCGAAGGTGGCCCAGCGTTTTGTGCGGCATCAGGGCTTCCTGGCTTGAACGGGGTTTAGGTTCAGGGCTTAGAGGGTTTTGATTGGCTTAAGGCGTAGGGGTTAGGGTTCCGGGTTTCAGGTTAAGGGTTTTAGGGCCTGGGGTTTGGAATTTAAAGATGAAGGTTTAGGGTTTAAGGTTTTGGGGTTCAGGGATTCCGGGATCCGAAAATAGTTTGTTGCAAAGGGTCTGTATTAAGCTGAAAGAATTCCAGTAATGACTTGGATTTCGGGTCTCGGCTCTATAGGTTTGGGTTTGGGGCTTTCGGGTTCACGTTTGATGGTGCATGTAAACCAAGTCTACACGTTTCTGGTAGGATTTATTGGTTTAGGGTTGACAGCGACTGTAGCAGCAGCTAGCAAGCATGTTAAAAAAGGCTTTGGAGAAGGCAGGGCTCAGGAGACATATGAAGGATGACGAGACTTAGTAGGTATCGGTAGGTCATGCGACAGGTGGGGGCAGTGTAAAGTAACACCAAGTAGTTGAGGGCTCAGGCATTGGCTCTGCTGCCCTACCTGCAGGTTCCTGGAATCTGGAAAGGTTGTGCATGGCTCTATCTGCAAACCTCTTTCAGCCCCACAAGACCATTTTGAAAAGTTTTCTCAAGATTACAGGCTGAGGACCGGACTAACTTCAAGGTGGCTGCAAGAGACCCTAAACCAGTGTCAGCAGCTGTGACCAAGATCCTCTCTTCAGAAGGAGCAGACGGACAGTTAGATAGACTTAAGGGACACTAACGATGTAGGTTTATACTTGGGCTGTAGACTTACACATAGGTACGTTAGTGCTGTAGCCTGCCGTAGCTTACTGACCTGGGCAATCGGCTCGAGCCGAAGCCCATGATGCACTGCCGGAACGCGACACAGAGTCACCTCTCTCGTGTTAGGATCTCTTACAGGGAAAAAACCCTCGAACGCGAGATCCAAGACCCAGGCCTCGAAAGTTTCAGATCCTACTTGCCCACAGCATCATCCGGCCGCGCCTGCCAAGCCCTAACCTCCCAGGCTCTCTGGCGCAGTTCATCAACACGCCCTTCTACCTCAACATGCTCCGGACCGGGGCAGGGCGGCTGTGGCTGCAGTGAGCCTGAGGTCCGAGCAGATAGAGAGTCCATGCTTTGGGCAGGTTTAGGGTTTTAGGGTTTAGAGTGTAGGGTTTAGGATTTACGGTTTAGGGTTTAGGGTTTAGAGTGTAGGGTTTAGGGTTTAGGATTTACGGTTTAGGGTTTAGGGTTTAGAGTGTAGGGTTTAGGGCTTAGGGGTCAGGCTCAGGTTGCGGGAGTTGGCACAAGGGTCCATCCATGCTTGCGACATGCGTGCGCTCTCCCCCCCCCCATCCGTTCCTAGGGCCTCACAGGTTAGTCCAGTCTCCCGTCGCCCAAAACGAACTTGGACGAGGATGAAGAGAACTGCGGCATTTGTTGGCACGATGCAGAGTCATGTCGAAGCCTCAGCCCTCAAACCCAAAGGACCCAACCTTTGAGGAGAGTTGGGTTTCGAACTCTGCGCGGACGCGGCGATTTCAGGGGTAGCCGGCATCTATGGCATCTATATCGCTCAGTTGTGAGCAGAGTTTTGCCAAGCCCTACTCAGAAGTTCGTGGAGAGAATTGCCACAACCACTTGTAGCCCCATATCAAGCTTCATTGACAACACCAAAGGCCTTCGCAGCCTTCGCAGACAAACACAAACTCGGACGGCCTGGAAATACCCTCACCATCTAAATTTTTAAGCAAAAGACCCCGACGACCCGAGCACCCCCAAATGAGAGTTTCCGAGAATAGGGGACCCTAATATAGTACCCCTAAATAGTAGGATCCCTATTAAAAGGACCCCCAAAATAAGGTACCCCTATGTTCGGAAACTCCCTGAACCCTAAAACAAACCCTCTATAGAACCCTTAAAGGATCCCTTTAAGGAACCCTTAAAGGATCCCTTTAACGGTACCCCTCATTGTCGGAAACTCCCAAATCCCAAGGTATGTTGGCGATGCCTTTGGCCGCTACTGGACTCTCACGGAGCCCCTCACGGATGTTGGCCTGCAGAGTCCCTCGGAGCTTTGTCAAACCTTCCGGTTTAGGGTTTGGGGCTTTGGGGGGGATTTAGGATATGGGACTTTCCGAAAATTAGGGGTACCTTATTTGGGGGTCCGTATAATAAGAATCCTACTATGTAGGGTACTATTAGGGGCCCCTATTTCCGGAAACTCCCATAGAGGTCTTCAGCGTGGTGGTCCGATGGGACATGCCACGAGCGCTATGTAACTTCTCAAACCACCCTTAGCTGAGGACCCGATGTTTTAGTTCGATGCTTGCCCGGGGGGTCAGTCTTCGATGGTAATGATACCGGGTTGCTGTTAGATTTGGCGTAGGCTTATGATTTCATGGTAGTTGGTTGTTCGTCGCCCGCAGGTTGGTGGACGAGGTGCGAGTGTGAGCGTCGAAAGCAAAAAAAATTGCCTTGAAACCTGTAAGATTAAGACGTAGATGCTTGCAGACCCTAAACCCCACCGCAGAATCCTCGCCCAGGCTTGTCCGAGAGTAAGTGCTGAAACCCCAGAAGCCCTATAAACCCTGAACCCTAAACCCTAAACCCTAAACCCTAAACCCCGAACCGTAGACTCAGGTCTTTGGTATCTTCTCCTTGGTGCCAAACGCGTGGTCTTGGCGAGCATCCTGCGAACCGGGAAAGAGGACGAGTCTGTTTCTTGCTGGGTTTTAGGGGTTTTGGGCCTGGTGTTTTTTCGTGTCTAGTGGTGGGTTAGCAAGGTATACAGCGAGGTTCAGGATTTCAGGTGTAGCCTAAGTTTCTCATAGCAGGACAGTGTTGGGTTTCAAACCCGGGGCACCTACAAAAGTTAATGATCCTACTTCGTGTCAGGCGGATAGCGGTCTGCCGGACGATTGTGAAGACTGGCATCCTGAAAGCATTCGAGGTCTTGTGCAGCTTCGAACTGGCGTATGGGTATGTATGGGTTGAAGACGTACGATTTGGAGTCAAATTTAGAGGTTGTCGTAGAACCTTAGTAGCTGAATGGGTGCACTTTACACTTCTGGAGGTATGATCTCCTATATAACTGAAAGTGTACATTTTTTGCACATGATACGAAACGGAAGAGCATTGTCATGCTCGAATCGATTGTCCGGAAGTCGGGCAAAGCAAGAGTTTCGGAGTGGCGGAGAATGGGTTTTCTTTGTAAGCGAGTCCGGGCTGCCATGTTGGGATTCGGACACATGGAAAGCTCACGAAGGTTGGTTCCTTGGCACAGCGTAGGAAGATGGTTGGGCATGTGATGTGCCGGAGGGTATGTCGTGCAAGCCTGATAACTTGTCAGCTCCATTCATGCCTACGACCGCTACAAAGAAGTGAAGAATGTGCTTCCAGTTGCTTAGGCGCAGATGACGTCGCGCCTTCCTTGAACCCAGGTATTCGTCAATCTTCACCTTCGCAAAGCCGGCCAACAGCGGCACCGTGATGCGTCTCGGGCATTTGGTTCGGGTTCGATGTCTGGATCATTCCTTTGTCGAGGGATCCGTTCACAATAGAACCTGCAAGAACCCAGTGGAGATATGCAGTGTGAAGAAGCATCGCTTGCAGACATTTAGCAAGAAGAACCCGTTCACAATAGAACCTGCAAGAACCCATTCGAGACATGCAGTGTGAAGAAGCATCGCTTGCAGACATTTTGCAAGAAGACAAACCGAGAAGTCGTAGCTAAACCCTTAACCCGAATGCTAGGCCCTAAACCCCTATGTTTCAAAGCAGTCGCGAAATCACGTGCAGTGCTACCACTATACGTCCTGGTAGCAAGCTGGCCTTCATCCATCCGTGCCTACCTCGTGCGAGTGTGCGTGTCGAAACACCCCTAAACCCTAAACCCCCAAACCCCTAAACCCTAAATCCTGAACCCCTAAACCCTCATAGATCCCTTAAAGGAACCCTTATAGCCTTATAGATCGCTTTAAAAGGAAACCCTACAATCCCCATGCCTCGCCTCTCCGCGAAAGCTCAGGCACTCCCTCCGCGGGTTGAAGAGCAAGGCTCGGCCCAGACGGGGAGACTTACGGTTTTGGGGTTTAGGGTGCAGGGTTGAAAGGAGAGGGTTTGGGGTTTAGGGTGTGAGGTTTGGGGTTTAGGGTTTGGGGTCTAGGGTTTGGCATCTAGGGCTTAGGGTTCGGGGTTGGAGTTTGAGACTTGCCAGTAAAGCAGCTATATTTCTAATATCCCCGATCAAGGTAACCCCGAACCCTCAACAAACTCCAAGCCCTAGTACCTAACCCCCCCGATCCTCTAGGTAGGCTTGAGGGGTTCCGGGGTTGGGTACCCCCTGAGTGTGGAGGCTCGGGACTTGGGGTTTAGAGATGCTGGGTTTTTGGTGAGGAACTCAGTGCAAGTTACTAGCACAGCGAGACAGAAAGTATATTCCTTTCTTGTATCAATGATAAGCGCCGTAGTAATCATGATCTTATAGCTAGGGTACTCTGGGGCTGAGTTCCCTAGCCCAAAAAAGGTTAACTTTTTGAATTATGGTAGGATTATACAAACCCCAAACGTCCAAAAGGTTAAAGGTTACCCACTTAGCTAATTAGGGTAAGGATGATAGTGTGTTCGTCTGCCCTTGAGCTCAATGCCAGATTCGGCTGACACATGCATTCGGACATTGAACTGAAAGTAGGTTTGAGAAGTTAGTCTGTCTACAGTATAGATGCGGTCAGACCGATGGAAGAACAAGACATTTATTTATACCAATTAGCTTGGCAAGCGCTTGATGTGTTCCGTACGACTTACAACGGGTTGGGTTAATGAACAGTCGGGAACAGTCATGTGGCCCTATGCGCCTTCTACCCCTGTCCCCGCACTATCCCGACCCAAATTGGAAGAGTCTGTTCCGGACGCGGCCTATTCCTACTCGTTGAGGGGAGGCAGGCAGTGTTCATCAAAGTCCCTGACAGTTACGATGGAAGTTCCCCGACTTGGGGGTACACCTCATATCCGGCACCTCAACCTGAACCCAATCGTCCACCTGAAGGTCGGAAGTTCCCGGAGAAAGCCGCAAAGCCCTTCCAAAGTACATCCCTCACAATCTTAGCCGCTCAGTGGATTGGGGCTTATGTAATCCTACCCTAATTGAAAAGGTTAACCTGTTTTTACCTGCTTTTGGGTTAGGGTACTCAGCCCCTAAGTAATTAGGGGAGCGGGCCTCCAAGGTTTCCAGCAAAAGCTTAGCGAAGCAAGGGGCTGGCTTGAATAGTTGTGAAGCGTATTCCCTCTGAGTCCGTCCTGAGAAGAACCCTGTCCTCTGTTCCCTGTATCATTATACGATCTACCCCTAGGCTTCTGGGTTGGTCCTTCCACATGGCTAGACCCGGAGCGATGCAGTGCACCTACTATGGGGGGTCTTTGATAGTTACCTATACTATTTTAGGGTTCCCGCCTATAATTACAATATAATATACCCCTAAATGCGATTCTAATTATTAAGGCCCCTATGTTGGCAAACTCGTGTCTCAGCCTTCGGTGAGGTGGCGAATCTGGAGAGTATGCTGCTCACCTACGAAGGGGGCTACATCCTCTTCCGCTGCCCGGTGCAAGTTTACCCCCAAAGCCCTGCCCTAAACCCCAGTTCTAGGCTTCAAGAGCAAGAATCAAGTATGTTCAGCCAGAGACCTGGATGCAAAATAGGGGCACGGCTTACCAAGTCCTGGAAACCCCCAAGCCGAAACCGATGGGGACCTTAGGCTGTCAGGGCTATAAGTTCTCCGTGTCGCACAGAAGTTTCGGGAGGAGGAATGCGCACAGGTCGGAGATTGCATTTTTCAGGTGCTGGATCCGGGTTTCTGCAACCCCAAGCGCAAACCGAAGAACCCCCGCCGCGATCCTTCAAGCACCTTCCACCTGAAACCCGCGTCAAAGCCTCATGCAACCCTAACCCTGCAATTACAGTGAGTGGACCCCACAGCCACAAAAAGGTCTTTACATACGCGTTTCACAACTTGCACCAGACCGATCGAAAAGCATGTGACAAGCCTTATCTACATCCTTCTTCGGCGAATCAGAAGAACGTGTGGAACCTTAGAACCCCCCTAAAGCCACAAAATAAAAAATCCTTAACCCGAAAGCCTAGCCAAGCCCTAAACCCTAAAAGCATGCGGAGGAAGGGCCACTACACTTAAAGCAACAGAAATCTAAACCCGAACCACCTCAAAAATACCGACGCTTCATGGAGAGCAGGCCAACGCGGCCTGGACCTGTCCGCCTTCCAGGCTCGCATCGCTGCTTTGGTGGTTTTTTTTGGGTGGTTGTCAAAGTTAGGGTCCCTTTTTGGGTACCCTAAATATTCGGTGCCGTATTGTATTAAGGACCCAAAAAGGGGCCCTCATTTTGACAACCACCCCTTTAGGGGAAGAGGGTCGTTGGGGTTTAAGGGTTTAGGCTTTAGAATTTGGGGGGGCCTTGTGGGATGGCTATCTTGGGGCTTGCGTTTTCTTCCAAGAGGGTTTTAAGCTGCTTTCAGGCCTTATAGGGAAACAGGCTTTTCATAGGGTCCTGCATGGCTTTTGTATTGCGTTGTGCAGATTTTGAAAAGGATTTGTTTGGGGCTCGTGGGTCTCGTCGTTTAGGCACCAAGCCATCTGAGTCTCCTTCATGACCGCATGTGGAGACAGAGCGGCGGAACTATGGGTGAGCTCTAATGCACCTGTTTCGGGTGGTGGTACCTAGAAGATCAAGGTCAACTTATCCGCGCGACGGAAATCAGCAAGCAGGAGAATGCTCTGGAAATCAGCAATCAAGAGTGTGAAGAACGTCCCAAAAGCCCTGAACCGTAAGGATTTGGGCTCAAGCGGATCGGCGCCGTCAAGCATTCCAAAGCCCCGGTCCGAAAGCCACAGAAGTCGCAGGCGCTTCCTTGCTTAGGATGACAGCCATGGGCGGAAATGACCTGAACAAGCCAACAGGCGACCTCAACCAAGCCGAGAGAGCGGAGAGGGCAGTTGCGCAGGGTGTCCCAGTCATTGGCCCAAGTCCCGGAATTGTGGGAGCGCCGCAGCTCGCAGCCTCAGCTCCCGTCTCCTCACTACCCCCCGAGTGGCTCGTTGTCTTGAACTACCGAGTGGCTGTCATGTGCTTTGCCTTCATCAACCTCCTGACCATCGTGCTGAACGTAGCCATTGCAATCCTGAACTTGGCCGAATTTCCCTTGGATCCCAGAGGCTAGGATGCCCAGTAGTACCCTTATTCCCTTTTGGTAGTCCTAGGTTCCTTATAAAGTTACCCAATACCAAAAAGAGAGGCCTTTTTATTCTTAGGTTAGTGGGCATCCTAGGAGGCGGCGCTTGGCCTTTGATTGTCTTTGGCGTCTTCTTCATGCTTGGCCCCATTTGCGGCCTCATCGGTGCCAAATACCTCAGACGTGGATTCTTGGCGTTCTTCTGGTAAGCTCTTTAGACTTTAACTTTTTGGGTTTCTATATGAATTATAATAAGGAGGCTAAAAGTTTCACTTTTAGGAGGGGTTCAGAAGTCAGCCAAGGATTTGTGACTGTTTACGTCGGCTTCAGCTTCCTTCTCTGTGCAAGCCAGATACTGGGTTGTGCTTTGGGATAGATTTTAATTTTCCTTCATTTTTTTAAAAGGGAACCTATTCACAAATAATTTTCAAGGGGTTTAAACCACAACCCAGGATAGCCTTTGCAGTCCTTACATTCTGGCTTTCGGCGATCTTCCTTACGTTCGCACAGGCCTGGTTCACGAAGATCGCAGCCACCTTTTGGTATTGTTTGGGTACGGTTCCACTTGAGCATCGCAGCCAGCTGTTGGAGCTGAAGGAGGAAGAGGTGCAGATGGTGTACTGGTAGTTCTTGCGGAAGCGTTTGCTTCAGCCAGTGTGTTGGCAGAGTGTTGCGCTCGGCAGCAGCCAGCTTTGCTACATCGCAGATGTACAGATTGCGGCAGTCCCGCTTTGATGCCTCGGCAATGTGAAGAATATAGGGTCGAGATCGGAGCCCCGATTGCCGCTGAGGCGCTGCTTCTTCGAGACCTCTCTAGATTTTGCGTCAAAGCCCCGCCTGACGTAAGTTCATTATGAGGGCAGGCTGTGGCCTGGCGTGCTATGTCCGCGCCTGGTGTTTCTTTGTGGTTCGATGTACAGCTCACCTGAGCCATGCAAGCTGTGTCCCTTCAAAGACATGCGGGTTGAGTGTGGCTGACCTTTTATTAGCAATGTGGGAGTTTCCGAAAATAGGGGACCCTAATATAGTCCCCTAAATTGTAGGATCTTATAAGGATCCCAAAAGTACCCCAAAATACGCTACCCCTAATATTCGGAAACTCCCATGTGGAATCGTGTCATCCAGACTCGGCATAACATTCCTTTCAAACCGACTAAGCACCAAGAGAGCGAACGCCGAAACCGCAAGGAGTCCCCTCTTCCGCTCCCTCGGAGCCCTAACCATAGCCTCCATTGTAGTTCCTTTCGGGGAATTACCTTTTATATGTGCACATGTAGGATCCTAAAGTATAAACCACAAAACGGAACTACAATGGAGCCTAAAGGTAACTGACAAGCATACTATACAAGTCTACTGTTATACACACCAGATCTCAATGTTTTGGTCTTACTTTGCCACAAGTGGGTAACATTTTGCATGTATCTGGGTTGTTAAAACCAAGAAGGAATATGAATAGACTTTAAAATGTTAATGATATCCCGGCCATGGACTGGATTGTTGCTTTCGAACTTGCCGGAGGAGCGCTCAGACGTCTTCCCTGCTACATGGTCGGGGGCCAGCCGACCGCTGAGCCTTTTCGAGGCATACTTGGGGGGGTCATGGGACTTCGTAATTTTGGTTATAATTACAGTGTTTGGGGTTACAGGTACTTATAACTATAGTTATTCTACGTAATAATAACCCTACTTACTGTGATCCGTGATCCTTTCAGTATCCGATGACTTGGCGGGTTGGGGGTTCACCAGGTACGGGGTTTCAGGGTTTAGGTTTCAGGGTTACGGCTCATCTCTGTTTGTTGTTTTATTTCTGGGTTTAGATGTTTAGATAGTTCGGATTACAGGTTCACTTCCGTGGTCTGGCAGTATTGCAGTTCGTAGAGTTCAGATGACCACGGTAGGAAGTTTAGATTCGTATTGTTGAAGCTGGCAGCGTGGAGCTTAAAGAGTGGATCCTTGCGTCCGGGGCACAAAGTTTGAATTTGACCTGGTGGTTTAGGGTTCTGGACAAAGTTTAGATCTTTGCAGTCGGGCCTAGTTCCAGAACCTTACTAAAATATCTGAAGCAGGTAGTCCATGTGTCGACCCGCTTTGCCTTTACAGCCCTCAACGCTGACTCTCAACTGCACAGAGGCGTGCGTGATAAAATGTTTAACAACAGGCGTCTGCACATGTTTCAAATTACTGCAATATGTTGCAGTCATTTCCTTTTTGAAAATTGCTGCAGCCTCTACTGTAGACCCACCCTCCCAGCTATACAATGCTATACATCCGTAGTTACGCAGACCCAGCCTCTAAACCCCATAAACCGACCCAAGCCAGATCCTCCCTCAACAATACAAACTTTAAGCGCGAGCTCTAAACTCGTAGCCAGAGCCCTACAGCCCTGAACCCCACAGACCCTACGGCCTGAAACCCAAGCCTTAACAAACCCAATTCAGGTGCTTTAACTCCAAGAGCCTGAAAACCCTGAAGCCCTCAAAGCCATGCAACCCTCAACCCCCGAGACTTGCAACCCCAACAGCCGCGAAACCCTCCCCGAACCCCAAACCCTAAACCCTAAACCCTCTTCGTGCGGACCCAAAAAGGAGCCCTTAAAACAAACAAAAAAAAATTAAACCCTAAAAGCCTACAAGCGCAGGCGCCGGCCAGCGCTTCGCGACAGCTGGCGCTCTCCTGGCGGAGTCCTCTCATTCACCTCAAGGCGTCCCAGACCTGAAATACGCACGTTAAACCCAAAACCCGGAACGGCTTAGCGTTTAGGGACCCCGGCACCGTCAAACAACTTGAGTATGGAAGTGCCGGGCCATTTGGGCACCATAAAACAGGGTCTCTTTGCCTCAAAGCATGAGGGATCGATGATATGATTCAAGGTACCTGAAAACCCTAAACCCATGACGGGGTTTAGGGTTCAGAATTGAATTTAGGGTTTAGGGTGTAGGAGTTCAGGGCTTCGGAGTTCCTGCTGCCACGAGAGCAGCGTGGAGCAAGACAGCTGTCCTGGCGTGGCGTTGCAAGCCAGTTGCAAAAGGAGTTCAGGCCCTACTATCCTGCAGCCGGGCTTGACGCTTCGAATGCCTGGGAGAGAGAGAGAGAGAGAGAGAGAGAGAGAGAGAGAGAGAGAGAGAGAGAGAGAGAGAGAGAGAGAGAGAGAGAGAGAGAGAGAGACAGAGAGAGACAGAGAGAGACAGAGAGAGACAGAGAGAGACAGAGAGAGACAGAGAGAGACAGAGAGAGACAGAGAGAGAGAGAGGGCCTACTTGGAGGACAGCTCCTCGTCTTCCAAGTCCCCGGCACCTGCTAGCTACACCTGAGTTCGAAGCCCGCAATTTGAAGCCCTAGACTCTAAACCCCAAACAACCCTAAACCCCTAAACCTCAGATCCTCAACTCTCAAACCTTTTATACAACCCAAAGCCGTAAAGCCTCAACCTCGGCTCCCGAAAACCAGAAGCCTCCCTGACCGAAACCCGGAGAACATGTGGGTGGTTGTCAAAATTATGGTCCCTTTTTGGATCCCTAATATCGTAGGGCACCCAAGAAGGGACCATAATTTTGACAACCACCCATGTAATTCCAAGGCAGACCATCGCCAACCCTGGATCCAATCTCACCGTAGCCTCAAGCCTTGCGCCGCCACAAGCTATCTCGCCCCCCTCGCCCCTCAAGGTCTGGGGTTGAAAGGCTTTTAAGGGTTTAGGATCTAGGGGCTGCAGATTTGTTGGCATTGCGTTTCAAAGTTTAGGCCTTAGGCTATCGGATTCTCGCATGGTGTGCCTGAACATGCTTTGTGCAGGCTCACACAGCCTTATGTCCTCAAAGTCCCCGGAGGCTCCTAAACCCTACCCTACCCAGTAGGCCCCAAAGTAGTTCCTTTTTGCGGTTACCTTGCAGGATGCTAAATATGAACCCAAAAAGGAACTACTTTGGGGCCTTAGGGTAAACCCTAATGTCCTCAAACCCTATAAACCCTAAACCCCTAAACCCTAAACCGTCCCCTTTGAGGCCGAGGAGGTGACAACAGTCGAAGAGAAAGCCCCGCGCCCCAAAGCCGAGCTGCAGGGCCGCGTGCTGGGCTGAGCGAACTACCCTAAGGGTTTAGGGTTTAGGGCTCCATAGTAGTTCCTGTTTGGGGTTACCTTTTCGGATTCTAAATGTGAAACCCAAAGGAACTACTATGGATCCTCTAGGTATGGGGGTTGCTTCGACTGAGCTGCCTTGGGACTTGGTGGTTTCAAGGGGCTTGGTGTTTTGAGCTTTGGTTACTCCCGAATGGCCTGTGTTGTGGTTGGTTTGGCCCTTGGTCTTGAAATGTTGGCAGTACTAGTTTACTAGTGGTCGGGGGAAGATTCATTTCGGCACTGGCCAACGTCAGAGTCAGAGTTTTTTGTGAGAGTGGCAAGGTTCAGGGTAAGGACTAGCCCAGTGAGAAGACTGCGTGTACTGATATTGTGTTGGCGGGCAGTACTACAGGGGGGAGGGGGAGTGTCAGTCACGATATCGCCTGGTTTATAGGCACCATTTAAAGTTCATCCAAATCATTCAGGCTGTATGCCAACCCCATCAAACCCTTCAAAACCGTTTTACAACTCTTCAAGTCCTTGGGTCAGACTTGCAATTGCAAAGGTCCCGGATGTGATTCATCCGCTGAGTGGCCCCCGATGGATCTTCGTATCCGAAATGGCCCAGGTCCCGGATCCTCGCTAGTAAGGGTTTCAAGGGGTTCGTTAAGGGTTTGTCAAGCTGCTCTGCAAAACTTCTACAAAGATTTGGGGTTTGGGGTTTCGAGGTCTCCCAAGAGTACACCGGTTGCCTTGCGTTCCTTTTTGAGGGAGGTTGGGGCTCCCTGCTAACAAGATTGAATAGTTTACAGGGAAAGGCTACGTTCTTGTGCTGCGGAGACTCGCCAACCTAGTCTTAGTTGCCGAAAAGGACGCGGCGTGAACCATAAGCCATAAGCTGTTCCTTCAAGTTCCTTGACATGTTCATTTTCTTGATCCGCCTATATAGCAAGTCCTAGCCTCAGTGTTTCGTTGCAAGGGCGTGCAGGCGATGTGGAGCCGAATGTGCACAGGATCACTGTGTTGCATAAGACAGTGTTGCATGCTGTATCATGTGTTGTGTTGTATTTTGTTGTGTTGTAGTGTCTTGTGTTGTATCGTAATGCAGCAGTGTAATGTACTGTAGTGTGCTCTAACGTGTTGCTTTGTCGTGTACAGTATATCGCGACGTACCGTAACGTACTGTAATGCAATGTAATGTATCCATGCACATGTACTATCTGCAAGTGCCTGCTTGTACATACATGTTTGCCTGTATATGTTTATACTTATACCCACACATATCCCTATATATATATATATATATATGTATATATGTAGACTTAGTATTGATACACAGTTTTCACACATGTATAAACGACGAATGTGGACATGTACCGTGGTCAGCGCGAGGGAGAGACGCACACTCGCTGAGACTAGAAGAAGAAACAAACAGACAGACAGACAGAGAGAGAGTGAGAGTGAGAGTGAGAGCGAAAGAGTATGTGTCCTAGCATTGCGGGCATTGCTGTTTGTATTCTCCCAGTGTAGCTTGTGCAGAACCCACGGAGCAGCGTAGAACCACAACAACCCGCGTCCTGTCCTTCTATCCCCAACATCTTCCAAACTTCTAAACACCAAGTCCTGCACTTCTATCAGAACTGCATCACGGGTGACTGACAGATTGCAAAGATCGCAATGGAACTTGCCGCTGGCCTTTGAAGGGACAGACGCAACCGTCCCTGAAGATGCAGTTACAAAGCCGTAAACAGAGGGACATGTGCGATCGCACGCAATATGGTTGCAGGGTTTAGGGGTTAAGGGTTTAGGGTCACATTGTAGGTTCTGCATCATCAGACAGCAGCGAAGAAAACTGAATGTGCTGGTCGGGCGTAGTTGTTTCCTTACTTGCATTTCTTTCAGCCGCAGAAGCTGCTTCAGCCTTCCGCCGCAATGCTTCGCATCACGATGCTGTCAGGGGAGGACTTGGCAAGTATGCCTCTGGAGGAGTCGTGGGATGTGAAGGCCTTGAAGCGCAAACTGTGGCTGCATGGCTTGCCAACACGATTCAGGCAAAGACTGCTCCTTGGTGGCAACACTTTAGACGATTCTGTCAAACTTGACTCGCCGACGGACCTGGAGCTCGTCCTGCTTCCTAAGGCTCCAAGTAGTTCCTTTTTGGGATTACCTTATAGGATTCTATATATGAAACCCAAAAAGGAACTACTATGGAGCCTCTAGGTACATACATCGAAGCTACCCAGATGCAAGCGCAAGAGCTGGCCAGGGCAGCTACCAACGGCTCCACCTCCGAGGCCCCTAAACCTACAAGGGGTTCAGGGTTTAAGGTTTGGGATGAGGACAGGGGTTCTTGGGCTTAATCATAGGGACCCTTAGGGGGGATGGGGGGAGGGGGTAGGGGGCCTAAGGAAGTATAGTCCCCTATCCCCCTGCCCCCTACCCCCCGAAGGGTCCCCTTACCTAGACCCAAGTAGGTAAAATCATGGCCCAAAACCTATAAAAGGCTATCATGCTACATACTGTTGGGGTCCAGGTAAGGGTTTAGGATATTCATCGCTTTATGCATGCCCAAAATACTTATCAGGCCTATTTAAGGAAGTATAGTCCCCTACCCCCCCCTAACCCTTTAAGGGTCCCTCTGACTTAAGGGTTTAGGATGTTCATCGCTTTCTGCTTGGCTTTAGCCTGGAGGTCGAGGCAATTCTTCAGCGGCCACAGCACCCGGACATGGTCGATACGCAGGGTAACTTAGCTGAGTGGGTAACTTTTCTCAGGGTTTGGGGTTCTACAAGGGGTTCCTTTCAGGGATCTGCAAGGGTACTATAAGGGTTTAGGACCCCTTTTCCTTATGGGGTTTTTGTACCGACCACATTTAAAAGCGTTCACCTTTTTTGGGCTAGGGTACTCAGCCTCTAAACCCTAAACACCTAAACTATATAAATCCCTAAACCCCAAACAAGCCCTAAACCCTGAACCCCTAACCTAAACCTAAGGTACAAGTCCTCTCATGGAGGCCGCTTGGGCTGGACACGTTGAAGTTCTGGTCTTACTGCTCGAGGCCTTAGTAATGAGAATAGGGGTTGGGGTGTATTACTTGAACCCCGAAGAACCTACATGTCCAAGGACTTATATAAAGAAATCATAATAAGGAACCCTAAAAAGGTAGGTTATTCGGGGTTAAGGTATACTATAAAGAAGCCCAGAAATTATCCTCGATTGTCAAGGCCCTAAAATACTCTGGAGGCTGGTGCCGACAAGAACCTGGGCGACAATGACGGCTACACTGGCTTAATGCTAGCTTCTTCACAAGGCCAGCCTGCAATTCTGGAAATCTTGGTGGCAACCGGTGCCGACAAGAATTTGCGCAACAATCACGGCTGCACTGCACTCATGCTAGCATCTCAGGAAGGCCATGCAGAGATTGTACGCTTGCTGCTGGAGGCTGGTGCAGACAAGAGCTTGGCAAGCAACCACGGCTACACTGCCTTGACGCTTGCTGCTCACGCAGGCCATGCAGAAGTTGCACGCTTACTGCTAACCGACGGTGCCGACACAGACATGGCCAGGATCAACAGTGGGCACACTGCCCTAATGCTAGCTTCTGCACAAGGTCATTTGGACATTCTGCAAGTGCTGCTGGAAGCCGGTGCGGACAAGAACTTGACCACCGACGACGGCTGCACTGCGCTGATGCTGGCTTGTTAAAACGGCCACGTGGAAGCTGCACGGTTGCTGCTGCAGGCCAGTTCCGACAAGAACATGCGCAACAGTGTCGGTGGCACTGCCCTCATGTCAGCTTCTGAAAACGGCGCGCTGATGAAAGCTTGTCAAGATTCTGGGATTGCTAGTGGAGGCTGGTGCCGATAAGAACCTATCATGCGCTGAAGGCTGGACTGCCCTGATGCTCGCTTGCCACGCAGGCCAAGCAGAGCTTGTGCGTTTGCTCCTAGACAGCAGAGCCGACATGAATTCACGCAACAATGAGGGCAACACCGCGCTGATGATAGCTTGTCGAGAAGGCCACAATGAGATTCTGGGATTGCTAACCGAGGCCGGTTTCCACAGCAATTTGCTTAACAACGGAGGCCACACAGCCCTCATGCTCGCTTCTCGAGGAGGCCACGACGCAGCTTTGGATGAGGTTGCAAATGAGATCTCAAGCAACAAGCGGCGCCGCTGTTAAGCTCCTTGAAAAAGTCACGCTAAACCTTTGCAGTTGCACTGCATGTCGCTGTGCCGCGGCATTGTACAAGTTTTCAGATTTCGCTTCATTGCAACTAGCTAGGTGGAAGCGGTTGCGACAAGACTATCAGCTGCACGGCTTTCCGGCGGCAGCGTTTAGCGTTTAGGGCTCCGAGATCAAGTAATCAAGTAATAGCGCCTGAAACCACAGGGAAAAGCGAGGCCCTAAAACCACGGCAGAGAGCCCGGAAGCATTTAACCCTAAACCCCTCAACCCTAAACCCCTAACGCATAAACCCCTAAACCCCTAAACCCTAAACTCCTAAACCCTAAACCCCTCAACCCTAAACCCTAAACCCCTAAACTCCTAAACCCCAAACCCCTCAACCCTAAACCCTTCAACTCCTAAACCCTAAACCCCTCACAACCCTAAACCTTCAGCTCAAAACAGAGAGGATGCGGCCAGCTTTCAGCCCGAGGCTTGCCTCAAGGTGCGACGTCCCGTTCAGCCTCAGAGGATGTTAAGGGTCCTTTAAAGGGATTCTTTAGGGCTTCCTTAAAGGGATCTATAAGGGTTCTATAAAGGGTTTTAGGGTTTAGGGGTACCGCATTTAGAGGATGTTATATGGGAGTTTCCGAAAATTAGGGGTACCTTGTTTTGGGGTTCCTTTGAAGGGTTACTATAAGGGTACAATAAAGGTTCCTTTAAAAGGGCCCTATAAAGGTTTGGAGTTTCCGTTGAAGTCCTTATAATAAGGATCCTAGTATTTAGGGTGCCATATTAGGGTCCCCTATTTTCGGAAACTCCCAGATCAGGGTTTCAGGGCTCAGAGTTGATTGAAACAAACTCGGATGCATTGGGAGCAAAGGGCGCGGCGGTCTAAGAGGTCAGGGCGTACAGTATGGTTTCAGAAATTCGGGGTTCAAGTTTAGGGTCTAGGTGTTCTTGCGTGGTTCATGTTGTTGGTGTACTGTGTACTGGTATACCAAGCTTGGCAATCAGGCTTTGCAAGGGTTCGCGAGTGGGGATGGGGCGTACCTGAGGATTCCAAGTTTTACCCAAGATCCACCAGGAACCTTTACGCCAAGCCTCACAACGCCCTAAACCCCAAGACCTTGCAGCCCTAAATCCGTAAACCTTAACACATTACAGCCCCAAAGCCCTTGAAGCCTACAGCCCGAAAGCCCCACAGCCCCCTGCAGGCCCTAAACCCTAAAAACCCTAAACCCTAAAACCCTCCAGCGCATTGCAGGGTACTGTCCTTGCTAGGTAGGAGGGCAAAAAACTCTCCAGCCCCAGAGCCCAAAACCCATGAACCCTGAACCCTAGCTCCCCTGATAGCCAAGGAACTCCCAAGGGTCCAAGTACCTAATACTTGGAGGGTCGGGGGACTTAGTAACTGGTTATTTTTGGGACTTATAAGTACCATAAGCCCAATTAGGGTCCCTTTTAGGGTACTTATAAGTCTACTTACTAACTACTTACTAAGTCCCCCGACCCCCCAAGTAATCATATACTCTCCAACATCATAACCTACAGAACCACTGGGTCCTTTGGAGTTTCAGGGATCCCTTTTCTAAGGATGCCCTAGAAAGCTCTGACAGAAGGGTCTTCGGATGCAGATTCTGCACATGTAGCCCAGGGGCCATAATAATGAATAGTCTCTCTAGGGTTTAGGGGTTTAGAGTTTAGGGTTTAGGGTTTAGGCTTGGGGTAGTAGAAGTATACTATAGTATGCCCTGCCACACTCTTTCATTCGTACGGCCCCTAGACTAGAGGTATGAATAGGCATTTAGCAGCTTGAGTCGGAAGCAGCCCCAATCTGAGTGCATTCAGGCAGTTCGGGATTTCGGGTTTGCTGGGAAAGCTTGCGGGATAGGCATGGGGGGCTAAGACTTGGGGTTTCAGGCACTTGTTTGGAGATGTCCATGCATGCTGTAACGTAATGTCATGGTGGGAGCCCTAAACCTTAAAACTCTAAACCCTAAAACCCTAGACCCAAAGCCCTGAACCCTAACACCCTAAACCCTAAAACCCAAACCCTGAACCCTAAACCTTAAAAACCCTAGACCCAAACCCTAAAACCCTAAACCCTAAAATCCCTAGACCCCAAACCTTAAACCCTAAACCCTAAGTTTCTGTATGCTATCAACAATGACGGTGGCAACTCGCGGCTGTTTTTGTGACGGTGGGGATCTGAGTTGCAGGCATTTCTCTCCGTACACAGGATATCATAGGATTAGTCTGCGGGACTAGCTGGGCATCTGATGCTTAGTAGGGAATAGGGAATGGCTCCTTTTCGTAGTCCCTATATAATCCCATTTATTGTCTCCTTTATGAATTCCGCCATTCCCTGCTATACAAGAACCAGACAGTTGGGCATCGGCAGGTCCTACCGGTCTACATCACCGGTGAGGGCTTCACCTTCCACCAGCAGTGACGCGGATTGCAGTCAGCGCGCTCACGGACCCAACCCGAGCAGTCGAACTTGTGTGAACTGTGAGGGCCATAGTAGGCCCGAAACCCTAAACGCCACAGTAAGCCCTAAACCCTATACCAACAGTAAGCCTTAAACCGTGGAAGCCCCGAACCATGAATCAACCGACAACTGGCTCGCAGACCCGACTCCTGGTCACCAAGAACCATCATAGGGTTTAGGGCTCAGGGCTTAGGGTTCAGGGTTTAGGCAAAGGCCTTGAAGCATGTAAGGCCTTACCTTTGAGAGCTATATGACTCCTCCTATAAAACCTTCCACGTAGGAGGCTCATAAAGAAAAGAGAACCTCGATATAGCACCATAAACAGTAGGCTGCCGCTGATGTTGGTTGAAAGCCACCCCTAAACCCCCGAGAGTGATGACACCTGCCTCATTGCTTGAGCTTTTGGGCCTGATGTGGCCGGCATGCCGGCAACATGGTCTGGGTAATTGTGCTGCAAAGACCCGTTCCATGGAGCACCTTCATGTTCAGACAGTTTGCTTTTGCTCACCAGAACCCAAGGCAGACATGACCTGATCCGCAGTTTCCTAGACCCCCGGCAGGATCCAAAAAGTATGTAGATCCCTCAATGGGGGTTCCTATAAAGTACCCTTAGTCGTCTAGGGCCCCAAATTAGGGGATCCGGGGGTCGGGGTTATGAATAGCAAGCAAAAGCACCCGTGCACAGAAAGTCAGTACCGGCCTCACCGCTGGCCTCTTCGAGTTACACTTTCCAGGGTCAAGAGTTGAGGCTTTGGGGTCAGCAAGTTCTTGAAGCTTATTCGAAGTTTCCGAGAGTTTGCGGTACCTTATCTTGGGGTCCTTAAAATAAGGATCCTACTATTCAGGGTACTCTATGGCCCCCCTATTTTCGGAAACCCCCATCTTGGTTTCCATAGGTCAAGGTTATGGGAGTTTTGCTGAGATGCTATTGCTAAGACCCAAAGCAAACCTACCGGCCTCCCTAGGGACGCCCCAGGCCTCCGTTCGTCGCCCCACGGCACTTGCCTGGTCAGAGCGCGGGAGACGCAATCAGCATCCCGGACGGCACCCTAGGCGAAGGTTTAGGCTGTAGGCTTGTAGGGAATTAGGTTAAGGTGTAGGAGGCAGGGGGTTGAGGAGGCATGAGGTTGCATATGTAGAATTTAAGTAGGTTGCAGGTTGAGGGTGTCTTGTCAGAACGCGAATGAATGCGGGGCTGGCTCGGGCTTTCGTGATGATATCGCGAATGGGACACAGACGAGTGCTTGGGTTGCCATCAAGAGAGATGCCTTGCTTAGGATTTGAGGATGCATGCTCAGATTTGAAGTCATAGTTGGGATCCTACCATATTTAAGCTGAATTCCTTAATAAGGAAATCTTGAAAAGGGGTGAAGGCGAGGGTGAGCATGAAAAGCTTCTAAGACCATCGTGACCGGCCCTGCTAGTCCGAGTTGTGAGAGCGTTTCTGCCTCGCGCTGTTTCTTAACAGGGATCTCCCCGCCCCATCAAAAAAAATCCTTACCCTCTGTGAGGAAAAGAACCATACTAAATCCTGACGAGCTGCCCAGAGACTCCAATATCCCGTGGTTGAGAGTATTCTTTAAATCATAGTTGGGATCCTACGATAATTTAAAGTATGTTCCTTAATTAGGGGATATTGAAGTGGTTCCACTGCTCAGGCCCGAAGCGTCCAGCCTTCCCTGCAGTGATGTCCTCGACGTATCGGAGCCACAGCAGCGGTTGAGTTGGACACACGAAATCTGCTGATTCCAGGCAGCGTTGTATATGTGCTGCGTAGGCGTAGGCCTATAAGCCCCAAAGCCTAAAAACAAACCCCAAACCCCTGAGCCCTAATGAGGGTTTCTATATCGGCTTCTTGAAGGTTTTGCGGGGGCTTTATGGGTGTGTTGAACCTGAACGGCTGAGCGAGATTAGAGCTCTGGCTGGTTTCGAATTTGGTATCTTGGGTTCAGGGGGGGGGTATGGCTGGGGGCGTACGAGCAGAGAACGAAAGCTTGGACCTCAAGACTCAAGTCCTCACCTGGACCCCTCAAAGTAGGTAAAACAGTGGCCCAAAACTAAACCTACAAAAGGCTATTATTCTACAGTGCCAGACTATCAAGAGAACAACTTCCCTAGAGCCGCTGGAAGCTCTTCAAGATAAAAGAGACTTGTTCGTCTTGAAGAAGAAAGCCTTAACCCTAAACTCCGAACCCTAAACCCTGTTAACTTTTTGCTAAACCCCGAAACTCAGAACCCCAAACCCTAGGGACCAGTTCGGCATGTTCGACTTCGATTCGCTCGCCGAAGTAGCTGTTCCGACAACAGCTGGGAAAGCTTGCGTGGCCCCTTGGCCTTGGGGTTTTCACCAGACTTTATAGAAGTGTAGGGCGTCATTGGGATTTATAAGACTTTAGCGAGATTCCATATGCAGGGCTTTACAGACTTTAGATCGTAGTACGGGGCTTTTTCTGGTTTATGTATATGTGGAGAGTGGGATGTTTGGGCTTCCTAGAGTTTGAATATTAAGGTTTCTTGATGGTTTTGGGACCTGCAGGCTCTCGCAACCTTCACAGAAAGCCATGCCCGAAAGCGCCCAAGCCCTTCAGAATCCCCACGGAGAAGCTTCAGAGCGATGCAGAGCCGAACAACTCAAGCCTCAAACTCTGAACACTGAAGCCTTAAACCCTTAAATCACAGAGATCTGACTCGCGCGCCCCTAAACCCATGAAGCCCTTAAACCCTGATACCCTTAAACCCTGTAAACTCTGAAGCCCCACACCATGAAACCCTAAAAGCCATAAACCTGAAGAGCCTTTAGACCCTAAACCCTAAACCCTAAACCCCAAACCCCTAAACCCTAAACCCCTAAACCCCTAAACCCTAAACCCTGTGAGGTTCGAGAGGCCGCTGCCATGCATTTTGACCCTCGGGCGGGCAGCAATTTTACACCGATGCTCAAGGCGGCTTTAGGTTTGTTCAAGGGTGTTATTTATGTAGGGTTCCATTTAGAGGGTTCTATGAGGGCTACTACCGCAGATATGAGGGTCGGCAAGCAACAGCTCAGTACTGTGTTTTCGGATTGTCGTCGCAGCAGTAGCAATGCAGCACTCGTAGTCGCGGCCGTAATCGTGGTCGTAGCAGTGGCGCTGGCAGTAGCAGTGGTAGCAGCAGAGGCAGGAGAAGCCGGACCAGCAGCAGGAGTAGTAGTAGGAGAGTTCAACCACTAGATCTGCAAACGGCTTCACACCAAAATCCCGTACACTGTGTGGTTTAGCGGCGAGTGCAGGGTGTCCGGTTCCGGCTTGCTGGCGGTGGATCATGAGGGCGCACGCTTTAAGAAACTGTAGGGGCCTTAATTCAAAGGTTTCACTGTGCATGCTGGCTGGATTTGCCTGCTACTTCACTCTTGCCTGCTGGCTCGAATCTCTTATGTTGGTGAACCTGCTGCTTCGATTGTCTTGCGTTTGCGAGCCTGCTTCTTCAAGTGTTTTATGCTTGCGCGTTAAGCTTACAAAGCTTCTCTCCGAATGCACTGTTTTTTTGCTCTGCGAACCGAGCTCTCCAGAGTCGGGAGCACACTGCTGGATGCAGCCGAAATACCTGACGGAAAGGCTGTTTTTTTCTTTGTTTTTGCCATATTCCATCTGATATTCAAGCACATCTCAGCTCTGCTTCGGCTTCTTCATTTTCAATGCTCTCTGAGCCCACGAGAAGCAGATGAAAAAAACCTGAGCTTGCGATCGTTTCTTCGGCGCGATCGCGCTGCCAGAAGAGCGAAACTCATCCACCAGATCTACTTGAAGATTTGGCTTGTAAGAGGGAGCGCAAGAGCCCCAGAGACGAGTGGTCACTGCCAAAGACAAAAACTTACTTTCGAGGTTGATCTTCACGGGGGCCTCCAAGTGTTTTTGGCCCTTGTATGTGTGAGGACGAACCAGGTGGACCCCAGTGCCGATCTGGCAATCAGTGGCGATGTCCGCTGTGTTCCCTTCGCTCCTTAGTTTTAACTTATTAATGCAACGATCCACATCATCCTGGTTCAGACTTGACTGTTGTGACTGACAATACAAAACCGCCGCTGCATGACTGGCTCAGTCGGGTGTACCAGTTGCAGTACTGGGTTCGCAGTCCGGCAATTTCCACACTTCTTCGGTACGTAGCAGAAGCCTGTACCCTTTGGCGTGTGACGTCAAGTCTGGCACCTCGTGCGAAGGCTGTGGCACGTTGTCTCAATTCGTGATTGCATCTATGGTCGAGATGGAAATTGCAGCCAAAAAGCATCGTGAAGCTGCAAGACACATTTCGTTCCAGCCCGACTCGGCAGGTAGTAGATCTTCTTCGGAGTCAAAGAAGGAGCCGACGGAGCACTGGGGGATGCTGCGTCTTCGATCTCCAGAGTGTTTTCCAAGGGCAAATCCAGGAGCTGTCGCGGCCTGATTGGCATGCCCACTGAAGCTGCTGATCTGCGGGTGGCATCCAGCACAACCTTCAGGGCCAACAGCTTTTCCACGACTCAACTCACGGATTGAGTTCACTCAGGAGACTGGAAAGGGACAGAGACACTTCAGCCAAGAGGTGTAAGGAAACCTATCAAAAGACCAAACCTGGACTGCACGGGCCTCCCACTCAGAGGCCTTGACAATGCCAGTCTTCTCCGAGACCGGCTCCTGCTTCTCGATCTTCCCATCCGCAAGATCCAGAAACTTCGCAGAGCATGCTTTCAGTGCCGCCTTCTCATCGGGATCTGAATAGGGACGGCCGTGTTTTGATTTTAATTCTGCTGCTTGGAATCGGTTAGTAAATCGAGCCAGCAGGCATTAAGGCCATTAGGGCGAAAATCCCGGATTCCCCGCTCGGGCGGCCTTCGCCGCTCCTCCACTTTGCTGTTCAGCCACCTTTCCAGGGCCTCCATTCTTCAGTCCTGGGATCTAACGGGACAGGTGGCTTAGCGCCTGCTGGCTCGGCGTCTGGCGGTTCGGGTGCGTTTGCGGCTGGCGACTCGCGAACTGTGGTTCGTCGAGCCAGCAGGCATTAGTGAAAACGAGCGAGCAGGCACCTAAAGAAGGCCGTTATGTCTATTTAGAATCTTCCATTAGATTTTGTCCGTTAGATCCTTAATGCCTGCTGGCTCGTGCGTTTGCGGTTGGCGAGTCGCGGGTTGGAGTCGTGTCGAGCCAGCAGGAACTAGCGAGCCAGCAGGCAGTAACTAGCCAGCAGGCAGTAAGGCCATTAGGGGCAAATTCTGTCGAGCCAGCAGGCAGGCCCCGGCCATTAGAGCAGATTCCGTGCCTGGCCAGCCCAGCTCTGATCGGATCCCCAATTCATCTGATGCAGCCAAGACTCTCTCTGGACAGACTCGCGAAGTCGCCGGTCTGATATCCAAAGCACCTGAACGTCTTGGCTGCGGGAGCACCAGCACGAGCCGTCGTTGCACGATTCAAGTACCTCGGTTAGTGGACTGCATGTTCTTCTCAGTGACTCTGAAGGCAACATTCAAGAGGTTAGCAAGACATTCCGCACGGCTTCAGATTGGTGGCACACTCCTCATATCCGGCTGCTTGCCGATGGCATTCAGCACCCGAGCGGTGGGTGCCACACAACACTGTCGGCTGCCTCAAGTGGAAACATTGGCTCCCCACAAGGGTCCCGGTCTGCAGATATATGCTTCCTGAAAACAAACCTTCCATTTGAAAGCCAGGCAACACCACCTGGTGGGCAAAGGCACCCATGGCGAGAACCACCTTTTCGCAACCAGTGGCATCAACCGTGGCCTCAGAAGCAAAATTGGACCCAACTTGAAGAATCTGCTGCTGCGCTAGACAAGTCTTCTGCTTCGAGACAAGAGACGAGCGTCGACGGAGAATAAACATGCAGCTGCTTCGAGGCTGCTCCGTGACGGTATACATGCCACAGTTGAAGCACAGCTGCATCAGATTGGCCTCCCATTCCTCAGGTCGTATCTGCTAGTTGAGTCAAAAGCATGTGCATGCCAACTTATTCAGTCGAGCTTCGCAGGAGACATCACTTTGCCGAGGCTCTAGAAATCGTCGCCTCGGAGAAAGACAGACTTCTACGTCCAAGCACCAAGACTTATGAGGTGACGCTTGATAGGCAAAACCGAGACTCCCAGACTCTGCGGCCACCCGCTTCGGCGATCCCCAGCGAAGCCCTCCTCTGCGAAGTCGCAGCACATAGCCCAAACCTCGGATATGCAAAAAACTAACCTAACCATGTCCGGCTGAGTGTCTTCTTCTACGTGGAGCCAAGACAAACAAAAACTGATGAAGACAAGCTGACGGTCACTTTGTCCTGGTACGTGCTGTTGAGGCTCATCGTCCGAATGTGCAACTCAGACAAGAAGGCTTCAAGAAGGTATATTGCTTGCTGGCAAACATGAAACAACTGAAACTCGAAGCGACATAGAAGAAGCCAGGGCCAACTGCAGACAAGAAGCATTGCTGCATTCGTCGACCACACGATCTTTGCCAATACCATCGAAGCACAAGACAAATTCGAGGTTCCTCCGCGGGTGGTCCCAGGCCAAATAGTCGTCGTCCAGGGCCCAAGCATGCTCCTAGCGGATCATCAGGTGCATCAACACCGGAAGCCCACGACACACCTGCGAGTGTTCCATGGCGCCTGAAATCCCAGCTGAAGCCAAACACCTGCGAGACCAGAAGTTGCCAAGACCCAAGCAACAAACTTGCCTCAAAGTCTATTATTCTCTCACAGAAGACAAGGAGTTTAGCCAGCAGGCAAGAGTGAAGCAGCAGGCAATTCGAGCCAGCATGCAGAGCGAAAGCTTTGATTAATAATTAAGAATTGGGTGTTGAGGGATCCCTCCAAGCCCACACTCCTCAACTGTCCTTTACAAAAGCTCGTAAAAAAGCACCACAAGTAAAGTCGAAACGCCAAAGGCCCAAAGCGAAGAAACGGTCTCCGACCCTACAACCGACAGTCCCAAAACCATCTTGATGCTTAACAATATCGATTTGCGGCTGCTCGAAGACACTTTAGGTTGCCGGGTGGCAGGGACTCAAATCGGCGGAAACGCAGCAGCTCCAACAGGGGCGGTCTTAATCAAACCCCGTCCTGAGCTACGTGGCAACATACCACGGTTTAGGCTTTAGGGCGGGTTGCTCCCATTGCATGCACTTCTTCCCCTCACTTCACTGGCACTCCAACGCACCAGCTCGCCAGGCGTTGAGCACAAGTGCATCCAAACGGCACCTCGGCTGTGGAGTTGAAGCAGCAGACTAGCGAAAAGATATACTGGGCAGAATGAATCGTACCGAAACCCTGCGGAACCCCAAAACGCCAGATTCTGTGAGGTGGAGTGTTGGGCTTGAGAGGCGTTTAGGGTGAAAGATGAGTTGAGGCTTGGGTCTTTGAGGGTTGAAATCTGCAGCGTGGAGGGGTTAGGTTTAGTGGAGTTCGCAGATTGTGGTCTAAAGCTGCAGGTGAAAGGATTTGGGTGGAGTGGAGTTTTCGGTGGTATCCGCAAGCATGGCTTGACGGCACCGCCGCGTAGAATTGGATTCAGAGGCCGAAGCCCTCTGCGAAATGACGACCACTGCTGCTCCAACCCAACCAACCTTACAGGAGGTCCTTCACTTCAGGGGTTTAGGGTTTAAGGGTTTAGGGTTATTTGGGTATAGGTTTAGGGATCTCTTCTTCGTCACATGGACCGGAACTGCTCACGCGAATGCTGCTTGGCAGGCAATAGCTGCGCTGCGCTTAAGCATTCGGCCCCATTTTCTTGAACCTTGCACCCGTAAGCCTTAACCCCCACAGGCATTCAATACTACAATCCTGAACCGAAGGCTCCGAAAAATCCTGGTCCTAGACTCTGAATCCTTGAAGCTTCCAGATTGTTTGAAGCCCCGCCCCCCCCACCCCAAAAGGCCCCAACACGACATCTGCGCAAGGTTGCCCTGGGCAGGGTATTTGCTGAAGGCGCTGTCCTTTCACAGTTGGTTCCTGGCAGTCCCCCGGCTGAACTTTCGAGTGCCTAGGGGCCCAGCCAACAAAGAAGTTAGAGGTCATGGAGGTTACGACGTTCTAGAAGGATTAAGACGATGTGAGATGTGCGTGTAACTACATATATCTGTCCATCCATCTGTCTGTTTATCTATCTATCTATCTATCTATCTATCTCGCTGTCTCTTTCTCTCTCTCTCTCTCTCTCTCTCGCGCCCTTCGCCTCTGAATCTTACTGTTGTGATTCCAACCATGTTCCTACATCCATTAGTTTTTTGCTCCTGTCCGGCTTGGGCTCTTCTCAAGGTTGGACTGTTCAAAGAATTTCATGCAACATGGGAGCCAAGAGAAAGCTCGTAACGGAACCTATGCGGGAAGAAGGGAAAGACAGAGAAATACGCAACATTATATGAGTTCTACAGCTGGTTGCTTACATGCTGGCAAGTTCCAAAACTGCCTGAAGCCGTGCCCCCGAGCCATTTTGCAAGTCAATGCAACGCAATCGCGCACGAAGAGCTGCTGTCTGATACTAGAGCCCTGAACCTTCTCCGCTGTGGTATTGAGATGTCTCGGCTTCGGCATGTTGGTTTACTTTCTCGCCCAGAAGCCTCACTTCCTTGAGTCTATGAGGGCACTTTCGCTTAACATGAGGGCTTGGATAATTGCCAACACCGTTGCTTTGGGTTCCCCTGTTCTTGAATATACTTATAACCTAGTTATAAATGAACCCCCAAACACTAGTGTCTACTCATTAAAACCCCTACTCTATCAAAACCATCAAGGCCTTTATGTCAAAACGAGATCCAGGCGAAAATGAAGACACCTGCTGCAGCTCTTGGTGAGGAGCAGGCGGCCTGACCGAGGGTTAGGGTTTAGGGTCTACCTATAGTCTCCATTGTAGTTCCTTTTTTTGGTTTAACCAGTTATATATTAAGGATCCTATAAGGTAACCCAAAAAAGGAACTACAATGGAGACTATAGGTAGGGTTGCTGGCTGGAGCAGAAGTATCACTGACGCTTGCAGCAACACCACCTCAGAGCCCGGGTTCAAAAGAGTTGCTGGCTGGCACTCAGAACCCAGCTGCAACAGGGTGGGGTCCAGGGTTGAAGCTGTCCTAGAGTCTTGCGTTCTACACCCTAAATCTAAAACCCGGAAACCTAACCGCTTCCCAGATCTTGCAGACGGAAAAGGGATGTTACAACAAAACCTAAACCCTAAGCCGTAATTCCTCAACCCCTAAACCCCTGCCCCGACCTCACAAAGACTCCGAAGGCACCCGAAACGAAGACGAAGGAGGCGACTGGAGCGGAGAACACGCCTGCTCAAGGTGGCGGCTGCTGGAGGGTCGGAGCTTTCTACTTAAAAGGGGACCCCCCCAAGTGCCCTTTAATGGAGCTTTTATGGTCCTTAATAGTGTTTGGGGTATATTCGATAGTAATTAGTTGACGAGGTTTAGGCAAGGGCTTGTAAAGGTTCCTTTAATTTGATATAGGGGCCTTAAGAATTACCTATACTTTTTTGGGGGCTCCTTACTATAACTATAGTATAATGGGCCCCAAAACCCTGTTCTAATTATTAAGGCCGCTGCAGTCTCGAATTCGGTTTGTGCTAGCGGTACGTCCTGACTGGGACTTATCACCGTGCGAAGAGGAAGACGGCCCCTAGAGTAAACAGCAAATACCCTTTGATCTAGAGCACCTGGCCATTTGTTGGGAACAAGTCCGAGAGACGCGTCGGATATAGGAAGCTTGCGAAGTAGCAGCACCATCCCTCCATGATACCGCCGCATATGTTGGCAATGTGCACCCTGAACCCGATGCCAAGTGCTTTTTGATTTTTTATCCCGAGTTCGAAAGTTGCTTGTCTCTCAGCTCTGGCTACAATGACTACAAGCCACTTTGCCAAACAGCTTGTGGCGGTTCGGCCGGGTATCTTCATCCTTTAACTTGCTGCAACAGCCCTCAAGAGCCCTAAACCCTAAACCGAGTATATGACTGAAAAGCCGAAAACGTACGAACCTTAAACAGAGGCATCCAGGCTCATCACATCATTAGGTCCCCAAAAGGTCGAAGCAAACGCTACGGAAAACACATCCGCCCTTCGGTAAACCCTCTGGGTCCGCCAGGGTTTAGGATTTAAGTTTCCGGGTCTAGGCCCTAAACCCTAAACCGCCAGAGTCTAGGCTCTAGGGGCCACAAGTCAGCCACTGCCAGATTTGGAAGAAGCTGCAACGTCACCACCTTCTGTGCCGGCCACTGAGACGCTTGGTGAACTTGGGAGTCCCTTAATCGCCCCGACTTTCTGCATGACTTAACAGCAGAAGCCAGAAAGTTGGAATACCATGATCGTAACCCCTTTAAGGTAAATTATAGGGGATCCTACCATTAATCCATATTCCAACTTTCTGGAGTTCCCCTTATCGTCCTGCATTTGTATCTGAGAGTTACTGTCCACAAGACGCCCACACCGAGTCAAGGATACCGCCTGAGCCGCGGCTGTATCCGCCAGATGTGGGTGGGAATGCTGTGTATCTCAGCTCTCGGCAGTCGTCCATGTTTCATAGGTTTTAGGGTAATATAGTGGCCTAAATACTTACCAATACTATTTTGGGGGTTCCTTCTTATAAGTATAGTATACTGGGCCCAAAAACCCGATGCGATTTGTTAACGCCCTTCTTGTAGTCGGCTTTCCAGTTCGGCGCTGGGCCTTCGAATGTTCCGTTTCTCCCACTTGGAGGTTCATGGGTAGTTATAAGTGAGGTTATAAGTAGGGCAACTATTATAGTGATAAGTCCCCTAATAGGGCTTATACCTATAATAGGTATAAGCCCTATTAGGGGACTTATAACCCCAGTTATAAGTACCCCTGAACCTCCAAGCAGTAGATATTGCGTGGCTCGACTCTGAGCCCTAAATGCGACACCCTATCCCAGAAGGTGGTTTAGGGTTTAGGGTTTAGGGTTTAGGGTCAGGGCGTTTGTGGCGGCGTCTGCGGTGTTGTGGTGCATGCTGGCCCTGGGAGTGTGCTAAGTGCTTCTCAAGTAGTACAGATCCTGGCAGAGATATCCTTGAAACAGCGAACGCGGCTCTTCGGGATCTGGGCTACGGCAGACGAGAAGAGTCTGGCAAAACCCCTACTGAGCTCATAGTGCGATACTGCACAGCCTCAGCTTTCACAAGGAAGGAATAGCTCCAAGTCTATGAAGGCCCTTATATTACACCCTTGACCTCATACCCTAAAGCCCTGCAGTGACAAACCCATGAGATGGCTGAACCGCCGGGCTAGCAAGCTTTAGCTGCAGATCAAGAATCTTCTTACCCTAAACCGCAAACCCCTACAGCCTGAACCCTGAACCCTAAACTAAACCCCTAAAGCCTGAACTTCGGTCCTTCACCCCTGGATGCTTCATGTACACTCCCCAGCACATAGACTTTGCATGTGGACGTAGGGTTTAGGGCTTAAGGTTCCCAAACCCTTGAGGTTTAGGTTTACCTTTGAACTTTAGGAAGCTCATGCTGCACAGGCGTCTGAATCAGCGGCAGCTAGCAGATAGCATTCCGTTTTCCCCAAACCCCTATAGTGTGAGCCTCGAAACCCTGTACAGTCAACCCCATTCCCTGCGAACCCATGGTCCGACTTAGTCCGAGCATCTAGGCCGCCATGTCGACCCCAAGCCATACCTACGGCTATTCCGGGTGGACGGTTTTCTGGTTAGGGTCTGTTTAGAAAGAAACCCCAAAGCATACCTAGGGTATCCTAGGGTACCCTAAGGTGTTCGTGGGTGTACTTATGTTTAGATGCTTACAGTAGTGTCTGTTATATAGTTAGAAAGGTAGGTGCCTTTACACAGGGCGTAGGGTACATTTCTATAGGTCACCTCTAGACCCTAAGCATCCCTAGCCTAAGCTCTAAACGCTAAACCACAATAGCCTTAAACGGAAAGCCCCTAAGCTCTAAACCCAATACCAGCCATGCAGAAGACAAAAAAAACAACAATACCGGAAAGTGGTCCTTGCATGTCGTTTGCCCTGCAACCTGGCCTTTTCAAACCGAACCAACCTCGCCTGCATTGTTCGAGTTGCAGGAGTCCAAGCCACAAAACCTAAACACTAAACCCTTTAAAGCCTAAACAGCGACCCTGCAATGCGGGCTTGGTCCTTGCTAAGTAGGAGGGAACAAAACAGCAACCCCGAACTAAGCCTAACTAGCTCGCCAAGGCACTTTCAGCCAAAGGACTTCCGCCAAGGCCTCGCCGCTGTGAAGCCCCCTGGGCCAAGAAAAACGGAGGGCACAGGGGCCTCAATAACTTGAATATAGGCGTAAGGGCCTCAGGGTTCCTTTAAGTGGCTCCTCTGAGATATTCCTGAATATCAGGGGAACCTAATTAGAATATAGCGGCCTCAGGACCCCTAGGGTTCCCGTTCTAAAAGAGTAACGATAGTCGGGGGCAGGGCATAGCGGCCTTAATCATGACAATAAAGGGCTGCAGGCCTGAGCTTGCTGTTCTTTAGGGGCTACTAGTATATAGGTGATGGCACGGAAAACGGAGGGCAAACAGCACACAGAGGGTCTTCCGGTTCATTAAGGGGGTTCCTCTGAAGGTTAGCAGCACAAGGGGTTTTTGGCAAAGGGGACCAGGGTCTTGGCGTATATGATAGTACGGCTATGAGGGAACTTCAAGGGAATACGGAATACTAGTTAGGTGTGGCATTAGCGTCTCATAGGTTTAGGGTGTAGGATGCAGGGTATTGGTTCATAACGGCCCTGTAATGGGTTAATGAGGTATTTGGGGGTTTCGCATGGGATTTGGCGTTCAAGGTATGGAGCTCTAGGGCTCTGGGGCTTGCAGGATTGCCGTGAATGGCACATGGGTGCTTGTCTGTTGGAGGCCAGCATAGGATGATTAGCTCGGGTAGTTACATGGATGTTTTGTAGCGTCAGGCTGTAGGAACCACAGATGGCTTCACGCTGAACCTTGAACCCCAATCTCTGAACCCCAACCCCAGACCCTGACCCTTATGACCCTTAACCCCAGGCCCCAAAACGCTAAACCCTGCCGTAAACCCAGATTGGCAAGCCCTAAGCCCGAAACCCCAGGGCCCAGCCCGTAATAGCCAAACAAAGATAAACCAGAAGCCATCCTGAGGCTTCTCTGGAGTCAAGCATGGAAAACGGCAGGCGCTGTTTTCGCTGTCGCAGGTTCAGGGTTGAGGGTTTTAAGGGTTAATCACAGTTTCGATTTGAAGATAGAAGCTACATGAAGGGTAGGGTTTTAAGGATCAGGCTTTAGGTTTGCAAGTCATGCTGTAGGGCACTTCTGGACGGCTTTCAGAGTGTGAGGCTAATTAAGGTTATCTACACCCCGCTGTACCGATTATTCAGATCTTTGATTTCTATTGCGCACGGTGGCACGGTGAAGGGGCTGCAGGGGGTTTAAGATTTTTCCCCACATCACTGTGTGGGGTTCTTACTTTGTGGGGCTGTCCCGCCTCCTCCTCCTCCTTCTCCTCCTCCTCCTCCCGCCCCCCTCCTCCTCATCCTCCTGCCTTCCTCCTCTGCACACACGCACTGTCATCACTGTCACTCATTGTCGCACTCACGACCCTGTGACACACACACACACACACACAGAGTCTACACTCGCACACCACACATGCACACATCACACACCCTGATCACACCCACGCACGGTGACGCAAGCACAGCTGCCGCACGAGGAAAACACACGGAGAGCCCTGCGCCTGGGCGGTCGCTACACACACACACAGACACACTACAGTCGCACACCACACATGCGCAAATGATAATTATACCTTGATCACACCCACGCACGCACTCACTCCGGGACTCACTCACTCGTTCACTCACACACTCATTTACTCCCTCACTCATTTACTCCTCGGCACCTTTAAGTGCTTTACGAACCGATAATCTTCACATGTGGGGTTTAATTTGAGGGCTTCAAGGTTTGCAGCCTTTATGTACTTATGTTCTTGGGGTTGGGAGCTTAAGGGTTTCAGGCTTTACTTTCTTAGATCTTCTTGGAACCATCCTCAGCCCATCTTAATACATAGGGCCTATAGGGTCTCCCTATGGCCAGGGCTTTGTTAGGTATTTGAGGTAGGATTCAGGTAGGATCGTTAAATGTGACCTGGTACTTGAGGTAGTATATACAGCATATACGCGGCGCATTAATTAAGTTAGGTACTTGGATCCGCTTGGATCCCCGAGGTGTGGGAGAAACAACTCCAAACGTGAACTGGCAAGAGACATCCCATGCTGCGAGTTCCAGCACGCTCTGAACACCGAAATCCCATGCAGCCTAGGCGCCCCAAACCCAATGCTGTATTTTGACATGTAACATGTACGTTCCCCCCCCCCCCCCGAAAATCCACAGCCGACAACGTAAAGCGTCAAGCCCGCACACGTCATTTACACTGAAAGTTCTCGACCCACGTCCTATCCTGCAAACAAACAAATCCAAGACATGTCCTTTGCAGCACCCAAAGCCCGAAGTCCCCGACCCACGCGGCCGTCAAAAGGCATTAATTAAGTCTCCCACCTCTGACTTGTGCGGTTCTTGGGGACGTCTTTGTGTTCGTTTTTGGGTTACGGTTGCCTTCGTGCGGGGCTCGAAAAAGAGAGCTTTTGCTTACCCTCTAACGTGAGTAAGGTAACCTTATTTCATCTGGCCTGTCATACTGTACTCGCACTCATACTAATGCGCATACAAACTACCACGACCTAGAACTGCGTTAACCTAGACAGCCTGTGCTTACGCTCGACAGGGGTAAGGGAGCCTTACTTCTAGCCTGTCATACTAAGACTCGTACTCATACTGATGCTCATACAAACTACCACGACCTAGAACTGTACTCACCTTACCTCGAACCTGCTTACTGCGCTCCTGGACGTTCCAAACAAGCCTTTGCAGAGGCTCGGTGGCTGCCTTTGACCGCTTGCCGGCTGCAGGGGCTCAGTCCAATCTTTGTTCGTGCTTTTTAGGGTTCAGGAATGCAGTTTGGGGGTGTTAAGGCTTTGAGTTAGGGTATATAGACTAGCGATTAGAATTGATTTTGGTCTGTTCCGAGCACGTGACACCCCAAGATCTGACTGAATCTACACGGCCGAGCCGCAAACCCAACCTGACAAGCCCTTGCACCAACACAGGCCGAAGGAATCCTAGCCCAAGCCTCTGAAAGAAGCCTTGTCGGCAACAAATTAGACCGCCTACTCCAGGATCCCAGCAATGCATCTGGCTAGAATTGCTTGAAAGATATAAGTATGTAGGCCTATGGAAGTCAGGTGACCGGTAAGATGGTCGCCATTCCATGATCCCTGGACGCATTGCCAAAGCCTTCGTGTTGAGGCACTAGAGTATGCGGCTTAACTTACAGCAGAGGCATTTACACAGCGGGAAGCCTTAAACCCCTGCCCCCTGAATCTCAAACGGGCTCCAGTATTGGACTCTTTAGGCAGTCTCACAGACCGTGCCTGCCAGGCCAATTCTTCGGGCGTGGGACGGGTGAGCAAACTTTGTGTGCCGTAACATGCTAAGGCCCTCTAAGGCCCTACATGTACAACACTTCAATCCCAGAGCCCTCTCGACCTTGCCCGCGTTTCAGAGGCACAGAGACTGAAATCCTGACCTACACATTAACCTACAAGAACCTGGTTTTCTATAGGGTCCCTGTAAATTTCATGTTAGAGTATTTATAATAAGAACCTACAAGCAAGTAGCTTTTGGTAGGTTAAGGCACCGCCACCCTAGACTTAGACCCTAAATCCCTACTTCAAGGTCTCCTGGCGGCCCTGGACCACCAAACTATGGAGAATAATTGCCTTTTACGGGTTTGGGGCCATTATTTCACCTACATCCTAACCCTAAACGCTAAACTTAGCCGCTAAACCCTACTTCAAGGTCTCTTGGCGGCCCTGACTCCACCGGCGCTCCCGGTCGCGAGGGCGCTGAGGCCCTCCCTGAAGCGAGGCGGGTGAAGGGCGAAGAGGGTTCTTTAAAAGCATTCTTTCGGGGTAGCTTCTGTAAGGGGTTTTAGGGTCTAGGCTTCCTGGCATATGCGTAGTCCAGGTGTACAAAGGTTCTTGCAAGGGTTTTTTAGAGGGTTCTTTAAAGGGTTCTTGCAAGGGTTCTTTGAAGGGTTCTTTAGAGGGTTTTTTAAAGGAATCTTTCGGGGTAGGTTGTTCCGTAATAGGGGCTTTGTTGAAGCGCTTTAGGATCTAGGTTTAGGGTTTCAAGGTTCTTGTGCTTCTCTTTTGCAACTTTTATCAACACACAGCGGTAATGCTCGTGTTCTCGCAAGTTCCTCTAACATGGAGTGCATGTGCGTTTTCCCTTTGATCTGGTGGTGTTTGCAGTGCGGTTTGCTATGGAAGCAAGCTGCTTTTGCACATACCTCTCCCCTCGTAAGCCTTGGCCTCAGCACGGGTTCAAAAAGGTTCTTGTGCTTTTGATTGGGGTTGAGGTTGAGTTTCGTGATTGTAGGCGGAGTTGGAGAAGCTCGACATGAAAGGTGTCGACCGTAGTATTTCGTCGACCTAAGAAGGGAGAACTATCCATATTTACTTAGATCCCCAATACCTAGCCTTTCAGCTTTTTGGGTTCATATGGTTTAGTAGAAATCGGAAAGTTTAACCTTTTGTTTCTGTGACATATTGGGGTAGTAAGTTTAACAACCCCCATCCCAGGCGCCGTCTTCGACTGTTCCCTGTCGGGGCCAGCCTGGGAGGAGCTGGACAAGCCCGGAACTCTGGATATCCCGGTTTGGGGGTTTAGGGGTCGAGGTCTAGTTACGGTTTAGGATTGCAAGGTTCAGGGCTTAATTTAAGGGGAAGTCGGAGGGAGGGATTCCACAATCTAGCTTCAATTTGTTGCATTTGTCTGTACAGTTACTCGCAGCGTGAACAGAAAACGAAAGACGGTGCTTGCCTACGAGGGGTTCTTGGCACATGTCGCGTGTATCTTATTCAGGAAGTGTTATCCGCGTGTTCATGCAGTGAGAATCACAACCGACTTGGGCCTGAGGCCCTGGCCATAGGCTCAACAACTAGGTTCCCGAGTAGTACGCTTTTTTGCCCTTTTGTTTTGGTGTCCCCTTATTAAACCCAATTGTAGCAAAAAGGGTACCCTTATTGTAAAGGGGCTACTCGGGAACTTAGAAAATATCCAAGATCCTAGGCGAAGGGCCTTGAACTTCAGTCCCTCGGCATCCCGAAGCTGTACACCCCATGATTCTGAGCCCTAAACCTTAAGCCGTAGACCTTAAGCTCTTACGCCCTAAGCCCGGCACGCACGAAGATTCGGGGGTTGGTTTACTTGGAGATTCCTGGGCAGTCATGAGTAGGGTTCAGTATAAGTGGTTTAACTATAGGTAGAAGCCCTATTAGGGGACTGATAACCCTACTTATAACTACCCACGAACCTGCAAGTAGGGATGGGAAGGATGGGAGTTGGGAGTGAGGAGGCCGAAAGCCCAAACTAGCCCCATACAAGAATTCAATGACCCAAAGTGCAATACCATACTACTATCCTGTACTTTGCTATACTATGATACAAGAAATACAATATGATACAATGTCAATACATGGTTTAGATAGTTTAAGATTAGGGACAACGTGTCTTTTCACCGGCAAGAGGCCGCACACAGAGCGCTAGGGGTTCTTCTGCCCAAATTGCCAAAATACAAAGAGCTGACATAGAGGAAGCCTTGCGGCCTATGTGTTCTGCGATGATGTCCCTGGGGTCGTATGGGAAACAGATTGATATTGAGGGAGGCTCTTGCATCATGGCATGAAGATGGCCGATCGGCCAGTGTGTGTAGGGGTCTGAAATATGTCGCAATATCCCCACAATCTACCCAACATCCTCTTCTGACCATAAAGGTTGCCGCAGTAATTACATCCGACGATCCAGTTCCAGTTGTTTCGGTCCCAGCTGGTCTACTTGCAGAGGATTCCATCTTTGTCGTTCGAGTTAAGGGCTTAGGGCTTAGGCCCGCTAGTACCAAGGGCACACGTCGCCTTGCGAAGTGACTCCAGAAAGCGAGTTTTGAAACGTCAGGCGGGCTTGGAATCCTGGGCACTGAACCCTAGACCCTACACCCGAAACCCTAAAACGCTAATTACACCCAAACCCTACAACCTAAACCCGAAACCGCTGAGCACTACGGCAAGAGCACAGCTGGGACCAGGTCAGACTCATCACCGTGTTATACGGGCCTCTCTAAATAACCATACTATTTCGAGGGTTCCTTTTTATAAATACAGTATATATAGTATAATGTATCCCGAAAACCTATTCCTTTTATTAAGGCCCCCCATATGAGTCCTTGACTCTCGAGCTTCTGGGCTGCGATCTTTGCTGGACTAATCTAGAGGCTTGACTAATCAGAATCTTATAGAAATTATGGAATCATGTAAATGGGATTCCAAGGGACTGTTATTGTATCCAGAACCTGATACTATGGATTATTTTGGAGTCGTGTGTTGCCAAGAGATGTATACGGATATGCTGAGCCAGTCCAGGTGGGCAGTTAGAGCGGATGCCGTCCTTCCTCGATCGAAAACGCCGGCGAGGGCACGGCGTCCCAAAGAGGCCGTCCGTGACAGAAGACAGAAGTTGGGTAAAGGTAGGGTTTAGGGTTTAGGATTGGAGGTGACGTAAGTAAGGTAAAGGGTGTGCTCGGCCCTGAACTCCCCCACTAGCGGCCGTGACCTCATACGCTCTCGAGCAATGCTGGGGTGCAGGGTACAGACAACGGCCGAAACGTCCTGAGTGATTTCGATTCGCACTTCTGATAGCAACGGCAGTCTTCGTCGTCGGCGTGGTCGTAGTACTGGGAGTTCTTTGTTGTTTATCTTCTGCATGTTCTTCTGGTTCTTGTCGATGTTGCTGCCGCTGATGCTGCCATGCTTCTTCTGTAGTCTCTTCAGGTTCTTGTCGATGTTGCTGCTGCTGATGCTGTTTGTCGTGTACTTCAGTGGCTGGTGAAGAGCCATCGCTTGGCTTGAGGTTCCGCAGCCTTGGGAGCACACTCTGCGGCCAGGAGCGGAAGTCAGTGCAGTGTGAGGCCACCCTAAACCCTGAAGCCCTTGAACCCAAAAGGCCGACGGCTTTCGGAAAATTGGGGGTACCTTATTTTGGGGGCCTTATAATAAGGATCCATCCTACTATTTAGGGTGCTATATATATATATATATATATATATACATATATATATATACACGTATGTATATATAAGGGTCCCCTATTTTCCGAAAAGAGCTGAGCTTGAAGAGTTTCTTTTCTTGTCAAGTCGTTAATCACTCCCGGGTTCACGACCAGATGACCTTTAAGAGCAGGGCCCCAGCACCCTTCTAAAGAAGAAGCCAGAAAGTTGGACAACATGGCTTTAGGAGGGTTCGTGCTAGGCTCCCTTGTAATTTACCAAAAGGGCATGAGGAGAATGATGTTCCATATTTCTGGCTTCTACTATACTATGAATATACTATATGGTTTGTGCGCACCTTAAGCCTTCAAGCCTTTTGGGATTCACTTCGTCTGTGTGGTGGTAAGACTTGTGTGCCGAACTACGCAGCTAAGAAGCCTCTGACCTGAAAGGCTCCTTACGAAGTCACAGGTCGTCAGTACATGAACCTACTCAGAGGTTCATGGGCCTATAAGGCCTGCACCCTACGGTTCATAATACAAATCCTGCACTACCCATAATAAGGAATATGCCAGAACTCCCGATGTGAGAGCCTTGCTCTCACAACTTGCGTGCTTAAGTTCACTGCTGTAGGTTGCAAGCTCTTGGCTGCAGCCTATCAGTATGTAGTTCAGCAGTGTTGCACACGGGACGCACGAGAGAGCTGCTAGACAAATGAAGCTTAGATCGTGCTTCTGAATCCGGCAACCCCCGCACAAAATATTAAACCCCAAACCGAATTCACAGTTTAGTGCGTAGAAAGCTAGAAAAGACGCGTGCTGAGCCTTCGGAAATTTCATTCGAGGATTCCAGGAAGAGCCCACAAGACTCACAAAGTTTGGCCGCCTCGCGTGGAGCAACGAAGCTGCAGAGCTTTAGAGACCCAAAACGTACATAATCATAAGCATTCTATAGGGATATCCCTACCTTATTGGGCTTCATTCTAAGGGGTTTATATGGGATATCCCTATCCTAATTTTTGCTCCTGTGCTTTCTTGTCCTTGTTATAACTGTAGTATGAAGGGCTCCAAAACCCTATTCTAATCATTAAGGCCCATATATATATATATATATATATATATATATTAATTATCTGGATTGAAATTTCCGAGCTGAGGCCCAAAACCCTACTATTGAAATGCAAAATTTCCATCGCCACTGTCTATTAGTTTTGCGAGGAGCAATGTTGGATGCTTGCATTAGGAGTCAGGAGGAGTGGTTGCTGTGACGGGCGGCCCGCTGTCGGTTCCACGACTCCCGCTGTGCTTCCACCGAAGCCCCCTGCTTTCTCTACGGTCTTGTGCGGGCCCGTCCCCCTAGACCCTTTTCACTGCGGAGTGCAGTGCGTCACATGTGAGATTTCGAGCCATTGCATGTTCGCAAGTCGTGGCAGGGGCACACTGTTCGCACTCTGGGGCTCGGTTTGGTTGGTTTTCGCACACGTTTTCCGCGTGGGATGTGAGGTTGCCACTTTTATCCTCGTCGTGCTTTTGCTATAGTCCCGGGTCCCTACGACAAGTCACGCTCCCACAAGTTCCGTGCGCTTGGCAGAAATCGAGCTTTCGCGAGTGTTCCGTATGCCTCTCGATTTGCAAACCATTGTGATCGCCACCTTGGACTTCGTTGGGTTCCGTCTGGCCACGGTGCCGTGAGTGTTTTTGGGATTGCCTCGTGCTCTTACCAGATTGAATGCCTTTCTTGGAGTGGGGTTAGAGAGTGTGGCCCAAAGCTTTCTGCCGAAACATCGCCGCTCAGCTCAGGCCGAGATTTCGCATCCATGGCTTTGACACCCTTGCATGACGAAGTCATCAAGCTCGATATCGTCCTGCAGGGCAAGGCCCCCAAATTTTACAAGCAAGGTATGAGGGCTTATGTCAGGGCTGCTTGTGGGTAGCTGAGGCATGGGAAGCATTGCCTTCTTCGAAGACCTGTTTGTCTTGGGTCGGGTGCCTTCGGGTTTCCGAGTTTGGTGTTGGCCTTTGCCTACCTTCGTAGTTAACTGAAAAGACGTCCTTGAGTTTTCGATTAAGTCAGGGGCATGATGCAATTATTAGTATTTGTATCAGTATCAGAATTCGTATTAGTAATTATTAGTACTCCGGTACTACTACTACTACTACTACTACTACTACTACTACTACTACTACTACTACTACTACTACTGCTACTGCTACTGCTACTGCTACTGCTACTACTACTACTACTACTACTACTACTACTACTACTACTACTACTACTACTACTACTACTACTTCCACTGCTACCACTACCACTACTGCCACTACCACTACCACTACCACTACCACTACCACTAGCACTACCACTACCACTAGCACTAGCACTACCACTACCACTACCACTACTACTACTACTACTACCACTACCACTACTACTACTACTACTACTGCTGCTACTACTATTACTACTCCTACTACTACTACTACTACTACTACTACTACTACTACTACTACTACTACTACTACTATTACTAGTACGTCTACTACTACTTTGTTGTTATTACTCTTGCAGCCCCCACATCCATCAAGCAGGCAGGTTTCTTGACTTCGAAGTTGAAGGTGCGACGTCTTAGGGTGGAGGCAACATGCGGGGTGGGGTGGGGTGAGCCCCATGGAGTTCACACGGGCGGGTGTCTGCGGGGCGTTTTTCGACTTTACACTTTCACATTCCAGCTCCTCATACAGACTGACGAAGGAGTGAATTATAATGAGAAACCCCCCGACAGAAGAACCCCACAAGGATATCTTGTGCATCCGTGGGTAGGTGTAGGAAGGGTTGCAGGCACGATTAGTCGGGAATGGGTAGTTGCCCAGAAAAAAAGCATCTAGAGTTTGCCGAGAGGATGCCTGTTACTGCATAACCCTTTCGTTTTTAGGGCGCAGCCCAGACCCCTCTGCCAATGTTTCGCACATCTGTAACAACTGGAAGCTGCTTGTAACACCGTGCATAAATCTTATAAAAACAAACTCTGAACCAGTTCTGAAACATTGCAACAGTGGCCATTTAACACTAGCAGCACTACCCCTGAACCCCTGGACCCGAAATTCCCAAATCTCAAGCCTGGTACATGGCTGCGTGCTCTCAGAATGGACATCAGGTCTGGATCGAAGTTCCAAGCGGTTTAGGGTTCAGGGCGTCCGAACGAAGTGGCTTTGGGATTGAGTTGTTTGTGTTTTAGGTTTAGGTATGGGGTGGAGCACCAAGAGGCCATGTCACCAAAGCATCAAGCCTAAACACCAAACCCTTTTCACAGCCCAGATAGAATGCCTTCTACGAACCCATAAATCCCTACACCCGTCTCATGTGTGAAAGCCTACACCATCACAGAGCGCGAGGAGCACAGCATGCGATACCGGAACTGGTTCCAGAAGCGGCAGGCGCATGGGAAGGGCCGGAACGTTGGATTCAGGCCGCTCTACATGTGTTTTAGACTGGCGTATAGTATGATATGTCGTTTATGGAGTTTCATGCATTTTCGGCATTCACTCGTGGCCGTGCCTGGCAAGGTTCGGGCAAACGTCTGAGCTGAAACATGCAGAGAATTGCGTCTAGCGTGTGCGGATAGCAATTATCAATGACATCATTGGACCTCGAGTGCGGTGCTTCTCGCCCCATAAACCCCAAACCCTTTGAATCCTGCACCTTTGTAAGCCCTTTGAACCCCAAACCCCTCAAGCCTCAAACCTTTCGCGCCAAAAGGCCGCCCAGCATCGATGGGCTGAGAAAGAGGCGCAGAAACTCCATGGCACCAGGCGCGCGTGCAGGAAATTCAACGTTGGTTTTCTTTTAGGGCTTCAAGAGGCTTGGGGGGGGGTTAGGCGTGTCGTTGCTAAATCCTATATAAACCACCCTAAGCTCTAAGCCCTAAACCCTAAGAGAACAAACTTGGGGATCTGGGTTCGAAAATTCTGCTTTTGGGGATGCGGGAGTTGCGGTAGAACTTTGCAGGGGTCCGAAGGTCCAGCGAGAGAAGCCCTAGACCCCACATCCCTGGCTCAAGAGTATGGATAGTAATGGCCTTTCTATAGGTATTGGGCCATTATTCTACCAATTTTGGGGGGTTTAGGTATGCAAAAGTGACTAAGAGGCTTGAAGTTTTCTCGAGGTTGGCGTTTGCTTGCTTTGCTCCACTCTGACATACGCCTGTGGCCATGCAGAGCTACCACAAGAGGCTTGAATAAATCGGTTACATCATGTTACATCAACATCCCCTAGAGTCCCTATCGAGTCCCTGAATATTATCCAGCCTGTTCCATTTACTCACACCTCGATATGACAAGCCCTTGCCAATTAATTCTGGCAGCCTCTGGCACTTATTTCAGGAGAGTACCCAGACATCAGGATTTTGGGGTTTAAGGCTTAATGTTTGAATGCCTAGACGGGTCAGAAGGTCAACAACTGCATGTGTAGCATATGTATCTAACTTGATACACAGTTGTTTCGAAATATGTATGCGGGCATGAGCAAGGTCACTTGCGTGTAGGTAGTTGTATCAGCAGAATTCGCACCACCCCAATCTCTACGACTCTACATGTGCATTTCAGAAAATCGCCAAGTAGAGTGAGGTGGGTTCACTCTCGGAGTCGGTAAGTACCACTGAATCCATACCTCCTCACGGTTCCTTAATACAACTACACTATGGTAGACCCCAAACCCTGATTCTATTTATGAAGGCCCTGATACTACACGGGTATCGACCCTGACAAGGCTGTGGCAGACTGACTGCCCCAAGTGGGTGTGGAAGCCGCTCCCAGCAAAGGTGGTGCGTCTGGACTTCCGGGGTGACTTCGAGTTTCATGGGTTTACACGGTGTAAACTCTAAACTGTAGGCCCCGAAAGCCCTCAAGCCTAGGCACTAAACCGTACACAGACAGGGTGCCGCAAGGGTCTCATATGGTTTAGGTAGCTCTACAAATTAGGATCCCGATTTAGGATGTTAAACAGGACCCTGAAAAAGACCCTAATGACCCAATGTGGAGAACTGCCCATGTTTTATGAAGCTGGCTCCTAAACCCTTTTACATCTAAGCACTGGCTCCAGAGGCTCGACGCCCAATTTACAAAAGGCCATGGGTCTTAGGACGGAGGTGGTATATAGGCCCTATAAACCCTGAACCCTAAATCATAAACTAGGTTTAGGGCTTGTAGTTCGGGGGCTACGTACCCCGGATAAATCCCAACTCGGTCCTGTTTGGGCCCTCGGTTCTGCAGGACCTCCCGACAAGAAGGCAAGCGATCATCGCGGACAGGTGGCCCTTGAGCAATTTTCAGCCCTACAGTAGAAGCCCAAAAGTTGGAAACCCAGTAGCCTCAATCCTTAAGAGTAATATATAGGGAATCCCAGCACTATTTGGCCTTAAACCTGTCTCCAACTCCAAAATTATAGAACCCTAGTATAGATCCCTAATAGACCCTTTTAAGGAACCCCCAAAATCCGGTTTCCAACTTTATGGGGTTTACTGTAGACGCTTTGGGTTTGAAGCTTGGGGCTGATGAGGCGTGGGTGTGAGCTTTCTGCGTACTATAAAGGCTTAAATATTTACCAATCCCTATGCCTCCAGGGACCTTATTATGGGGTCCTTAAGGGGTCTAGGGCCCTAACTATGAGGTCCTTGGAGGGACAGGGAATACTATTGTGAGGATTCCTTCTTGCATTTATTGCATGATATGCACTCCAAAATCCCGACTAACTAACCAACTTTGGTCCAATGCCGGCAGCCCCCAAACCCTCGTTTCAAAAGGAGGGGTAATCTTCTGACATGAATGCAGAAGCGAAGCCAATAGCACGAAGTCTGAGGCAACACTTGCCAACTCATGTGCGCAACCATGAAGGAAAGCAACCAAGCCAAGGGACAACCAGCTAAAGATCTTTACTCGCACACACCTGGCAGGATTAAGGCGCCTGTATAACATGGGGTTCTGAAATTCCCTAATCCCTAAACCCTGAACCCTACACCCCAAACCCCAAGACCTAGAACCTGCGCTGTGAACGAGTTTAGGATCCAGGGGTTGGGACCCTGCCCCCTTGCACCTGAGTCAATTTAGGGTTTGGGGTTCAGGGTTTAGGGTTTAGGGTTTCACCGGCCGGACATCCCAAGGGAGGCCCCAAGCCCTATTTACCCCAAGACACTACAGTACAAGCCCAAAAGTTTGCAACCTAATAGCCTCAATCCTTAAGGGTAATGTATGGGGAATCCCAGCACTTATCGTGTTTTGCTATATGCCATCAACTTTAATCTCCAAGCCACATGGAATGCGCGCTTCCCTCACGATAAGGCGGGCTGCAAAGCGAAAGACCTGGCAGCAGCTCTTCGGTGCTTCGCCAGCAAGCATGACCTTTTGGATGAACACGGGGTCGAACATATAGAAACGTTCTTGCGCGGTAGAGTACGGTTTAAATGTATACAAGGACAAGAGAGATGCAGTATTCCTAACTGTTCAAGAATCATACCAAGGAGGTTTCATATCACAGATTGAATTGGGTGTGTGCGTACAGAGCCCGTCTTGGTGAGGGTAGAATTTGGGTGCGAGTATAGGGGCTGCAAGTGACAACAAACCGTCGGGTGGTTCGAAAAGTTGGGGGATGCAATGATTTGTTCAGAAAATCGGAGTCCAAAGGCTTTTGGGTCGAGGATTTTAGGGCTTTCACAGTTCAGACTTTTGCGTTGAGGGCTGTGAACTTTAATATTCAAAGAAGGTCTCGTTGTATCTACATCATGTCCCGGCCGGGGTGTTGATTCGGTTTGCTGATGATAGCTGGCGAGGCGGCCATGCCAAAGAACAAATGCACGCAAGAGTGTCAGGACTGGGCGAAGACGTTAAGACCGTAGTGATTAATTGGATTCATGTTTGGGCTGCAGGATTTGGAGGGGTTCTCGATTCACAGAAACCTTCCACGTCAATGCTCACCGGTTGCTCACCAAATCCATCTGCAGCAGCAAGTTCGGGGTCGAAATAATTACGTAGTCGGACTTCGCTGACAGACCAAATTTTAAGCATCCGGGTTACCAGCTGACTGTGCTTTGCAATTGTTCCATAGTTATGTAGGTATGGCTTGGCATGGAAAGAGAGTCTGGCTTTCTTAAAATCCTGACAAGCTTGAGCTTTTTTTTCACTGGCAGTTGACAAAAGTCATACTGTTGCTCAGAGCTCCCTCATGACACTATACTTATACATGACAAAACGCTTTTCAACTTCTCAAACATTCAGCCCGGTCGCGGCAGACTAGCAGTAGCGCCCGCACCTAAGGTAGTAGCGAAACATCACGAAAGTCTTTGACTCCACTCCGCCCAGATATTCGAGCTAATCGGCCGGGAGCGAAGCAGATCTCACTGGCGTTCTTCACACATCGCCTGGACCACGCCTTGCGGAATTTGATTGGAAATGCCTGTAGCCTTCTGCGAGCTTTCGGATTCTGGGATATACTGACACAGTCCTAAATCCCAAAAACCCTATTAAACCCCAAAATGGCCCCTAAACCCTTACCTGAACCTCGCCGAAAGCTGTTCGATACCCTGCGAAGGAGCCCGAGAAAGCCGCAGGTTTCGTCACCAAGCTCCTGGATATAAAGATGAATTTGGGAGTTTCCGAAAATGGGGGGTACATTGTTTTGGGGTCCTTATAATAAGGATCCTACTATTTAGGGTACTATAGTAGGGTCCCCCATTTTCGGAAACTCCCATTTAGGGCTTGTAGGGCTGTGCCCATTTAATCGAGCCCTTATGGCCCCTACTAGTGGGTATTTGGGGGTATAACAGGGGCGTTTAGCGTTTAAGGTTTAGGATGGTTTAGGACCATACGCCTAGGGCTTCGGGGCGTAGGGCAGTTGAGATTTAGGGCGGGTTTGCATGGGTTTTGTTTTGGCCGAGTTTAGGGTAGGATTGTCCTCAATCCTAAAGCGTAAAGTAAAAAGGCTTCTGGTCTGCTGGTTCCAGCTGCAACAGCAGTCGTAGCCGAGGAGGAATAGTCGTAAGAACGTTGTAAATAATACAGGGGCCTTAATAATTAGAATAGGGTGTTGGGGCCCATTATGCTATAAATACACTAAGGGACCACCAAATTCGTATAGGTAATTGTTACGGCCCCTGTAGTATGCACATGTTTGTTCATTGGCCGTGTTCATGACATGAGCTCGGGGCTGGAGGACGAAGGCCTGTTTCCTTAACTAGTATGTAGCATTACCTAATAGGATTCTAAATGTGAACCCCAAAAAGGAACTACTTTAGGGCCTTAGGGTAGTATGTAGCTATAGTGCCTGTTTCCTGAACTAGTATGGTTGATAGTGTAAGCCCTGCATTACCCATGATAAGGAATATGCCATAATTCCCATAGCTTAGGGTCATTGAGGTAACGCAGGATTTATATCATCAACAGTGTGTAGCTATAGTGCCTGCTTCAAGAGTCAGACTCAACTAGTAGGCATAACGGGAATTGCGACGCTGGTGGTCGCACCTCGGATCGAAGCCGCTATCGCAGCAAGGTTGGATGATCTTAGATGCACAGTGTAAAAGAGTTCAGGATCTTATAAGGCGGCGACTACACGGTACTGGTATGTCTTTGCCGTAGTTGCGGTGCAGAATTGTATCAGCTGCCCGTGGTCTAGGATTCTAGGACTCATGGCGTCCTGAAGCTCGCCAAGCCCGCAGCTAGTACGGATCCGAATTGCCGCCCTAAACCCCTAAATCCCTAAACCCTGAACCCCTTCTGAAGGTCCTGGAGGACCTGTGTATGCAGATCCAGGCATACCTGAATGGCTACCAGGGGCCGCCGGCCGGCTCCGCGCAGCCGCCTGTGCCCGAAGACTTGCCGTGTGACCGCACTGCTGCTGGGAGAACGAGGCCAAAGCGTGAACGATCCCGCGCGGGGCTATGGCCGCTTCTTTTGAGCATCGAACTCTCGGCCGATGGTGATGGTACCTGGTCCCTGAACTCACAGGTTTCAATCCCCTCTGCGCACGCAGCCGGAGAGGTCTCTATGTGGATGCCCCTGTCTTGTGTTCAAGCATTGACCTTCAGAAAAGAAGGACCACCTGAATCTCACTGTGGAACGTCCGACAACCATGAGCCCTTAGAGCACTAAGCCCGAGCCCTGAAACCACTGATACAAATGCCCCATTATGGCCACTAGCATACTCATATTTTGACCCGAGCCCTTTGAAGTGATCTGCTGCTTCAGATTCTCCAAGATCCTATTGGTCCACAGGTGTTTTCAGTTTGTAGGATCTTGGGGGAGGGCGTGGTCTAATCCGACACAGTCACTTTATGTGTTCCTATTTAGCTGTTATGATCAATCATATGACTGTCCCTCTAGCATGTCTCACATCGTCAGACTCCGAACCATATGCCTCGCCTGGTTTGTCCGAGTGTGAGCGCCGAACCCCAAACCCTTAAACCTCTAAACCCTATTTAAACCCTGAACCCCAAAACCCCCAAACCCTTAAACCCCATATAAAACCCCACACCCCCAAACCCCTAAAAAGACGATGGGGCAGCCGTGAAAAGGAGCTAACCAAGAAACCTAAACCCCCAATCCCCTAAAACCTAACCCCCAAACCCCTAAACCCCTAAGCCCTATATATACCCCAAGCCCCTAAACCCCAGATCTTCCGGACATGAGGTACGGGGACCTGCTCGTCTCAGAGAAGGCGCCAGGGAAGGAACGAGTTGAAGTGAGGTTATACGGGACTGTATAGTATACAATACCATGGCACAGGCTAGTATAGTATAGTGCAGTGTAGTGTAATATAGTATTGTGTAGTATATTATCCTGTAGTATAGTATAGTATATTATATAGTATATTATTGTATATTGTAGTAGTTTATAGTAAATATTAAAGCACATTATAGTCTACTGTAGTATATTGCAGTCTGGTATAGTACATTATATTATGTTATGGTATGTTCTGAATGGTGGTTTTTGGAACATATACATGTGAGGACAGGTAGCGACCGGGGCTTCACGAAGCCAGGGCTTCGGCACCCAAGGTTCAGGAGCATGACAGGATTTAAGGTTTAGGCGGTTTAGGGTTAAAAAAAAGGGATTTAGGAATTTATGCGGTTTAGGGTTTAGGGTTCTGGATGGATGTAAGTTTGGGTGATTTGGCAGATCCTCCATGTACCCTCAAATAGGGGCATTCGGGGTTCAATAGAGGGCAGATACAGGGTCTAGGTAGGTTCGCAGAATCTGTCGGTGCCTGCGGACTTTAGATCCAAAGTCGGGCTTGGCTTGTTTGAGCTGGCAATGGTAGATCAGCAAACCATTGATATTGGAGGAGCCAGGGATGATGATAATCCCTATTAAAACAGGAGCTAAAGAGCCAAGGGAACCCCAAAACCACCGGTTAGTCAGACCAGCATGTTGTGGAAGGCATCCAAAAAGAAACGGGATTTTCTGGCTGTAGAGAGGCAGACCCTGGAGACTTTACCTGTGCCAGAGTTGGGTAACATTTTACATTTTAATGGGTACTTCAACCCAATAAGGAATGAACATTTAAGTCTTGAATACTATCCCAACCATGAACTAGTTACGATGCTGGCACGTTGCAGCAAAGTTGCATGACATGCTTCGATCGTATAGGCAGCAGGTCGATGTCCCAGACCACCCGTCGTGCATGGAGTTCATGCTTTCGGAGCTCCTGAATAGTATAGTATTGTGTGGTCTATTATGGTAGCTGCCAGCTGGGGTCGACACGACTATAGCGAAGTTCCATGCGGGTCTTGAGAAACCGGGTGCATTCGCACAGCTACCCTGACTTGGGTTTGGGGTATTCGGTGTACGAGGGTGTTTAGGGTCCCTGACTGGAGATATGAATGCAACTCTTCACGAGAACCTGAACTGAAGCGTAACAGAAAGTTGCAAAGAGCACAAAGCCATACTCCGAACTATACTGTAGTGTACGATACTGTACTATACTATACTATACCATACTATGCACTCCATGTGAATGAAGGTGCTACGCGCAGACAGATCGAGCTTCCAGCCCTGGCGGGAGGCTACTGATAGGGATTGGCACTTGCGACTCAAGATCCGGCCAGACCCCCCAAGGGCTCTTTAATAGAGTCCTGATGGCCCTTACTAGTGAGTACTTGATGAGGGTCAGGGGGGGGGGGCTAGGATAACCAAGACCCCCCCAAGGGCTTTTTAATAGAGTCCTGATGGCCCTGAATAGTGGGTACTTGAGGTGGGTCATGGGGGGTCTAGGAAGGGAATATGGTCAGCTCATATCCTTGAGAGCAAATCGGCGTTCGGATGTTCACGGTCCCGGCACTTACTCTTCGGGCTTGATTAGGACGGATATCTTGGATACAGGTGTTGCAAGTTTAGGTTCTACTCCAGGACCTGACATTCAGAACCTTGATCCTTCAGTCCCAAACCGAAACCCTAAGCCCGAAACCCAACCCGAAGCCATGGCCCAAACCTCAAACCCCAAAGCCCTCTTCGACCCTGCGAAGATCATTGTCACCACCAAAAGCCCTCCTACACCCTGAACCTTCAGCCCCAAGTGTACTCCTTCTAAATCTCTATAAAACCGTAAAAAAAAGTGTTATAAGACCCTGTAAACCGCAATGAGAATCTTATAAATCACCTTTTCGACTGCAGGAGGCCCAGATCGTTGCGAAAAGAAAGACGTTCTTGGAGAAGACGTCGCCCAGCTGTGGCTATGTTGATTTTTCTTTTCAGGGTTTAAGGTATTAGGGCTACGGGGATTCAGCGTAGAGGGTTTAGGGTTACGGGGGGGATTTATAACCCTAAACCCTAAGCCCAAAGCCATCCTAAACCCTAAACCCCAAAGCCATCCTAAACCCGATTATCTCCCCTAAACCCCTAAAATAAAAGCCAGAAAGTTGGAATATGATTATCCTAACCTTTCTGTGGTAAATTATAGGGTATCCTACCATGAAACCATATTCCAACTGTCTGGAGTTCCCTGTAAATACTAAAGCTATAGGGTGTAGGGTGCATGGGAAGTGTGGATTTCTGGGAGCTCTAGGAGGGCTTCAGTCTGTTCAAGGGCTTCATATGTCGTAGAACGTCTACCAGGACCCCCAAAGAGCCCTATAACGGAGCCCTTATGGTCCCTAATAGTGGGTATTTGGGGTATACTAGAGGCTAGTTTGGGGGTTGGTATTAGGGCCTTACCGTTTGTGTAAGAAGGGTTTTCTTCTTCTCACCGGGTTGTGCAGGCTGGGGAAAGTAGCAGTTTTGCGGTTCTGAACTTTAAGGGGCTTTGAATCCAAGGGTAAAAGGAGGGACCCTTATTAAGGACCCCTAGGTATATACCCTTAATATAGCCATTACATACTCATTATAGAGCCCATTATAGGGTAGGGGTCCCCATTAAGGGTCCCTCCTTTTCCCCTTTGATTGAAGGTCGATGGCAACGGGCTTTTGGCTTGTCGGGATTGGGGGGGTCGTAGGGTCTTAGGGTTGAGGGGTTATATATATATATATATATATATAATGGGTATATGATAGCTATATTAAGGGTATATACCTAGGGGTCCTTATTAAGGGTCCCTCCTTTTACTCTTGGAGTGTTTCGAGTGCTGGGAATTTTGCGCTTTGTGGGGACTTGGATGTGGGCTTTTGTTAGTTGGCGGTTTTGAAGAGGACCTGTATGATCCCCTTCTCGATGGACATTACCTGATCTTGCAGAGACACCGTTGGGTTGAACCTGCGAAGCAGGATTGGGATCTGGTTCGGGGTTTACGGTTGCTGGTAATACATGTGTTAAGGTTTCACGATGTTTCATGTTTCGTGCATTGACTGTAGACTGTCGAGCTTTAGCCGATTCTGTTTCAGTCTCCATTTAGGGATTCGGCGATGCGGAAACATACCGGCCTGAAAATTTGTATTTTGAGATTGTGAGTTATCACGAAAAGCCTTATATAGTCTGCTTCTGAAAGCTCCCATATTATGCCCATTCTAAGGCTGAGGATTTTCGCTCATTGTTTCGACCCGAAAAACTATTGTTCACGGACCCTTCTGGTTTCAGACTTTAGGTTTTACATAGGGTTCAGGCTTTACTGGTTCAGTTTTCGCCCCAATCTTCTAGGCTTCATCCATTTCAGCATCCTCTCCGCGAACTGAGGACGTGCCCAATTCAGCGAGATCTTCTGACCAAGCAGCAGATGAAGGCCCAGCGCTCACTTAAATGCCCAAACCCGAACCCGGGCCCGCAAAACACCTTGATAGAACCCGATTATAGTAAGGCTGATACAGAGTATCCATAAAACACCGTTAGGAATTACTATTATGGCTTAGGGAAGTATCCCCCATAACAGTACATAGGACCCTTTGGGATCTACCCCACAGATTACAACCTCGCTCCAGCGACTCCACACCTGGCATGGCGTTCTTGATACGGCGAAGGGCATTCTTCCTGAATTTATCGAGCCCTTGAGTCCGCAAAGGCCCATCACTCCCCCCCACCTCCACACGCCCTCCCTAAGCCGTAAGCTGTTGCTTTCGAACCCCCCTGACACTAAATTCACGTTTATGCTTGCTGGTTCCGTTCCATGAGATGGGGTCTACGGCCTCGGTGACTATCGGGGCAAGGTTTCTCAACCTTGAAACATAAATCCTAAACCCCAGCCTTTCCCAGATCGGATTACACTATGGAAAATCGTTGTCGCGACTTCGGAAGCCCCTACCTGAGATCCGAACCCAAAACCTTGCAGAACCCTAAACCTTAAGCTAAAGGTAGGATCCTTGCTATAAGAGACCCCACAACGGACCCTGATTTTTGCGAAACCCCGCTTATCAACTTGACACCCAAACTAGCACCCGAAAGGCCTAAAGCCGTACCCCTAAACCATCAAACGCTAAATCCTAAACCTCCAAAGCCCCAGACCCTAACCCAAACCCCAATCCCTAAGCCCAATAGTTACGAGGCCCAGAGACTCCGCAAGAATCTGCTGTCACCCAGAGACTGTTCGGTGGTTCAGGGTATTGATGACCTTGACCCTCCGTAACCCTTCTCCAATGTAACAAAATTGATAAACTCTTCAAGACCCAGAGAGCCCAATACCCCATAATTAAGGAATATAGCTTAAATCATAATATGAAGCCCTATATGATTTAAGCTATACTCCTTAAAGGGTATTGGGCTCTCTGGGGAGCACCTTCTGGGATCCTACAGAGCGACCTTTTGCGGTCTCAGACTGAGAGGGTTCTACAAACCCTGAAATGTTAAACCCTACTTGGTGGGCCATGGGTATGTTATAAGGGTTCCTTTTAAGGGTCCCTTTAAAGGGGTCTATAGGGACTCTATAAGGGTTTAGGGTTTAGGGCCGACTTGGACGTTCATGGGTAGTTATAAGTAGGCTTATAAGTCCCTAATAGGGCTTGTAACTATGGTTACCCTGCTTATAACCCCACATAACTACCCATGAACCTCCAAGTAGGCCCTAAACCCTATACCCTTACAGAATCCCTATAGATCACTTTAAAGGGGCCCTTAAAGGAACCCTTATAACTGCCTCCAAAGTAGACAAGCAGGGAGCCGTTTGGCCCGAAATCTCTCTTAGGTCCTCCTTTTTTAAGGGTTCCTTTAAAGGGGTCTTTAAGGGATCTATCAGAAGGGTCTATGATATAGGGGCCCTTCATAATTAGAACTTTCTCAGGTCCTCCTGGCCCGTGAGAAGCGGGGTCCGGCAGAGGCTGCAGCTTTCAGGGTTTCCGTAGGGCTTGAGGGGTTCAGGGGTTTAAGGTTTAGGGATTTAGGGGTTTTGGGGTTTTAGGCTTTAGTGGTTTAGGGTTTAAGGGGTTTAGCCCATGCTGAAACGGGTTTAGGGGCTCCGGGTGCAGGGGCAGAGGCTGCATTTCTCAGGGCTCGTTTGAAGGTTTAGGGAATTTTTTGATGGTGTGTTTAATGGAAAAATAGGTTGGGTTTTGGGACTCTTTTGAGGCTTTAAGGAGAGTGGGTGGAAAAAGCTTGCGGTCACGAAGGCATTGTTTCGGACTTTGGTCGTTGAGCTTTGCGCGTAGGCTTTGGTTTTTTGAAGTCTGGGTTAGGGATAACTGTGAGCGTGTGTAAGCGAGTTGGGGTGTCAGGGCTTTCGGTTAAGGTCTTGGGGTTTGGGCTGTCGGGGGCTGTCGAAGGGTGTTCGCAGGCTGTTCCAGGCGACTAGGTCAGAGGTGTGGCTTTTAAGTACCTACATTGGGGTTTCTGTGCCTAGAACTTTCCTTTTATCCTACCTACTACGTCACCAGGATAGTCGAAGTTGTGCCCCAACATCCCAAACTGCCACCAGGAAACCTGGCAGAAGTGCTTTCTTGTAAAGTTGCGCCGCTGGCGGAAGGGAACGCTCCATGCCGCCCGGCATCAAAGAGAGAGCTTGCCGGAGAGTCTAGATGAGCCTAGATTCTAGATTTTAATTTTATCTATCTACCTATCTAAGTCTATCCGTCTTCCTCTCTATCTATTTATCCAACGTTTTCCTTAGCTTTGTGTCGGTGTATGTAAAAAATTTATATGACTACATCTCTCTCCCTCCGACTCTCTCTCCCTCTCTCTCTCTCTCTCTCTCTCTCTTTCTCTCTCTTTCTCTCTGTATATATGTATACATGTATAATGCAAATACATATTTATGTATATATGTATGTATGTACACCTCTCTCTCTCTGACTTACAAAGTCCCCGGATCCGCTACACAGCCTCGGATGTTCGGCTGACTTCGGGCACTTGCTGACAGAAGCCCTCACCAAGCCCTGCAATCCGAAATCTCTCAGAACCTCAGAAGTCTTAGTAGCTGAGTGAGAAACTTCTACCTTCTTGGGGGTTTAGGGATTTAGGGGTTTAGGGTCTAGGGTTTAGGGCTTCCTTCAGTCTTCGTAGCTAAGTGGGGAGCTTCTACCCTCTTGGGGTTTACGTAATCCTACAAGGGTTGTCAGCCCCTAAGGACTTTAACAATCCTAAACCCTTTGTCAACCTGTCTATCTCTGGACTCGGGAAGCCCTGGCGTCCTCAGCTTTCTTTCGAAAGCCTTTCCGGTTTAGGGTTTAGGGTTTAGGGTTTAGGGTTTAGGGTTTCAGTCCCAAATCTGGCATCGGAGAGCACCTCGCAAACAAAAAACAACTAATGCCTACAGGAATGTCAATCTCTGCAAAAGCATTGGCTTCAAAGGGTGGGGGTCCTGGTTGGATTCGTATCGGCCTGAATCGATGGAATAAGGCCGGAAAACAGGTTACACCCAAGGTTGCTGGCCGAACGGCAGCACCAAGTATTCAGGCTGCTGTGTATACCCCGTTGAAAACCCGTACAAAACTACAAGCTCAAAACCCTTGTCAGCATATGAACTCACGCCAAACCGTTATGGAGTCCCTGTACTATACATCAAAAGAGCTGTCCCGGCATCCACACACCTAGAAAAAATATCTATGCCTATCTCACTAGCTGTTTTCTAAATCCGACCCTTACAAATCCTTGTTAGAGAAATCCCAAGGAGCGGAGTTGTCTGGCGGCCGACATCCCGAAGGAACCCCTTTGCTTCCGACTTCGCTGTTGTTGGGTGATTTCCAGGGTCTTGGGTTTGGGTTCCAGCTGTTTGATGTTGATTTTTGGGCTTTTGTTGGGTGTTCTATAAGGGCTCGGTACTGTAGCGGTCGAAAATAACTAGCAGCGTGTTCCTGTATAGCCCCTGCGCAAGTATTTATACCTCAAACCCAAGTCTTATTATCACGCCTGTGCCTTCAATCTTACACACTAAGCCAAGAACCTGAATCCCTTAAATGGTATAAGGGGTTAGGGCTGTAGAGGTTCTAGGGTTGAGGGTCGAGGGTCTCAGTCGTCGGAGGCTGCCCTCCCCAAACCCAGAAAGAAACGAAAACGGTGGCCTTTGGCACATGGTGTGTTTTTGGCCCGGAAGAGGAAGTTTGAGTGTCGACACTACTTTAGACTTTAGGAAAGGCCAGTTAAATTTTAGGGCTAAAAGACGGTCGAGGCCATTCCTTCCTGAAGGCTCGAAGGACGAGAGCGTTAACGTCACACGAAAGTTTTTGCTGTGCATACAATAATTCTTGCTTCACTAGACGATTCGACTGATTCCAGGCGTGCCTTAGACCCTAAACCCCTAAACCAGCAGTTGGGCTCTGAAACTATCTTTGCGCAGAGGTGGTTGTCCTATTATGAGATTATGAGTTCTGTCTGACAGCATGCCTGTTGACTGAATCTACTCAAGAGGTTGGTACACGAACTCGACGTACCTACTACTGCAGACCTGTCCGAGTGCGAGTGTCAGAACCCTAAACCCTCAAACGCCCAGCTCCCGATGTCACCCTTGCATCGCGGAGAGAGAGTACACTGCATCCTCGCCAGGCGCTTTGAATATTTATTGATGTGGGTACTAACCTACTATTTAGGTAGCCGGAGCCCTGTTTAGGGCTGCGTAGTTTATCCCTTGGGGTGTTATGGCCTTTCATTTTGGTGGCTCGAGCAGTCCTCAGGCTGTCTTGGTTGTTCCAAGGCGAGCTGTTACGGTTTAGGGTTTAGGGGTTTCTGGTGATATCAAGGTTTGCTACTTGGAGGTTCATGGCTAGATTTGTAAGTGGGGCTATAAGTGGGGTAACTTTAACTATATCAAATTACAACCCTTATGACGAGACTTATGGCTACTTATAACTACCCAAAAACCTCCAATAGTAGTGCACCTCCGCCAGCATCCTCGCTCCTGGAATGCACTTCGGGTAGATAGTCGCGGTCGCCGGTTTGCCATATGCGCCCTCGAAACCCAGCCTTAGTACCCGGCAATCTAAGATCGCAAAGTCCCAACCATGTACTTATTTACTGTATAAACCCCGTCTCTACAGCCAATCCTTGGATCCAAGAATGCTGAAGACTATCTCAAACCGAAGCGTCTACGCCGACGCGTAAGCGAGCGCTCACTGGAGGACTTTTTCTTGCACCGGCTGGAGACTTCGGACGACTTCTTGTCCAAGATCCTTGGCAGGAAGTATCTTGCAAGGTGGTTTCTAGAAACCTGGGGCTCTTGTTCTTGGGTTTTGTTGTAGTTTTATGTATGTATGCATGCAGGTATGTTTTCTGATCGGTCTTTCTACGCAGTTATCTATCAGCCTACTTATTTGTTTTCCACATGTCAATGTGTTATATTTGTTGATACATATTTGTTTACATCTTCGCATGCATGCAAAACATACATACATGCTTCTCCGCGCCCGGCAAAGAAATGCCTCGCATTGATACATACATGCATACGTTTAAGGCCGACAGACACACACACACAGACAGACATACCCACCTTTGTAAATAGATATCAAGCTACGTACATAAAACTACATACATGCATTCATGGATGCACAGGGGCCTCGACACAATAATAATACATGCGCATCTCTCGGGTCTGACTGCTTTGGCAGGTTCGGCCGGGCTTTAATTTCCACTGATGCCGCAGAAGAGTGAGCCTCCGGAGAATCCGGACGCCAGTGTTAATGAGACGCGAAGGCAGAAAATGCATCTTTGAGCCTCAATCCGTGATCCTCCGATTGAAAAGATCAAAGGATGTATTCCCGCCGAAACCCTCAATCCCCGAATACCGATGCGCAAAATCCCTGACAAGACCACAACCTAAAGCTCTGAACCCTGAAATCCCATCTTAAAGCCCGAAACCTTCATGGCCCCAAGAGAGCTTCCGTCTTCACCGTTTGCAACCAGCCAGGTGTCAGGGCACTATGGCAGCAGAGATTCGGGTCTAGCTAGGGGGCAATTGCTCCAGGCATTTAGACGTGTATATATAGAGTTTACAGTTTGGGGGTGGAGAGGTTGTGAGGGCTTTGCGAGGTTCAGGGGTTGGTGAGGGGGCGGGTTGAGTGGAGGGTGTGGCTGGAAGAGCTGCTGTGAGGCCTTGCCTATTGATCGTTTTCGGAAGACTTGCTGTCCTTACTCTTGTGGGTTCTGAGTTCTGGGAACTGCAGCAGAGTGCCTTAACATGAGCAGTGATATGTTTGGCCTGGTTTGCAAGCTGCGCACATTTATGGTTGTTGGTTTTTGTTGGGTCCGGGCTTAGAGACTACTACCACGGAGCTTGCCACGCACTACAGTATAAAACCTAGGCAAGGGGAGGGCACGCTAAACCCAGTACTGCCGAAACTGTAGAGTTTTTCACCATAAAGCCCAGAAATCCAAAACCTAAATCCAGGTAACCCCAACCCTTAACCATAAAACCCAAAAATCCTAAACCCTAAGCTCTGAAACCCTAAACCCTAAATCCAGGTATCCCCAACCCTTAACCAGAAAGCACAAAAATCCTAAACCCTAAACCCCAACCCCCTCCCGTGGGTTTCGCCGACCTTAACTGCTAGGTGGAAAAGGCAGTTAAAAAAGCAACCCCCTGATCTAAAATTACCCCCAAAACCCGTGCTGTTGCCCCGGTGCGCTGCGGCCTGGTAATTCGATTATTTTATGGGAGATTCCTGCGAGCTACTTGGAGGTTCAAGGGTAGTTATAGCTGGGGTTATAATTCCCCGAATGGGAGTTATAATAGTAGTTGCCCTACTTGCAACTCCACGTAATGAACCTCCAAGTATGGGGATCGACTAACTGCAAGCTCCAGAGAGTAGGCCGCTGTGTGCGCGCGTAGGGTATACGAAAACCGTGACTGTGAAAACGCACTGCACCCTTGGTACCTTTTCCACCCACAAAACCGCACAAAACCGCTCCCCAGTATGCTTGTCATCGCAAAAGCCACCACCATCTTGACCACCCTCACCTTCATTAACTGGATGCCCAACATCAGCACCTCAGTCGTCATGGTGATACAGAAACGTTGTCACCATCAACATGCATCACCGACATTGTCATTGTCCTTTCGTTTGCTGCCATTGTCATCACGATCATCAACATCCTTGTTATCTTAAAACAGCTCATCTGGGCGGAATGCATATGTGACAGTGTGCGCTCGGACACCTACACTCTCGAGCTTGTGTACATGTCGAAGAAGTAACGACTGCCGAGCACATACAAGTGACAGGCAGGGTGGTGCCTTTGCGGTGTCCGCTGATGCCCAATCCTAGGCAGGGAGCAGAGCTCCTGCGCCTGGTTCCAAGACCCTCCAAGGACATCATTGGTTTGCTTCTTGCATGACAACTTGTTTCAGTCATTGTTGAAATCTGCGGTTTTCTGTTGATGTGAACATGCGATGCCAGAGCCGACCTTAAGTAGCGGGATCTTAGAATCATTTAATCACTTCAAAATACAAGTACGAGGTTTTACATCAAAGAAGCCCCCATGTCTTTGCACACATGCAAAACGCACCTCGTTGGCCACAAGCCGAATGCCCTAAACCCTTACCTATGTCGAATCGGAATAGATAGTCACAACTTGTCCTGTAGTGTCATATATAGGTATACTATGACATACCACCAAGACCCTATCTGAGGCTCCCATACTGAACCCTTATAGTCCTTGTAGCCTTATAGTTACTTCATAAATAGTACCCCTGATAGCAACCGAGGGGCCCTTTCAAGAAACCCGGGAGCCCTTGCATTACCCGCGGATGTCCGCAAGGTCATAGGGACCCTTAGGGGGGAGGGGGTGGGGGACTATACTTCCCTAAATAAGCCTCAGTGAAGTCCTTGCTGAAAAAAAGCCTTATTAAGTCCTTATCATCGGAATTAAGGCCCCCTACTCCCCCCCATACCCGCTAAGGGTCCTTATGACTTAAGGAAAATGGAGCCCTCAAACCTACTTGGAGGTTCATGGGCAGTTAAGGTGACTACATGAAATCAAGCCCGGGTCAAGGCACCCAAGCCGCAGAGCGGACCAAGAACTGCAACCTGGACCTCCCCAGTGTCAAAGGGGAGAAGGAGGGACCCTTAATGGGGACCCCTACCCTATAATGGGCTATATCATGGGTATATACATATATATATATAGTGGCTATATTAAGGGTATATACCTTATACCTAGGGTCCTTATTAAGGGTCCCTCCTTTTACCCTTGGATTTTTTGTAGTCCTAAGTTCCTAATAAAGTTAACCATTACCAAAAAGGGAGCCCTTTGTATTCCTAGGTTACTGGGCATCCTAGGAACAGGGTTCCTTCTAGGATTACTGTAAGGGTTGCTATAAGGGCTATATAAGGTCTTAGTAGATGGGGCCTTGACTATTAAAAACGGGATTGGGGTAATTATAGTGTACCATAAACTACACTAAAGCCTATAACGCCACATGATGCACTGCCAACTGTTCCGAAATCCATCCCGCTATGCATTTTTGGAACACTAGATGGAACAGAGTTCCTTTGGGGGTTCCTTCAGACAGTTCGTTCATCTGAACCAGATCACAGCCGGTTTTGAGGTAAGGCCAGGGTTTAGGGTTTCGAGTTTAGGCTTAGTGTCTCAGGGTTCAGGGATGATGACCTGAGTTGCCACGTCTTTTTTTCCGAGCAATGTTGCCGCATATTACCGCGTTGTGACTGCTCTTAGACAGATGGGCACAGGGCATTGGGATTCTACCCTACGGTTTAGAGTGTAGGGTTTAGGGTTGATTTCCAGCTTCGAAGACAGATCTTCACTGCTTCGGGAACTGTCAGGTGTCGGGCGGGGAAATGGGCCCTCACCTTGTCCCCCGCATTTTAAAGCCTTGAACCCCACCTACACATCCACACCTTAAACTTACATTTTCAAAACCTCAACCCTAAACCCTGAACCCTAAATCCTAAACCGTGACTTTTCCCTCAAACACTATGGCCTGAACTCCGAACCATAGCGTTGTTCTTGGGTACCCGGAGCCTGGGCAGAGTTGCGTCTATCGACTTCCAAGAAGCTCGAGTCGCACAGTTTAAAAAGCCATTCAGGAATTTTGACATCGCTGTATGACGATTTTATCCGGGTTGTATAATGTTCGGTTTCTGGGATTCAAGCTTAAGTTTGGGGTTGTGGGCTTATATAGGCCTTCGAGAACATCCCTCACAGAAAGAGGCCCACTCAACAAACCTTGCTAACCAGTAATCCGAACCTTCCCACCTGCTGAACTTTCCGGATTTAGGCCCCTAAACCCTAAACCCTAAACCCGGGCATTGCTAGGGTTATTATTCGGGTATCTACACTTATAATTACTCATAACCCCAATTAGGGTACTTATCATCTTGGAGCTGGATCCGAGGAGGTATGCGGCAGAGTTGGAAGAGCGCAGGCAGATGTCACGCTCAAGGACGCCACACAGGGAGAAAGTTCGGCACAAGACAGCCTCCTCATCGACCCCCGTCACTCCAGCATCCGAAGGACCTGAAGAAATGGCCCTATTCCAACTTCCCCAGACCTATGCCAGGCAATGGGAACTACTCATGGAGACATTCTATGATTGGTTCGAAGAGGGCAGGGCAATGAACATGTTGGTGAGGATGCTACGGCACCGAGTTCGGGCACGACGAGACGAAGGGTTCAACCAGTGGGCTGCTGGACCCCTCCAAAGTGTAGCCCTGGGCATCCCTTGCAGCGAGGGTGAAGATGACTCTACCTCCCCGCAGGTCTATGTGGAATGGGTGACACAAGCTGAGGGCATCCTATGGAACATCTACCAGCGGGACACGGTAAGGGCTGAGGAGGCGGAGGCATCTCCGACAGAGGATGTGGTCAGCCTGATGGACAATGCCAATAACCGGTACAGAAACGGGAGACGAAGAATAAGGGACTCCCGGACGCCTCGAAGGTCCACCCGCGCTAGTGGATCAGGAGGAACAGCCCGACCGCGCCGAGAACTGCGTCGAGACGGACAGCGAGACCGGCAAGTGGGGGGACGAGGCAAGGGAGGGTCAGCTACGTGTACGGCGTCGACAGGGGATGGGGACTATGTCACCATCACACTGGAGGAAGGACCGGAGGCGGCACCAGAACCTTCCTCTGGGTCAAGGGGGCCCAAACCTACATCCAGGAGGTCAACGGACTGCGGGGTTCCAAATGTCTCTCGGCCTATGACTCAGGATCAGTCTGTGAGAATGTGGAGGTACCTACTCTTTGACAGAGACACCTTTGCCACACCGGGCCGGACCTCCAAGGTTCCGGACAGTTTCCTCCCGCAACATATGCTGAGGGAGGTGAGTGCTACACATGAAGCTATGTGTCCGGCTAACCGTCTGCAATCAACCGTGGCCCTTGTGACGATCATCCGATACCTCATGGCGGAGTTGGCGCAGACACTGGACATGGCAGAGGCTTTGGCAAGAACGAGAGAGGGCACGGCAGAGGTGACGGATATTGAAGGAGAAGAAGACGGGGACCACACAGGGTTGATGCAACAGTTTCTGGAAAAGGACCTGTCCGCCTCGCCAGCACAGAGATGGGCCAGGGCAATGCTACGACTTCAAAAGGAGTTGTCGGGACAGTCAAAGGCAGCTCGGCTTCAACATGTTCGTCTCCTGCGAGTTGGGCTTGGTGGTCCTGCGAGCACGGCATGCCCCTACCGAGATCAGCTTGAAGCCCTCCTTATAGCCATGACATCGGAATCGGAGGAGGCAGTGGAAGGAGGCACGGCCGATCTGGTCTGGGTGCAGCAATGGACAAATGAGATTACCTCCATGGTTTCGAACTACAACGTGCCGACAGAGGTCATCCAGATTGAATCTCAACCAACCTGTGCCAATGTCACGGCTCGGGAAATCGACCAACTTCTTGAAGATGAAGCGGATGAAAAAGCTTGGCAGGAGGCAAGACGCCGGGAGGAAGAGGACGAGAGGGCGAGATTGGAAGAGTATGAGCGAATGGCTAGCCAAGAAGCAGAATACCTACAATCTGAAGCTGCCTCGTACAGGGACTGGGAAACAAGGCAGATGCAGCAGGCTATGGACTCGGCACCGCCCTTGCCTAAACGACGACGGTGTGTCCTGACAGTGGAAGCATCGTCTGGATCCGGAGAACCTCGCCGCCTTCACACAGTTGAGGTTGAAGTACCGGATGATGGGGAACCAGTCACCGTGGCGGTAACGGCGAGAATGAGCAGGGAGGCGGAGAGTGTGTCCACCGTCAAAGTTGCGGACAAGATAGATGGAGTCCGATCTGCTGAACAAGGCCCACGGGAGGACACGATGGAAGCTCACAGAGCTACGGCACCGGACCTTCTGCCCATGCTGGACTTCGCTGAGTACCAGAACATCTATGCAGAGTGGCAGGGTGGACAAATCACGCTGGAGGAGATCCAGGCTCGGTATGGATGTGAGGTTGTCGACCTTGTTCAAGCGCAGCGAGCAGTAGGGGAACAAGAGGACATTGAGCTTCAAGTCGGAGGTGAACCAGCGATGGAGCCTCAGAATGGTGGCGATCCTCCAGGTCCAGCATGCCCGTTGCTACGCCCAGGAGCACCTAAAGTGAGATTTGCCTTTTTCGAATCGATGTTCGGACAATGGCGCCGTCGTGAACGCACTGACTCGCAGGTGAAGTACGAATTCGGCCATCGATGGTTGGATCTGTTCTACTACTGGCAGAAGTGGGGACTCGATGCCTTGTTACCTCACCTTGAAGATGAGCTCGACATGTCTCCAGAGGAATGTGATGAGGGTCGGGGACCATTGATACCAACGAAGCCGGTGGTTGCTGGTCCTTTGAGGGTGCCCTTCTCAGTGGTGCGTCAGGTCTTTCGTGAATGGCAATCTGGGGTACTCACTGATGTCATGGTGACAAGTCGCTATGGGGAGGACTGGTTAGAAGTGCTGGTCAGCTTGAGGAACACAGGGCTCACTACCGAGTTGAGGGATTCCTTGAGTGGCATGGTGGAGTGGGATGTGAACACCATGGGGGACATGCAGGAGGAGGAAGTGGTTCCCACTCTTCTCGAACATGGTCAAGGGTCGCCGGGGTCGTCGTCTGATGTGGAGATTCGCCGAGATGGTTAGCTAGATACTTGAAGGTCGTAAAGGCCCATTTGCCTTCTGCTATGGCAGATTCTGGACGTTAGCAAGCTGGCAGACGGAAAAAGGCGTTCAAAAAAAAAAAAAAACCGGGCATTGGCTTGATGCATCTGGCACATGTAGCCCTGGACAAATGCAGTACCCTCACCCGCATACATGGTCTCTAGCTTCTGAAGGTTTAGGGTTTAGGGGGTTTAGAGTTTAGGATTCTTCAAACTCTAAACCCGACAGCCTTATTCTCCAAGTGTTTGGGACTGCAACCTGCAGACGCATGCCCCTTGATCGTGCTTGGGCTCATGTTTGCTTGACCCCAGACTTTGAGTATTGGCTGAAAGTTAGCCAAAGAAACGACGTGGCCCCCTCAGGCATACCCGCAATAGTAGCTGCCACCACCGCAAACAACAACTACCACAACTTCAACAGCAACAACAACAACAACAACAACAACAACAACAACAACCATAGCGACAACGATAACGGCAGCCGCAGCAGCAGCAGCAGCAGCAGCAGCAGCAGCTTAGGCATTAGGCTCTTCAGGTTCTTGGCTCTAATGCGAGCGGTCGCAGGCTTGTTGATAGGGTTTGACAGAGTTTCGGGCGGGGGTTTTACCATAGGGGCCTAAACTATTACCTATGCTTCCTTATTATGGTAATAGTAGAATCGGCCACAAAACCTTCTTCTAATTAAGGCCCCTATGTTAGGGTTGCACAAGGTGTGAGATTCGGCCTTTAGGTCTAGGGAGGAATCGAAAGGAAGCTATCTTGCTTCGGGAGCCAGGATCCACCAGATAATTGCACTTAACAAGCAGGGTGTAGGGTTTAGGGTTTAGGGCTAGCAGAGGCGATTGCACAAGTCCTGATGCAAAAAAGGGCTAGCAGAAAGGTTTGTAAGTATATCATATCGCCTACTTACTAAGCCCTCTGATTTTTCGGGTAGCCCCCTTGTCCAACGCTTCATGCCGCAGCAAATGCACCATGCTCGTCACTGTTGCGAATGGCGCTGTGCTACGTCCCTGCCGGGGCTTCTCGAGAAGGCACCTTTTAAGCACAACGCTGTCCCCGAACTGGCTAAGGCACCCCAGTCGGCTAGTCCAACACGGAAGGGAAGCTGGAATTAAACACTACACCCTTAATTGGCGGAATCATTCCCAACAGCCTTCTGCAGGATTGTGGGCTTTGGAGGTGTGTTTAATGGTTCAAGATCGGGGGTTTGGCTTCGGGGGCGTGGCTTTCCGACTGAAAGGTTCGGTGCTGAAGATGTTTGCCTCTTGATCTATCTAAATCTAATTGCGATCGGGAGCCATTCTGCAGCATCTATCTCTTGCGAATGCGGGCTGCTCCAGACATCTCCAGACTCCGAGCTATGGTCCCCCTTGTGTTTTGTCTTCTCATGTTTCTGGGTCAGGCAGTTCGGAAAGCAGGGTTCGTTCAGACTCGAGTTTCAGATGAGACATGGAAGAAGCTGTACCCATGCTGTGCCTGCCCGGCCCTTTCAAACCAAGACGATACTGCGGAACGGCGCTCTTCATGAGCCACTGCTAAAACTGAAGACCATGCCATGGTGTCAAAGATGCGCTTGACGATGTCGCAGTTTGCTAGGATGCCCAGTAGTACCCTTATTCCCCTTCAGGTACCCAATACCAAAGAAGGGAGCCCTTTCTTTCCTAGGTTACTGGGAATCCTAGTTTGGGTGTTCACCAGCAGGTTGCTGACGGGGCCTTCTCTTAACACTGCGAAGTGTGCCACCCATCCCAGACCGGACCGAACATCCGTAAGAGCTTAACCCCAGAGACGCCAAATGTCCCTTAAAATAAGGACTCTGAGTATACCTCAAATCATTCTAGGGATCCTACTATAATTTAACGTATATTCCTGAGTTATACCATAAATAAATCGTTCTAGTTATCCTACCATAACTTAACGGTATATTCCTGAATCAGGTGATCTTGTGGAGTCCCTGGGACCCTCTCTGTGCAACTTTAGAGCCCTGAATGCTGCCATGTGTCGCACGCAAGGCGAAACTAGATGGGTGGTTATCAAAATTAAGGTCCATTGTTGGGTACCCTAAATATCAGGTACCGTATTATGACAGGGACCCCAAAAAGGGACCATAATTTTGACGACCCAGATCAAAGTGCGGTTCTACGTTTTGGGCTCTTAGTAGGGTTTTAAGCTTGAAACCTTCTGGGGCTTGTATAATCCTACCAGTATTGGAAAGTTTAACCTTTTCTGGTCTAGGGTACTCAGCCCCTTAGCTAAGGCTTGGGTTTGGGGTTGAAGGCCCAAAGGATAGATGCATAGCAAACAAACCGGCATGCCACCACACCTGGACGCGAAATCGGGTGATCTGCGCCATGAAGCTCAAGCGTCTCGTGTTCTTCTAGAGGGAATACGTCTTCCAACAATGCCATACCACTTGCCACCCGGGCATGCATAGAATGTAGAGTGGTACGTAGCCAAGGTTGTTGCTGAATCGGAACTTGTGGGGTTATATCTTCCACCTGACTCTCGCTATGCAGTAACGGTCCGCAGAGCGTCTCAGATTCTTGCAGCGTGTTTCGTCCATTTTCGCGCCGCTATGCTGCACGTCAGGCTGCTGTCAGGGGAAGACGTGGCGATCATTCCTGTCGAGGAGCTAAGCGATGTCAAAGAGTTGAAGCTGAAACTCCATCGAGTGCACGGCATGCCAATACGATTCAGACAACGACTTCTCGTCGGTGGCAGCGCTCTAGCTGACTCTACCAAACTGGACTCACCTATGGACTTGGAGCTAGTCCTGCTTACGCATTCTGCCCCTTCACCCGCGCAGGCGGACGAGCTCGCGAGTGCAGCATGGAATGGCTGCATACCTGAGGAGTGGGGCGAAAGCTGAAAGCCTAAGCAAGAAACTGACAAAATAGATATGGCGGCGACAAGCCCAACAGCCCCCTAAACCATTGCAGCCCTTTGTTTTTGTTGATCCCAGCAGACGTCTAAGTTGAATTCCTGCAAGCACTTCATCGTCAGAAGAAGCGGATAGGCACATGAATACCCTAAACCCTAGACGAGTCAGCATGGGAAAAGGTTTCATACGGTTACAGTGCAGGTTGAAGCGATTCTGCAGCACCCCCAGCATCCGGACCTGGGCAGTATCAATGGCAGAAGTGCATTGATGCTGGCTGCTTGTGCGGGCCATTTAGGAATTCTGTGCTTGTTGCTGTACGCCGGTGCTGACAAGAACTTACAAGACGATGATGGCTGCACTTCCTTGATACTCGCCTCTCTGAACGGCCAAGTAGAAATAGTGCGAATTCTGCTGGATGTCGGGGCGCACAAGGACTTGGCTACCAATGACGGCTTCACTGCGCTCTTGACCGCTGCTGTAGAAGGCCACGCTGAAATTGCGCGCTTGTTGCTGGATGCCGGAGCGGACAAGGACGCAGCCATCAATGACGGCCGCACAGCCCTGATGCTTGCTTCTGAGGCAGGCCACGTCGAAGTTGTGCGACTGCTTCTGAATGCAGGAGGCACGGACTCGGCCACTGATGACGGTGGCACTGCCTTGACGGTCGCTTCACGTTCAGGCCATGCTGAAATTGTGCGATTGATGCTAGAAGCAGGAGCCGAGGAGGAATCAATCGACGATGCTTTTTTGCTCGCTTGTGAAGAAGGCCATGTCGAAGTTGCGCGACTGTTGCTGGATGCAGGAGCCGACACAGACTCTGCCACCGATGACGGCGACACTGCCTTGACGGTCGCTTCATGTGCAGGCCATGCTGAAATTGTGCGATTGATGCTACAAACAGGAGCCGAGGAGGAATCAATCGACGATGCTTTTTTGCTCGCTTCTGAAGAAGGCCATGTTGAAGTTGCGCGACTGTTGCTGGATGCAGGAGCCGACAAGGACTCTGCCACCGATGACGGCAACACTGCTCTAATGCTCGCTTCGCGTGCAGGCCACGCTGAGATTGCACGGTTGCTGCTGGATGCTGGAGCCGACAAAGACTCGGTCACCGATGACGACGTTACTGCTCTGATGGTCGCTTCTCAAGAAGGCCATGCTGAGTTTGTGCAAATGCTGCTGGATAGAGGAGCCGACAAGGACGCAGCCGACACAGCCGGCAACACCGCTCTGATGACCGCATGTTCAGCAGGCCATGGTGACATTGTGCTATTGCTGCTGGATGGAGGAGCCGACAGAGACTCGGCCACCAATCAGGACGGCGACACTGCCCTGATGATCGCTGCCCGCCAAGGCAATGCTGACATTGTGCGATTGATGCTAGATGCGGAATCTGCGGAATCCGCCAGTGATGCTTTGGTGCTCGCTTCTGCAGAAGGCCATGTTGGGATTGTGCGACTGTTGCTGGATGCAGGAGCCAACAAGGACTCAGCCACCGCTGAGGGCGGCACTGCGCTGATGTTCGCTTCAGGTGCAGGCCACGCAGAAATTGTGCGTTTGCTGTTGGATGCAGGAGCCGACATGGAGTCAGCCGACAATGGAGGCTTGAGTGCCCTGAAGCTCGCGTCAGGTGCCGGCCACACTAAAATTGTGGACCTTTTGCAAGGCCACGCTGAAATTTTGCGTTTGCTTGACGAATCCGATATTGAGAAGAGCTCGACCAACAAGAGACCACATTGCTTCGAGGTGAGTACCTCGAAAAGGCCATGCTGCGGCGACGGATTCTAACAGACAAGTCTTTGCGGATGGAGAAACTACGTCCGGTGAAGTGTCAAGGCTATCTTCCTTGCTCTCGCACCCAATCCTTTCAACCCTACATCAGAGACCGCTCGTTTGCTTAACCAGGGGCATGTCGTCAGGTGTCCAAGGCAAGGCGGGATAGCACGAAGAGCCTGTAGGTTTCAAGGGGTTCAGGCTTTAGTAGTCCAGGTGTTTGAGTTTAGAGTTCCAGGCTTAGTATCCCGGTCGGCAACATGTAAGCCTTATGGAGCATACATAAACCCAATCCTTAAACCCCAAAACCCGAAACAGCACCCATCCTTGCTTGAAGACGAGTTGAACGTTTGTGGCCCGGAGAAATCTGCGAACAAGTTGAAGTTGATGACATCTTTTGACTTATCTCGAGGCAAGACGGTACGCTGGCAACTGAATCGCAACTGTGATTCGTCCTGGTGTTCCCACGACGAGTGCAGGGTTACCGTAGGGCCTTAAGTTCCGGATGCAGTCCCTTGCTTTGCGAAGCTCATGTATTTGTGCCTCGAGGCTTTGTCATTTTGACACATTTTGAGCTATTTTCGCGTTGACCGATGCGAAAGAAGCACCCGCACGCAGCTAACAAGTTGAGCGGCCGTTCCCGAGACCACAAGAAGTACAGGGTTCTAGGGTTTAGGGTTTATAGGGTTTCGGGTTTATAGGGTTTAGGGCTTCTAGGGTTTAGGGTTTTCAGGGTTCAGGGTTTATCAGGTTTAGGGTTTAGGGTTTGGAGCGCCAAATCCTGGCAGCTAGAGACTCCTCTTCGAAGCTTCGGAAACCTCCGAGCAGCCTTCGAGTTCGAGGGTCTACTTCGAGGGTCGGGGGACTTAGTAACTGGTTATTTTTGGGACTTATAAGTACCATAAGCCCAATTAGGGTCCCTTTTAGGGTACTTATAAGTCTACTTACTAACTACTTACTAAGTCCCCCGACCCCCCAAGTACCCCATAGGCTTGACGGCCTTGGAATCTATGGGGAATACTTCCTTAAGTCATAATAGCATTTCCTAATATGGAAACCCTACATTCTACTATATCGGTACATAGGACCCTTTTTGAGTGTATTCTGTACCCCACGAGCACTCGGAACGAACAAGACTTCAGAAATCAAAGGGCCCTTTCAAGAGAGCAGGTCTGCTGAGAAGGCAATGCCGGGCTGCATCATGAAGAAGAGGCGGGGGCCTGCTGTAGGATTGGTTTCACCGTTGCACTGGCATCGCCGGGCTTGCCATACACAGCCAGCAGAGCTCCCATTCCAGCCAGCCACCGAAAGCATCATCAAAAACACATCCGCATTGCAACCGTCCCGAAGTCAGCAAGGCAAGACCAGTATTCCCGATTATGTCAATCTCTCCCGTTCGCCTGCACCCAGCGAGAACCGAAGATCTCAAGACAATACAGCCCAGATATTGAGATACCGGGTGACACAAAAGTCGACGTATATGAACAGGCGAGCGAGATTAATGAAGCCTTTATCCGAAAGAGAGCAGTGATGTCATTTATAGTCCTTATCAGGACAGCGGGTTTATTCCTCAACCCTAAACCCTAAGCCGTTATTGATCAAGGGCTCAATTTGCCGAAATGGCCAACTCCCTTGCTAGAAGCGTGAGCTGGCCGGCAAGGTGCACGTTGCGGCACGGGAACCTGCACAAAGAGGCAGCGGCGTCGGTTTAAAGGGCTTAGGATTTAGGGACGTATACTTGGAGGCTCATGGGTAGTTATTTATAAGTACGGTTTTGAGTCCCCTGATAGGGCTTCTAACTTTAGTTACCGTACTTATAACCCCACTTGCAACTACCCTGAACCCTCAACCCCTATACCCCCCTAGAATCCCTATGGACCCCTTTAAAGGGGCCCTTAAAGGAACCCTTATAACTACCCAGGAACCTCCAAGTCGCTTCAAGAGTGAGTGGCGGTCAGTTCGGGATGTGGGAGTAGCGCAACTCTAGAGTCGAAAAGCTTGAGGGTTTAGGGATTTGAGGGATTTGAGGGGTTTAGGGTGTAGGGGTTTAGGGATTTCGGGGTTTAGGGTTTAGGGATTTCGGGGTTCAGGGGTTTCGGGATTTCCGGGTTTAGGGGTTTAGGGGTCTAGGGGTCTAGGGGTTTAGGGTTTAGGGGTTTAGGGTTTAGGGGTCTAGGCCTAGGGGTTTAGGGGTTCAGGGTTTAGGGTTTAAGGGGTTCAGGGGTTCAGGGTTGACGAGAGGGGCCTCAACAATTACCTATACTATTGTGGGGGTTCCTTAGTATAACTATAGTATAATGCGCCCAAAACCCTATTCTAATTATTGAGGCCGCAATTTTAGGGGTTCAGGGTTCAGGGCTTCATCCTGGCCGGTACAATGCCAGAGCAACGGTGCTCGGCGTGCTCTAAACCATGTACCGATAGGGGATGAGTGTTCCCCCTCTTGGTTTAGTACAGAAACCTACAACTATAGATTGTTTCGAGGGCCCATTATACTGAACACCTCGTACATGCAGAATCATTGAGAAAAAAGCAGTCATAAAACCACCAAGAGAGCAACGACAGCAGTGTGATACGCATTCTTCCAATCCAAGAAGGGGTTTGCCAGGTTTGACCCGTCACAGAAACGCGTTTCATGGTGGGCAGTCTCTGCCCGAGGTTTGCATGAATCTGCACACCCGCAAACTCCAAACCAGGAATCAAAAGATGCAGCGTTGCTTAACTTGGCATAGCAATAGAGTCTTCGGGGTCCATATTGTAGCTAGACGAAAATGGGATTCTTTGAAAAGCTTCTCAAATTAGTTGGTTTAAGGGTTTAGGGTCCCACCGCGGGATGCCAATCAAAAAAAAACTTTTTTCAATCAAAAAAACAAAATCAATCAAAACAAATAATTTTTCCAATCAAAAAAAAACTTTCCCTTATTAAAGGAAGCACGACAGGAAGGAAGGAAGGAAGGAGGGAAGGCAGGAAGAAAGGCAGCAAGGAAGGATGGCAGGAGGGAAGGCAGGAAGGAAGGAAGGAAGGAAGGCGGGGAGAAAGGGCGAGGAAGGAAGGAAGGAAGGAAGGAAGGCAGGAAGCAAGGAAGGAAGCAAGGCAGCAAGGAAGGCAGGCAGGCAGACAGGAA